>JAWWES010000081.1:42952905-43041795 GCA_035583135.1 Lophotriccus pileatus | reverse complement strand
CATGATACTAGTGAAAGCAAAGAAAAATCTTCCAAAACTGCTTAGTTACGGAGTACACATAGATCACAGAGACCTTGGAAGGGAAAAGAAAGAGATGATTTTTTTTCTGGTGTGTGGAAATATATAATGTGTTACCTATCTGTCGACACAGTTATGTTTTCATTATTTCTTTCCATGCCATTTGCTGTGTTGTGACCAGAAGATATGCCTGGGATTTGCGACCAAGGCTCTGCAGTGCCTACTTCACAACAAAGCAACAGGCCCCATTGTTGTGCATGGATTAGTTGACAGATACATTAGTTTTAGGCTTAAATGTGCTGATTTGACTGCCTGAGCAGAGAATTTGGCAGTCTCAGGAACTTTCCCAGCTGTTCCTGACACAGGTGAAGGAACTGATCAAGCTATACCTAGATAATTTCAAGTAATCTTTAGAAACTGTTCCTGTATATGCAGGAGTGACCACGTAGGAAAGACTTTGGCACAGTTTTCAAGTAGCCATGGATCGTGAGTGGGCTGGAGGGGCATTAGGTTTGCAGACAAGCTGGATTATAAGAATTCAGCAGAATGACAGACTGGGGAGTCTCAGCACACCCAGCTGAAGACACCATTCCAAGGATGCAGCTCGTGTCACTGTCTGGGCAGTGATTGACTTCCTGTTTAAGAAATTCAGTTCCCCCTGTGAGTGTTAATCTGTACAAAATACTGTGATAAATTAGGGGGTTTGGTGCATGGTCTGTGAGTTTCTGTGCTAAGGGACTGTGCAACAAAACTGGGGAAAAACACGACAGTTGTCAGTACTACTGTTCTTTAGGATATTTTAATTCCATCATATTTTGACTAGAAGATTTTACAGGTTTCTGACAGGAAGAATACAACTCAAAAGTGTGGATTTGAATCAGATTTTCTTTGGAAAAATGCCTAGCTTTCTGCCCTTATGTGAATTTTAATTTTCTGCAGATCCCTAGGTAGTGCCAAAAGGAACTCTTTTTGCTGTAGACAGCTACAATGCTTGTTTTTAATTTTAAATATATAGTAACCAAATAAAACTCTTGGATATTAGGTGGCTGGTGCATTTGTGGATGGAGAGGATTTGTCTTCTAGCACTCACTTGAGGTTTTTGTTTTTATTTAAGGCTCGTGTTTTGGCAGTGCTGGACTGGGAACTTTCAACTACTGGTCATCCTTTAGCAGATTTAGCATATGCCACTCAATTCTACTTTTGGCCTGCATCTATTAAGGGCTTAGGTCAAGGATCTGTCTTGGGTTTCAAAGACACCATAGGTATGAAAATGTAATCTTTTTGTTGAAACAAATTCTAGGGTTGATTTTTATTTGAAATATTACCCTTATGAACGGGAATTATATGGTAAATCCACAAACATGTAATTTTGCACTTGAAAGTAATTTTTCCATGTTTTCTTCGTTGTTGGAAGTGTGCTGATAGTGAAGTTTTAGGTAGTTCTGTTTTAACAAGCTGTGTCTTAGCCACAATATGCTACTTCAGTAACAGTTTATTTTATTTTGAACCTTTCTTAGACGTAATGGAAGAGAACAGAAATTTAAATGTAAATGTATCTTTCATTAAAAAAAAAAATCCTCCCCCTCTAGCTGAAATTAGTTTCCCGATTGGAGTGGAGATGAGAGGTGGTAGGAATTGTTATAGTTACTTGAAATTCTGACAAATCCTTTTTCCATTTGTTTCCCATATCACAGTTACACCATAAGAAATTATAAATCATGGTATTTACTATGTAAATGAAATGTCTCATAAAGATGAAAAACTGTTGAAAAATAAGCTGGGAAAAAAAAATCATAGAAAACGTGGAGTATTCTAAAAAATTGTTGTATTTTTTTGTAGAAACTCCTTCATTTGAAGAACTGGTTTCCATTTACTGCCGCTGCCGGCATATTAACACTGCTTTATCCAACTTCAACTTTTTTCTTGCTTTGTCATATTTTAAAATGGCAGCAATAGCCCAGGTAATACACTCACATTTGCTGAAATGTCACATATTTTTGTGTGTATATGGGTAGCTAATTTAGTCGTGGATAATAATCATATATCTATACTGTTGTCAGTTGGCTTGAGGGGCAGACTGGGCTTGCTTGCAGTATCATGTGCAGACATTTATCTTTTTTATTTTTTTGTTTTCATCTATGACTTTTAGGAATTTGCCTTTAGGTTGGTTTAGCTGGGGTATGTTTTTAACTCCTGTACAGCAAGTATCTCCAATACATCAGAGATGGACCAAAACCAATATTAGCATACCCCAGTAAAATCTGTCTGGGTGCTAAGTTTTTCCTTTTAAGTGTATGTGCATTTAAGTGTTGCTTTCATAGTTGAAGAAATCACCAGTGTGTTAAAATGACAGTTTTAAATGCATAATTATGCCATATATGCCTTTCTTTTGGTTTTAGGGTATATATGCTCGATATCTCATTGGAAATGCATCTGCAGAGAATAGTCATGAATTTGCTAAGGTTGTGAAGCCTTTGGCAGAGAGAGGGTTAGAGCTCTCAAAAAGGTGAGAGTGACCTAAATTACTGCTCAACAGCAAGGCAAAGCTTTTACAACATCTTCATTTATTTGAATGCCTCTGTAAGGCAGCTTATGTTATTATGAGGGAAAATCTGGTCTTGCTTATTATTCCATTGAATGTTCTTCCCTAGGTCATCTTTCAGCAGCGCACAGCACATTTCTGGAGAGCTCTTCCATCAAAGTAGGAAAGGCCAAGAGATTTTGCTGAAGGTCAAGCAGTTCATGAAGCAGCACATTTATCCAGCTGAGAAGGTACAAGCTTTTAGTTAACCAATTTATAAGGGAATATTTTCAGACTAGACTTTATAAAAATGTAAAACTATGTATAGAAGTCATATCTTCTTGTTTTTGGTTTTGGTTTTTCTTCCAAAACAGCCTTATTTTCCTGTATTGATATTTATGTCATTGAAAAATACTAGCAGAAATCAGTATTCTCTATTTTTTTTTCAGGATTAAAATGTTATATGCATTGCTAATGAAAGCTGAGTTACTTGTTAAACTTCTTGAAGTGTAAAAATTTCTCTCTTTAGTAAGAGTTACTTTTTAAAGGAATTTGTTAAAATACTTTAGCACTAACAAAAACCTAGAACTCTTACATAAGTGGAAAGATGCTGATTTAGAAATGGGAACCGCTGTTTTAAACCATATGAAGCTGAGTCTTTCTGTTTCTTGCTTTCTCTTTTAAGCTGTGACTTTTCTGACAAAAAAATGGGATTCCCTAATGTAGCAATGTAGCCTAATTCCTGAATATATTTAATACCAACGAAGGTTTGAAATCAGGTAATGAAATAGCCACAGAAGTCAATAATTAGTGGAAGGGAAAATGAGACAAATCATTTTAGTTCTTATTCTAGGGAGATTAGAAATTTTCCACTTAGAAAGTTGATTCAGCTTTTAGCCTTATGGAAGCACAGATGACTTCTGTTGCAGAACTGGTTTCTTTGGCTTTCTCTTTTGGGGGTTTTTGTTGTTTTTTGTTTGTTTTTGGCAGTCAGGCAGAAACGTAGAGAATGTATTAATCTGAAAGATTTGTGAATGCATCTGCCTCTCACAAGGAGGGGTTAGGGGCAGTAACTCTTGATATGCAAAGTTTCTTAAAAGTCTGTCTGTGGCTGGTTTTGGATTGTAGTTTAGGACTGTCCAAGGAAGCCTTGCAATAATCAAAGTACTTGCTTTAAAAATAAATGGACCACAAAGTTTTGCAGATGAGTAATGTTGTGCTTGTAAGTTATTTCTGATAACGAGAATTTTGAATCGGGACTTCTAAATTTTACTTGGGCATTTGTCTTATTGTGTCATTTTCAGAAGAGGGCGCTACTTTTATTCATTCTTTGACTAGTTCTGGGCCAGGTTTGAAGTGCTGTGCCTCACTAAAACGTACTTGTGAAAATACTAAGATTACTGAATATAGTTTTCCTAATAATCACTTGTGCTCAGAATGGCTGCTTACATAATCTGTTAAGGAATTATTTTGACAGGAAGAGAAAATGTATTCTTTGTGGGGTTTTTCTCAGTTAGCAAAAGATGAACTGGCTTATATATCTGAATGTTGTGACAGGAAACCTGTGTCGTTACATCAGGCTAACTATATAATGAAAACCTGTGTTGAGTATTTTTTTTAACTGGTTTCTTGGTGCACAGGGCTGGAAGAGACATCATATTATTATTTCTGCGTTATGTGTGTTCTTAATTTAAACAGCATCTTTTTAATTGTTTCTCTAAGGAAATAATAAAATACTATACTGAACATGCAAACACTGAGGAAAAATGGAAGAAACCACCACTGCTTGAGAGGCTGAAGGTATGGGACAGTAAATATTCTTAGCATTCTAGCAGTAAAAGAGCACAGACAGAGAGCAGAAGAGTGTTTGGCATATCATGCTGGAGAAGTTACTCAGCATGGAAAGAAACAGTGTGAGGAATAGTGAAAGGAAAGGAAGAGAGAAGTGTGCAAAAGGTGAGAGAAATGAGAGGAGTAAAAGAGAGTTCTGTGAGGGACATGTCTGAATTTTCAGTCGAAGATTGTACCTATTATTTCAAAATAGCTCCTGAAAAAAGGCATGAGATGTATTAGACAGCAGGAAGGAAGTGTCTAGCAAGCCAGAATTTATTTTTCTGTTTTTTGAGATTTATTGCAGGTATTTTTATCTATTGATTCTTGCAACAGGAAATGGCAAAAGCAGAAGGTCTGTGGAACCTTTTCCTTCCAGATGTCAGTGGTCTCAGCCAGCTTGATTATGCCCTAATAGCTGAGGAGACAGGGAAATGCCTCATTGCTCCTGAGGTTTTTAACTGTCATGCACCAGGTTAGCAGCCCTGTCCCTAAACTACAGCCCTGAGAGCATTAAAAAGTTGGTCATCTGGTACCTTATAAGTTGTGTGACCCAAGAAGTAAAACGTGACCGCTGATTTCTTACAGACACTGGAAACATGGAGGTCCTCCACATGTATGGGACTGAAGAGCAAAAGAAAGAGTGGCTGGAGCCTCTCCTAGAAGGGAAGATTAGTTCTTGCTTCTGCATGACAGGTAAATTTTTCTCCAGAAGAAAGTTAGAGGCAATTGGCAGAAACTTCAAATGGTATGTGCAAAAAGTAGAAAAGTCCAAGTTGTGTGTAAATGAATTAATACAGAAATTTCCGTTGTGTCTGTGAATGTGTTTGAATATAAAATCTATAAGGTGTGAATGCAGAGTAAAGCACCCTTGCTGCCCTTCCCCAGTAGTTCCCATTTTTCATGGTTACAATACTATTTGCTTTCTGTATATCTTCAGTTTATTTTTAGTACTAGTAAAATACATTTTATAGCACCAAACAGACTTACAATAGAGCTCACCCTGTTTTATAATGTGCTTTGGGGTTCTTTAGAAACATGCAATTAGATACAAGTATGATTACTGTGATTAAAGTTGTGTAGTATTGCAGTATGTCATAGGTAGAGGTTTTAAGATAGAACCTGGAGGTAACTTGCTTTATGTCCATAGCTCAGCATTGTAATAATTTTTGCTTTTGAAAGCTTGTGGCATTCAGCATCTTAGGAAATTCTGGCTCTTGGTATAGGAAGGCAGCTTTTGGAACATGTGATGTCTTGATCTTGCAATGTCAGAAGGAGTCAAGAGAACTCAGCCTTGAAGAGTTGGACCCTTGTTTTGCAAATTGTTTCACTGTGTTCCCCAAGAGGAAAGATATGCTTTTACTTTAAAGCAAAAGCTTTTGCCTATTAAAAAACCAAAGTAATGGTGAAAGGAGAGAGGGAGAATCTTTCCTTTTCCAAATAATCATTGATGACATTTTGCTGGCAATTTTGTATAGTCTGTTTCACATACTAGCATAAAATCAGTTTCAATCTCTTCATTTTCACTTGAGAAGAGCCCGGGGAAGAAAAAGGCTGAGGAAAGACACGTCTGTTTTCTCTAAGTACATTGGAAGGATGTAAGATTTGAGAACATCAGGAAAGGAAGAAGGCTGTTGATTGTAATGGATAACCAATCTGAGCCCGAGAACAAGTACATTTAAACTGGCTATGAATAACAGGTTGTTGGAAAATACAGCGTCTTTCAACCACCAGCAGTGAGGTTCTGAAAACAGCTTTTCTACTGGGAGCAAAACTGTGTTACTGTTAGAGTATATCTAGAGCCCTGTATTTGGGGAGGTAGTACTACCTCTTTATTTAACCCAATGGTTTGGTTTTGGTTTTTTTATCTTTAATACAGAACCTGATGTGGCTTCAAGTGATGCCACCAATATGCAGTGCAGCATTGAGCGAGATGGAAACAGTTATGTGATCAATGGCAAGAAGTGGTGGAGCAGTGGTAAGTGTGGAAACCCTAAATAAGAATGGCTAAGCCTAAATTTTTTTCCAAGAACCGTTAAAACAAAAATATTTATGCTTCATTTCTGAGGTGGAAATTTGTCTTTTCTTAAGTAAAGGTAATAGAATTTAAAACAACAGAAAGAGCTGAATCGAGCTCTTATGCTAGGAATCAAAGTCTAAGACTCACATTCAATTTGGAGGTCTGGATGCTTTTTGGAACCTCTGAATTTTGTTCACAGAATATATGCCACTATTGTTCTTTAAGCATTACCTCTTTCTGTCAGGTAACTCACACATTTATGGCCATGACCTTTAAACTTTGTTTTTATGAAGCTGTCTTTGACAGTTTCGGTGTGAGGTTTGAGTATACTGTGTAGTTACAGTAAAATGTGGCTGTATTTTAAGTAGCCTGTAGTGCTCTTGGGCTGACTATTTCGGGAGATTTTCTTATGTGATAATTTCCAGTAAAATCAATGGATTTTACTGTAAGTGGTAAATGTCCCTAATATTGTAGTACTGTTACATTTTCGCCAAAACATGTGTGACAGCAACTTGAAAGTCATTGTTCTGTGGGTTTTGGAAGTCAAGTAAATAAACTGAGTTGTTAAATTTGAATGTTTCGTTCAATACAGGGGTGGGTCAGCTGCCTACTGATACATGTTTGTGCAATACCGAGACTCACCAGAAGATAGATCTCTCTCCCTTTTCTACTCCTGTAAAACAGGAGGCATGGTATCTTGTCCCCTGACCCAAGAGTGTCTCTTAACTGCTGGCTGCTACCTTTGCTTTGGGTCAGTGTCTTCCCACTGTGCATTGCAGTCCCTGAGGAAGTAATAGGAAAGTTTGTAGAAGTCATAGACACAAAAAAATGTTCATAGAATTATTTACGTGAATTATAAAAGGGAGAGTTAACATAAAGTAAGCATGATTTGGTTTGGTTTAGTTCTAGTAAAAACAATTAGGGCAGTCAGATTTGCATAAAGACAGAGACAAAAAAGGCTCTGCAATTTCAAGAATTTTGAGAAGCAACATTCATTCACCTCTTAGTCAGTCTTTTTTGTCTGTTTTAGAGATTTTTGGTTTGTCTGGTTGGGTTCTTTTGGTTTTGGTTGGGTTTTGGTTTTTTTGGTTTTCTTTTTTTCCTGTTTACTCTGAGTGGGACATTAGGACATTGGATGTTTGGGAATTCCAGCAATCTCACAGCCTGGTCAGAATGCTGGTCTGCGAGCAGCCACTCAGTGAAGACAAGCCATGAATCACACATGCAATGAATCAGTTACTTTGTGGAAGAACTGGAGTTTCTTTCCATACTCTGCAAGGGTGTTCTGCATGTGTACAATAAATCCGATATGGCTTAAATATGTCAGATTTATGGTGTATTTGTAGACCTTCTGTCAAGCATTTCTGACTTACCCGTTCACACCCTAGTATTTCTCAAAACACTGGGCAGAAATTCTCCCTGTTTGGATGACAAAAGCTTGCAGAAGAGGTTCATGTCTTGTTTGTGCTTCTGTTTTCTGTCATTTTGGAGCTTTTCCTTCCAGTCCATAGTTGTGTAACTAGGAACAGTGTCTAAGAATGTTTCTTGTTGGCTTTCATAAGCTATAGATCAGGCATTTGATCAGAATCCACAGGATGTTTGAAGACAAGGACAATATGCTGTAACACCACATTTTCCTTTTCGAAAGCTAAGCTAATATGTCAGTATATTTGAAATTCTTCCAGTGACTCACAGAAAACTGCTGTTTTCCTGGAATCCCTGCCAACATTGTGGCAGGAGACAGCTTTGATACCTCTCTATACATGGATTTACAATTTTTACACAGAGACGGAGCCTCTCTGATTTGTCAAGCAGGGTCTCTACACTTTGCTGGTTGGTAAATGCCTATGATGATGAGAGATGCCAGTACCTACTAAACCAAACCAAACCGAACATAAAGGGTGAATAAACTAAAGCCAGTGCATTTCTTTATTCTTTGACTTTATTGAATCTCCATGTATTTCAGCAGATATAGTTATTGCAGTGCTTGATTAATTTTAAAAATTCTGAATTAGAAATTCCAGTCCCTATATCTGGAGATTAAGTTAACCTTTTCTTACGTTTACAGAGATCTAGAACGTGCCTCCCATAGAGCACTGGCCTTGTAGAAGTTTAGGGTAAGCAGAAAAGGAGAGGTGAAAAGTCATTTTTCTGTAGTTGTGGAGGAGTTGCTGCTTTTTGTTGAGGATGTTTTTGCTATACATACGTGGAAGCACATAGAGAATGGCTCTTCCTCCCCCTCTCTCCCTCTCAACTCTCAGCCACGTACTTACATATCGTTTCAAGCTGCAAGGAATGATATGGAATGATAGCTGAGTTGAAAAATGGAACTCGGTTATTACGCAGATGTTCTAAAGTTTTACAAAATAGTTGGAGAAACACAAGAGTATTAACTTTTGGTACAAAAGTTCCTGTACTGCTGTTTTATCGATGATGGTTTCTTTCTCTGTTTTAATTTGATGTTTAGACTTGTATAGATTGTTCATTACACAGCTATTTAATTGCCTAGTACACATTAAAATTTCAATCTTGGCTTTTTTAGGTGTTTGGGTTGTGTTGTGGTGGGGTTTGTTTGAGGTTTTTGTTGTTGTTTAGTAAATATCTCTAGTTGTTTCTACGAATTTCAGTATCTAGTTCTTGCATGATGCATAATTCTGATAAACATGTTTTACTTTGAACTGCACTGTAGTGTCCTGGCTAGTGTACAGGTTCAAAAATTCATCTGAAAGTTGACCTGCAGAGAAACAGCTGCTGAAACAATGTCCCCCTAGAATTAGTGATCGATTCCCTTGGTTATATAAGATGTTGAAAGTAATAGAGAGTCTATATAGTGAAACTAATTGTTTCTTCAGTCTGGTCTTCGTAATTCATAGAAATTTCTTCAGGTCTTCCGTTCTGCTGTTGTCTTCTCCAGTACCCGTAATTTTTTGCAATTTTCATAATATGCATTTTAAAAGAAGCACCCAGAAAGGCATAGAGAAGAGGGTTCAGGCAGGTGTGAAACAAAGCTATGCCCTTGGTGACCTGGAGTGCAACATCTATGGTTTTACTTGCATCGCAGTCAGTGATCAGCATATAGATGATGTCTATGGCTCGCCAGAACTTCACGATGTTGTAAGGTAGCTGAGTGATTATGAAAGTAGCCACTACTGCCAGCAGAACCATGAAAGGTCTAGACTTTTTAACATTTGCAGATCTAAAGATTGCCCGAGCGGTAGCGGAATAGCAGATCAGCATTACTAGGAAAGGAAGCAGAAATTCCAGGATGATTTCCAGGATTTGAATGGTTGATTTTAAGAGCGTTTCCATGTTCATTGGAAATACAGGAAGGCATTCATTCCTGTCATTGTGTTTCTTGACCTGGTTAAATACCAGTTCAGGGATACTGAGGAAAATGGCAGACAGCCAGACACAGATGCAGGTGACACTGCAGTGTTTGCCAATTCTTCTACAGCCCCGGGATTCAGAAGTGGCCCTGTACCTATCAACACTGATACAGGCCAGGAACAGCATGCTGGAGCTGAAATTCATGGTGTACAGAGAAGAAGTGAGCTTGCACAGTGAGTTTCCAAGTTCCCATCCCTGCACTGCACTTGCAGCCCAAAAAGGGAGGGTGAAGAGCAGGAGCAAGTCGGCAATGGCGAGATGCATGATGTACACGTCTGTCTTAGTCTTCGGTTTCTTGCAATAGGCATAAATTGCAACCACTAATGAATTTCCAGCGACTCCAATGGTGAAAGCCAGTGCATAGAACACAGGAAGGAATACTTTGGTGAATTTTCTCACGTCGCTTTTTTCACAGAGAAGTTCATATGAAGTGTAGTCTATAACATGGTTGAGGTCATCCTCCTCGTCCCCAGTCCAGTAATCAGTTGAGTTATTCATGTCTCACCCTGTGGCAAAGCTACAAGACACAAAAAAAGGGGGAGAAGGGGATACCAAAGAAATAATACTGGGTTTAAGTTGTAAAATTTCTGTTGAAACTAAACCTCTCCTCCAGGGTTGCTTATACATCTCAAATTTAAAGAATTTGGATATTGAAAATACATATGTGAATAATCAAAGTAGAGCTAAATGGTAATGGAGATATAACAGACCATCTCAAATTCTCACATAGAATAGAGTAACTGACATCTGTGTATGCAATACAGCATAAAATGGATTCAACAGAAACACTTTCATTAACGTTAGCATTTGAGATTGCAAGATGCTTGGAGTGCCCCTCACTGATTTCCACATTTCAGTCAAGGAGCCATCATTGCTTTAGCTGCTCTGTCTTAGTTATGTTTGACAATATTCCATTGCAACATAACTGTGTCTGTACCTTTACAGGGTTGGAATTACACCTTTCTCTTTACAGCCAAGTAAAGAAAGTAAAGTTCAGCAAGGAGTACCGGTTGAAGGCTTTAAATGGTGCTACAATTGAGTGCATAAGGAATGCAAGCAGATTAAAACTGAGACAAAACAGTAGTATTTGGTGCCTGCTGGTCATAAATTTTGACAAATTTCAGATAATGAGGATAATATAAGGAGAGTTTTTTTGTCCCTCAGGCACACATGTACATGCCCATTGCATAAAGTAGGGGAGGACAAACTTAGTTTAATCTCTATCCCACAAAGCCAGCTTTGCCCACATGGAATTTCTTACAGTAGCAAAGAGCTGCGGGTACACAGCTGGAGGCTTCTCAAGACGTTATGACAGAAAGGAGTTTTATCACATACAAACTGCCCACAAGTACCCAAACAGCTCAGGAGCTCTGCTGGTTTTTCCAGTACAATCTCATGACAAATTTACTCCGTAAACACTAGGGCTGTGCTCTCACTGCCAGCTTAGGGTTGAAGTTCCTATCTTCAGATTGTGTCTTAAGCAAGTTGTGTCCTACAGTATTTTCTTCCTTTTCTGTAATTGTATTCATTGACTAATGTGCAGAAATCCTTTGTATTGTAAACTACAGTCCTGCTGTGCCCTGTTTTTTTGAAATAAATGGGATTAGGGTTTCTTAGCTGCAGTAGCAAAAACTAGCTTAGAACGAAAAACATATGCCCCCTTTCTCATCCTCAGCAATGTTTCAGAATATGAGGTCAGTGTTGCTGAGAGCAGATTGTTATCTGATATTCTGCCCCAGAGCTACAAATCGGCTTTTTCGAGCTTGCAAAAAAACCCAAATATAATTTCTGGGTTTTAGTCAATGGTTTAAATGAAAGGTTGCCAAATCTGTGTTAAAAACAGTAGCTCTTTAGATTTTTTTAATGTATTTTGTCTACTGGGAAAAAAAAAGTTACTGATTGATCTCATAATAAGGGATGCAGCCCAACTAAATAGAGAGAAATTAATAATTTCTGTGTTTGTTTGATTTTTTTTTTTTCAGTGATTCTGATAGCCAAATATTTTAAGAAGTGTATTAGTTTGAAATTAGCTGTTTGGTTTGGCTTCATCCTTCGTGACTTCGTTGGATTATTCTGTTAACATTTCAAAAGAGTCCCCATTAAACTTTAAACAATGATCACTCTTATTTTTAGTCTTATATATATATTACTGTTGCCTAAATGAGATGTGCAGAATGGAAAAGTACAGTCATTCTATTTGGTACTTTGGCAAGGGATGTCTGTTCTATGCCTAACAAGCTCTGTTAGCAGGATTCTCCAGCAGCAGTAATCTTTTGCAGCTTTAGAGTACTTTGAGGAGAGATTTAGTTATCAGCAGCAAGTGAATCATTTTTTTTTCTAGTAGAGAAGAAACTGCTGCAAGGAGAGTTTAGTCCACTTAGCCAAGATTTGGAGAAAATTAGAAGTTAAACTGAAAAGATTTAGTTGGGGTCTTAAAGCACTTAATTACACAACACAGCTGGGAATGCTTAATCAAATTAGATCCCTAGCCAATTTGCTTGAAAGCAAAGCAGTAAACATTTCAGTGCGAACTTCAAGAAGCCTGTGTATGACAAAGCACTTTGGCTGTCACTCTGTGCTTTCGCTGCCTGATAGGCTTTTGCCTTACCTGAGTTTTTGACAAGAAACAAAATTACCTAAAATGCAGCAGTTGATATTTCTCCCTTAAAAACACATTTCTGTTTTGGCTAACATACCTGTTCATGTCTGTGATTCCTGTTACTGTTGTTTCTCAGGCACATGTATATGTGCCCGCTACAAAAAGGAGATTATTCCCGTGGGAGTTAGGTGTTGAACACTGGTGGAGCACAGAGTCCCACAGAGAGAGCCATGCCCACGTGGAATCTCTTACAGAAGCAGATTGTTACAGGTACACTGCATCTTGCAGCTGGAGGTTTCTCAGGCTGTTATGACGGAAAAGAATCTTATCACGTACAAACTGCCCACAGGAACCCAAAGAGCTCAGAAGCTCTGCTGATTTCTCAAATGCTGTTTTCTAGGAGGTATATTAATAGATGTATTAGCTCTGCAGCTGCATGTTTTCTGGCAGAATTATTCCAGCCTTCCAGTCAAATATAAATTCAGTGTTTCTGTGTGTTTAAAATTGACATAGGACTGTATGAGTGCATGTTGAATGAAGTTAATATCCCCACTTTAAACAGAAAGATTTTTTTTTCTCTAATGAATTAAGCAATATTCTATCCTTCTACTCAACAAACCTAATTTTGATACTGGAAATGAGCATGTGCCTTTGTGAAATGATGTCTCTCTGTAAAGCAAACTTAGCTTATTTACATACATTTACTCTTAGTTAAGTATATCACAAAATATACAGAGCAGTAAATATTAAAACAAAACTAACCTTATTTTGTCAGCAGACGAGTAGCAGGTACTGCAATTGAGACGTGCTTCGGTGGAGTGGTCTGAATTGGTCTGACACATTGCATTTTGTCTTCAAGCACCACACCCTCATCTGGAAGTCAGTTGCACTTTCATTTTGACTTGCCAGTTTAAAAAAAAAATAAATTTAAATTATGCTTTCCGGGAAACTCTTCTCATGTTGAACATGTACATTTCCTACGTTCTTCCCTCTTCCAGCAGGATGTGAGTGTTCTTTGGAAGGTCAGGACTCTCTCACTATTTCACTGTGCTGTTGATTGTTTTATTCCTGGAAGTCCAAATGTGTTGTGTTTTTTTGTGTTTTTTTGTGTTTTTTTTTCCATCATCAAAAGGCTTTTAGAAAACCACATATTTAAGAGGTAAAAAGGAGAGAAAGAGGGGGAGGTCCATCTGGGGCTGAGTCACTGTCCCAGACTCCATAGGAAGTCACTATTTTCTTTCCTTGGGGCACTACTGTGCTTTTGATGGCTGCCTATATAAGGTTTTAAGGGATACTTATCTCCTCTCCTTTAAATAACTTTATAGGGGGAGGTGATTTCAGTAGGTCAAACCAGAAAGATGGTAAGGAAAATGTGTGAAGGCAAGTGGTAAATTGTCAATCAGACTACAAAGTAGATAATCCTGCATCCTGTGGGAGAGTTCAGGGATTTAACATGTTGCCAATCAGACCTGGAATAAAATTCACTTGGTAACAATTCTACAGAAACCGCAAGCCAGGCAGATACTGTAGAAGAAATATAGATACTATTACATTCTTGAGGTTTCTTCTACTTGCAGCGGGCTGTCTGCATAATAGGGAGTCAAAACTTTTACAGGAAAGGGTGGATGGAGACAATCTGGACTTTACATGCAGACACTAGTACTTCTGCACTGAGCTGTGGACTTACCTGTGCCAAGAATTCCTAAAATGATTGATTTTGCTTAAATTTATACAATCTCTACAGCTTCAAATTGTCTTGTGCAGAGTGTCAGGAACCTTCTGTTTGGTTAGAGAATGGTGCTGATAACACTGAGGCTGTGGGTTTGATCTCCATACAGAGCTGGACTCAAGAGCTGGACTTGATCCTTGTGGGACTCTTCCAACTAAGAATATTCTGTGAAATCTGTGAAATCCAGCTTTGTTTGAGTTATCCTGTATCCTGTCTAATGAGTTTCAGTAAATGCAATATTGAAGCCAAACAACAGAGAGATATTGAGCACACCAGAGGTCAGATTTTGGATTTTCTGGCATTCTGATGCACCTACCACAGCTGGATTAGTCTTCTGTGTGTGCTTCAGTTATTTTGAAATATGTGAAAGGAAAGACTCTTATAAAAGGTCAGCTAAGAATGTAATGGGCATATGTTTTCCACATACTTAATTTCCATTCAGAACAAGAAGGTAAAACGGGCTGGGAGAGGAATTGGAGTCTAGAGAAAGAGTGCCACAATATTTGTGCATATTTTTGCAATTTTTTTAATCTTGAGTTATCACAGTATTTCAATGTTGTTCTTCATGGTGGCAGATAAGACATTTGGGTTGCTTCCAGCTTATATCCTTGCAAGTCATGCATGGCTTAGAGGCCTGAGATGTATCTCTTTAAAATAAATGAACCTCTCAGTTCTAAATAGGCTTGGTCTCAATATGGTCACCAATAGGATAGAATAATCACTTTAGAACTGAGAATGCTGCCAGGGAATTGTATGTTGCCTGCAGAAGTCCCCAAGAGGTTGTGCAGACTGTAGGAAGGCAGCTCGTGTAATTCCTGCACTGTTTACTGCAGTGCCTCAGCTCCTCATAACTTTGAGGAGTGCAGGGAGAACAGAACCTTCCAGTCAGAGTACAGAAATAATACTGGTGTGTGTGTGTGTTTCAGGAGGGCCCTGAGGGCTCAAAAATAACAAAATTTTTTTAATGAGTAAGAGTGAATGCAAAACGGATCTTATTTAACTAAAAGCACCTGTGACTGTGTGAAGGTGAGGGGACGAACACTGCTAAGCTCAGCAGCTGCTCTCTCTGGCACCGTCTGAGCCTGTGGGCTCCAGCTGGGAATGACCAGCAGCCACAGTCAGTGGCAGGACTTGCATAGCCCTTGCAGCTGCAGAACCCCAGCATTGCCTCTGTCTTTACTGCTTGTGGCCAGTTTGATTGCAGTTTACATTATAACATTTACCATACATGAAGCAGATGCCTGCAGTGTTACCTGCAGAAGGTGAGATAAAACTGTAGAATACAATATGCTATTGGATAGGAATTACTGCAGGCTCTCGGGAAGGTTGTGTGGGGTGTCCCTTTTCTTCATTAGGAGATCCCCACATCTCAGTCAATACCACCAATGCCATCCACCCTGCTTGGTCCAGTTTCTTGTAGGAGGGTGCAGAATGTGTTTATCGGTACCTGTCTAGGAATCTGACAAGTGTGTAATGTCACCACAGACCCCTTATCTTTAGCAGAGAGAAGTAACCCACTGGGCTGACAGCACAGCAGCCAACATGGCAAGAGTCATAGGTATTCTGGGCATTCAGGTGGTAGTTTATCCTGCCTTAGTCATCTTAGACACAACAAAATTGAAGAGTGAATGCTGAAAAATAGGTGACTAGATTGCAAGAATTAAAGTGCTAGTGGCTTCTGAAAGCAGCCTGTATGGCAACTTCTTTAAGTACAAGCTGTACTTCTGTGTCTGTGCCACATTTAGTACCCTTTCTACCAGAAATATAAATTGATATTACTGTGAAGATCAGTAATCTTAAGCATGTTATGCTCCAGATAGCAAAGATTAGACTTCTAGTAGGATTGTGGCCAACCCTCTAAGCACATTTTAGAATACTGTTGTCTTTGCCTATGTGAATTCCATGAAGAGTTAGGAAGTATAACAAGTTAGTTAAACTTAAGACGTTTCCCAGTGTAGCAGCATTGCTGTTTAGAAGTTTTGTACAGGTTGTGCAGTTATATACACATGGAAAAGTTTATTGAAAAGCTTGTCAGTATGGAATTGTGGTTAAAACCGACCTTTTAAAATATCTACTATTTGTTCAATTGTGAGTTTCTTGCAAAATTACTTCTAACTTCTACCAAATAATAGGCTTCTGTGACTCTTCCCCTCATTCTCCAGCAGCCTTTTTGAATTCTGTAAGTAATGTAAAAATGCCGTTTACAAATGAGAGATTTATTCCATCCGGACTGTCCTGCATTCCTTCCAAAGCACTGAAGTCTTCCAGTGTCTTGCATTAGATCAGAACTTCTTTCTGGCTTTTGTAGGTCAGTCACATAAAATTTGTTTTAGGTTTCCAAGACTTGAAACTCTAAGGAGTGGAAAGGCCAGGAATCTGCCTTCCTTTGTGCTCAGATAGGAATAAGAACAGATGAAATGCATTCATGAAATGTATTCATTTGCCTTCCAGAAATTTGTACAAATGATTTAGGGAATCTAACCAGATGTATGTTTAGCTCTCAGTGAACTTCTCACTGAGTTCAACATGAAAGCTTTCTCTGGTTGGGGTTTTTTTTCATACAACATGGTGAAATTTGCCTTCTTTTGAAGCAGGGATTTGACTTGAGGATTATTTACAAAACAGTTTTTAAAGAGATTCCAGAAAGTCAAAATATATTTTGTTTTAAACCTCACTTCAATCTGCTTGTTTAGCAAATTGATCTCAGGCAATTCTTTACCTTCTGTGGAAAAGAAGAAGAATCAAATGCCCCTTACACAGAGGGGCAGGATTTCTCTGTGCAGGGTAGTACCTGCAAAGCATACATTGTGTCATTTGGGGTTGGTCACCTGCTTGTTGCAGTTGCTCAAACAAGACAACTGTTTGGGATCTCCCTTTTTTTTTGACCAAGCTGATTTATCCCTCCTGCCAAAGCTTTTCACTCAGATTTTTAGCTTGTTAGTATTGTACAGCTCATGGGCCACAAATATAGCCCCACTCTGGAAACAATGGATGAATATCATATTACAAGAGAGGAAAGTAAACAGTTGGCAGTCTGGCCCTCAAAACAGGCCGTGTTTATCAGAATGAAATAAATTTCTCTCCTGCTAAATCTCTCTCCTGCTTCCTGGCCATCACAGTGGCTGTTTGCAGGAGGAAGTAGCTCAGCTCAAAGCCAGGTGCTTGTATTGTCTAGACCAGAGGCTCCCAAACCTTGTTATAACAGCTGCCAGAGAAGATAAAAAGTCATCTTTGTTTCTGACCTCAGAACAAACCTGAGCTGGTATAGATCAAACCTCGAATTAAATCTCTGCAAAGCTTGTTATTTGCATTGAGATTGCAATAAAAAAGATACTGATTGTTACATCCATCAGGTATTTTCCCTACCTGTGTGAGACTGAAAGGAATGGGAGCCTGCTTTGGTACCAAGAAATCTTAAAAGAAAAAGACAGTAAGGATTAAGGTTCATAGAAATTTTGATCAATGGTAGAATCTTCTTTAGGACTTGTCAATTAAAATGCTGGCTTTGTGCTACAAAGGCATAATAAAAATGTCTGTATAACAAACATTTCAGATAATGTTACCTGTGGCTTGAAATGCTAGCTGACTGTTTTCAGGTAGCAATTTCCACTTAGAGCCTTCTTAGAAGCGCAATCTGAAATCATTTGTGTAAGGGTGGAAAACACCTGCATTCCAGGGAAGTTATGCTGACGTAGTAGCAAAGTCATCATGGTAACCCTTTGATTGTCTTCTTTGCATAATTTGTTTATAATCCAGTTGGCATTTCATTCCCACATAGACCTTCCGGTCTTTATAGTTTAAAGAAGTTTTTAAGGAAGTTTTATTTGTGAAATAGCAGCATCTTGAGAGATGTGTTTTTGCATCACACTTATTTGCTCAGCTGTAATGGAGACAGAAGTAATTAGATTCCATTTCAAGTACCTTCTTGTTCCCTTTTCATCGGAATAGATAATGGAGCTGGATCCTGGAGGGTTTGGATGTTTGGATTTTCATGTTCCCCTTCCCACAAGTCAGCTCCCTTTTACATGTTGAGCAGTAAGATGCATTTTGTTTCAGTCTGATTACTCAGAGTGTAAACACAGCAGTAGATTGCATCTCCTGTATCAGGAAAGGAAGGGAGTAAGATTTCTTGTTATGAAGCTTCATTTGGTTCTACACTGAGATTTTTTAACTGAAGACTAATTTTGTATTTTTCACTTTTTTTAAGGTGCTGGGAACCCAAACTGCAAAGTTGCAATTGTAATGGGCAAAACCAAAAACTCCTCAGCATCCAGGTAAGGATTCCTAAGAGATTCAAAGAGTTACCTAAAACTTGTTCCCTGGAGGAGCCACTGTTTGAGAAAATTTTGCTGAGTGAAATGCCATTAATTGCCTTGATCAGTTGGTTGTACTCATGAATTAGAGGGGAGTTCTAAACCTCTACATGTGTCTGTTGCTGCCCGAGCTCCTGTTTTGCCATCAGCTGCCGATGACTGAAGCCTCCCAACCTTTCCACTGTTATCATCTTGCATTGGCATGCTTTCCACCACTCTCCATTGCACTAGCTTTAGTGTTTGTGCAGTGATGTGTGATGAATTGGATGTGGAAATTTTTGCGGGGTTCAACTAACTTTATCTTGGACACATAACTTTTAGTCTGCATCAGTTGTTTAACCAACAGCTATCTCTGGCTTACAGTATATTTTGTAAGTATATAAAGCAATTAACACAAGGTAGAATTGCTTATTTAAATAATAAATCCAAAACTTTTCAGAGCTTCCCTGAACAGAATGGTTATAAGTGGCACACCAGAGACCTGAATTTATCTACTAAGTTTTTCACAAAGTAATCTGTAGGTATAGAAAGTTAAGTTTGTACCATAAGATGTTGGTTATGTGCAGTTATGTGTAAGCAGTGAGCATTGCACATCTTTAATCAGACTTGCTCATTCCACTCCTGTATGTGTAAACATAATACTTACCTCTTCTTCTTTAAAATAAACATGTTGTTCAACTTACTGCCAAACTAGAATTGCCTTTTGCAAAAACTTACACAAGTGATAAATGAAATGCCGTGTGTTTGGTTCTATTAGAACCACATGGCGTTTAATACAAAAGAATTGGAACATTTATATCTCTAAGTTGGATTTTAGCCCAAATCCCATGGATTATCTGAAGTCTTTGGCTTTGGCTAGGTTCCATTGAGAAGCAAACAGTAAGTTGCCTGCAGCACACAGGATGGTTTGTCCGGCAGATGTACAGACAGTGGCATTTGTTGAGGTCTTGGAAGCTGAAGAGAAGTTCGTGGAGCGGGTGATGTGACACTCCACTTACTGGAACTGGAGGCTGAATTCAGGGACCTGGGGCATCACCTCCAGTCCTTTGTGACTAATAACTGACCTTAAATATTTGTAAGGAATGTAAACATGGGGATTTTTTCCTCTAAACTATAGGCAGGCCGAGATGATGACTCTGACAAAGTTGTTTTGAGGGCAGAACAGAAAGGCAGGGCAAGGAGAATTGACTGGGTGGTACAGAAGTACGTGCACAGAAGGTACAACCATAGGGGTTTGGTGCATTAGGTGCCAGTAATACATTTTCTCTTGTTGACTGGTTGTTCAAGGTGTGAAGCCACACTGCGTGTGGGCAGGATGGTGCAGGCGCTACAGGTAAATCTCAGCACTGGCTTTATGCGAGTGCTAAACTGAGGACAGAAGATAAAAAAAGCAGAGGAAGGGCACAGAAGGGAGACTCAGAGGTGTATTTTGTCTTGATCAGGTACAAGCAGCACAGTATGATTCTTGTTCCCATGGACACTCCAGGGCTGAAGCTGATAAGACCCCTCTCAGTGTTTGGCTACATGGGTAGGTGATCGTATTTATCAGATATATGTGAATTAATTTGTTAGCAGTCTCAGAAGCTGCAGTAATGCTAATAAATATTGTATACGAAAAAAATCAGTAAAATGCATATATAGAAAAAGCATTAGGGATTGAAGGCTGTGGTTTTATCCTCCTTTGTTTTACTCTGCTATTGCGTTTTCTGTCCCTGCAGATGAGATCCATGGAGGACATTTTGAGATACACTTCAACGATGTGAGAGTGCCTGTCTCCAACATAATCCTGGGTGAGTCTCAGCACTAGTTCATTTCTAATACATATAGCAATCACAGAATCATAGAATCAGATGGGTTGGAATGAACCAAGCTTTATGAAACAGGGGTTTATTTAATGAATCATCAGAAGTTACTGTAAACAGCTATGGTCAGTTGAGCCAGGGTCTCAAACTCATGTAAAAGGGAGCCCAATCTTCCTTTAGCAGCCTACCTGCTGCTTGAATGTACCTTGTTTAGAGCAGGAGGGAGCAGAGCAACTGTGGCTGTCATGCAAATATCACTGCCCTGAAGCAGAGCAAAGCAAAATCTGTCAGTGGCATTCTTTCCCTAGAACCAGTTCTCATAGACTTTACAGACTTTTTGAAAGAATGTCCTGCTGTACTCTATGGCCAGTTCCTAGCAGTAGTGAAAAAGAGTAAGCAGCACTATGACCCTTTGCAGGGAGAACTCTGTTGTACTTCTCTTACTTAATATAAATCCCAATTTCTTCCATTTCCTCTCTGCTTCTTTTATTTTGCTCAAAGAGCTTTCTCTCTTAAGTAGCCCTATGACCTGGAAACCTCAAAGTCTTCCCTCAGATGCTCATTCCAAATCTTATAGATGCATTTTTCCATGGAAGATTAACAAAATTTAATTTCAATCAGGTAAACCAAACCCTCTCATAAACCATCTCGGAGTGTGCTTTGTGATGTAAGTATTATTAACAGTGTGTCAATGTAGATCTGGTTGGAGTAAACAAGCAATAGTTCTGAAGATAAACTTTTAAGCAACTCCCCTTTACCCCTCTGGTGCTATTGAGTGAACACACTTCTGCTCAGAGCCATGGATCATTTCAAGAGGGAGTCATGGAGTCTTCATGTGTCTTCATGTTTTTCAATCCAACCAGGTGAGGGCAGGGGGTTTGAGATAGCTCAAGGTCGGCTCGGGCCCGGCCGGATTCACCACTGCATGAGGTCCATCGGCGCGGCTGAAACTGCTTTAGAGATCATGTGCCAGCGCTCTGCACAGAGGGAGACCTTCGGGAAGAAGCTGTATCAGCATGTAAGCACCTTCCCTGTCTCCATTCACATGCCACAGGCAGTGACCTTTGTCTTGCCCACACACAACCTTGGGACTCTGATAAGGGACACAGCAGTAGATGTGCCCTAACCTTGAATTCTTATTCATAAGGCTTCGGGTGGCAAAGTTAAAAATCACATTGCAAGGCTGCCATTTTTAACTGTAACCTATGGGATCTTTTTGCCTTTTTTTCCCTTTGCAATGAATATCCTTTCCTGGATACGAATACATATTTTGTCACTGCGTGTTTTTCTCTGCTTTCACTGAGCTATTTGGACAGGTATTTTTTCAGGCATACAGCTTACGTTTCTATAGTTACAGTATAAATTCACCATTTTTATGTGTACAGTTTGTCACCTGGATGCCTCCATTTGCAATCACTGGAGACACTCAGGGGTCTAAATTTGACTGAAAATTTTTCTTCTTTGATCAGTTATTTGTAGTTACTTATGAAAGGACAGACCAAACCAAGGGCATGTTGTGATTTGTGCTCTTATCTTGCTCTGGAGTTGAAATACTGTTTCATGAACAACTGCTTGCTAAAATAATAAAAATATGACAGTCTGCTTTCTATAGGAGGAACCATCAGCATTTGGTAGTTGCCCTCTCACATTTCAAGTGTTCCTCAGTTTTACCCAACAGCTGGGTTGATTTTATTGAAAAAAAAACAAGTAAAAGCAATGGAAAAAGGAACTGGATTAACATCTGGCACAGAGTGTAGCAAATTGTTTGTACAGATCCAGAAGGAACAACCTTACATATCTATTTTCCAGTCAGGTCCTTGCCAAACTTCCATTCACCACCATAACCTAGAATTATTCAGAGCTGCATGAGGCACATTCTGTTTTCTCAGAAGCTCATTACATTAACAACCATGTTTGATGAAGCCACAGGCACGACATGGAGGCAGCTGCAGAGCCAGAGCAGGGTCTGCACAGCTTGAGGATAACTAAGGAAAAGGTGAGGTTGGCAGCTGCTTTGAGTGAGAGACTGTCACCACCACTCACGGAGCAGTCAGACCCTGGGAGCTGCAGGCAGAAGAGCATGTCTGAACACTCCCACCCTGGTTCCAACCATCTTTGTTGGCACCAGCTAAGCTGAGCCTCCAGACTCTGCAGGGAAGCAAGTGCTCTACATGTGCTTGTATGTCCTGTGCCTGCTAAGGCTACAATCCCCAGAGCCCCAGAAGTGTGTCCTCGAGGCTGGCTTAGGCTCCAAACTTCTTTTGCACTGACAAGCATCACACATTTTTTTCTACTGTGGTATGTTGGCTGCAGGGGGAAATTAGCCAAGAGGAGCAGGGAAGGGCTGCCAAGAACTGTAACTTCATATTGGATCAAGAGAGCTTCTAATTTATCATCAGGCAGATGCAGCAGGCACCACCCTGCAGCTGTTTCCCTGGCTGTCACACACCACCACCAGTAGTTTAAGCAAAGGAGTTTTATACCCCCACTGTTTTATACGGGGGCTTGTTACACAGCGAGAGGGCTGCGAGTGCAGTTAGTGGGTAAAGGAAAGCAGGGAGTAAACACCAGGCTTTGAAAGACTTCAGGAAAATGGCCAGCATGCAGTGCAGCTGACCAGGACTTTAAAAGTGTGCCAGAATCTGCAGTTTTTCCCTTTTAATTCTTTCCTGCCAGGAAAAGAATTGCTCTATCTTGAGTATTTCTTAGTGTTTTCTTTATTATTCCTCATATTAGATGATATGCATCAAACTAGTTTAAATTTTCACACAAGTGTCTCTAAGTTGACAGCTGACAGCTGAGGAGCAGAGGCATCTTAGGGTGTGCTCAGAGGTAAACTGACATTCCCCCTTGTTGGCTTTGGTTTCTCCAGGAAGTTGTTGCCCACTGGATTGCCGAATGCCGCCTCAGCATAGAACAGGCTCGTCTGCTCACACTGAAAACAGCCAGGAAGATTGACATGTTGGGCAACAGAAAAGCAAGAAAAGAGGTGAATGTCTTCTTTTCTTTTTGCAGCTAGTACACGGGGGATGCAAAATCTGTGCATTCAGCTGGTTGAAAGACAAACTAAAACATATTGTTAAATGTTATTATTATTCTAATTGTGAAGTATGACTTCACATTGAAAACAGAGCGCCTTAAGATATGCTTTTAATTGTCAGAGGATTGGGGAATGATCTCAGAAACTTCAAGAGGAATCTGTACAAGCACTGCTTGTTTATTTCAACATAGTAGGATAGTTTTGGGTGACTGGAAACAGTTTTACCATACCCAGGGAATAGGAACAGCAGAGCCCTCATCCCTGAGAGGAAGGAATATACTTTCAGATACTAATCTTCAGTAGAGCTGTTAGGTAAATATTCTCACTTGCTTATGAAACTACTACTGATAATGTGAGCTCTCTTCTAACTACAGGTAGCCATGACCAAAGTGGTTGTCCCACGAGCTGTGCTTAAAGTGATTGACTGTGCAGTTCAAGTGTGTGGTGGAGCTGGAGTTTCTCAGGATTTTCCTTTGGCTTTTATGTGAGTAAAGGGAGACTTACCTGTAGATTCTAAGCATTCCTTCTAAGATAATTTTATAACACCAGTACATGCTGTTTCACCTCAGGTAGCTTGAAATAAGTCCATATGCCTTTAAGCTATAAAACTTAAACCAATTGTTTTTAGAGTTTTAGTGCAATTAGCCTTACCAACAAAACCCCGGAACCTGGCACTTGACCTAAAATAGTTCTTATCAGCAGCAAAGAGGATCTGTGTCTAAAGCTCGATCTTATCCCTCATGGCCTTGGGGAGAAGCAAAACTTCTGAATTTCCAGCCCACCCTGCTCAATCCTGCCAGGAAGATTTTGTTGATAGTGCTTTTCCAAGAAACCCGTGTCAGAAAGACACTGTACTAAAACCAGTGCTGAGAGCTCGTGCTGTCAGACCCTCTGGCTGCTGTGGCAGGGTCAGAAACCTGCCCCTAATTCAGCTCTCCCAACACAGGTTTGCTTATATCCGGACCTTGCGCCTGGCAGACGGGCCTGATGAAGTTCATCTCTCAACAATTGCAAGGTGGGAACTGCTCGACCAGTCAAAGAAGCTCACGGCAAAAATCTAACAGCAGCATAGAGCCTTCTCAAATGGATGGAATGGAAAATTTAGGAAAGAGGTTTTTTCCAGTGCAGTAATGCTGTTTAAGGTAAAATTAAATGAATACAAAATCTTGATTCTAACTTGAAGCAATTCTTCTCTTTTTACTTACAATCATTACACTTTAGAATCATGGGCTTGCTTTTAAGAATTTGCAGAATAAGTAACAACTTACCTGGGTTCTTTGTAACACTAAATAAAATCTGTTTTCTAATAGGCCTAAACCGTTTTCTTTGTTCTGAGCCAAAGCCCTTTATCCTTTTATTGTAGGCAAAGCAGTTTTGAGTCAGAAGTCCCACACAATTTAGTTTATTGCAAGCTAAGCTAAAATTTTAATTTTTGATTAAATGACAAACGTTGAAGGTAATGACTTTCTCTTTTCCAAAGCTCAGTTGTACTCCAACCCTCTCTCTTCCCCAGTTCCTGCTCTCAGCAGTCCTAAGGCTACATTCAGTTCTTCCCCCAGCAACCCCTCAAGTGAAGCTCAGGGCAGCACAGGAGACTGGAATCAGTGTGTAGGTAGGTCAGTTTGTCTGCTACTCCTTCCTTCTTACTTCTTTGCTGTGTTTCTCCAAACAGATCTCCTCCCATTTTTTCTTATTGGTGTCCCTTTTGTCTTACCTTGCATCTTTACTTCTGCCTCCTTTTGTGCACCCTCACAAGCCTCCTCCTGTCTCCTGGTCCAAGCTACTCCCACCCTTAAATATGTCTAAGCACAGGTGGCAACTTCCCCCTCCAAGGAGCTGAAGTTCTGGCTGGCACCAGCAGTGATGGATGTGGGGCAGTTCATGGCCTCCTCTGCTACCGAAACAGGCTCTGCCACTTACGCCCACTACACCTTTATGGAGTTCTGCTCCTGTAACAATCCTCTTCAACATCAGTTACTTACAAGAGAATTTGCCCCTGCCGGAATAAAACCAGGCAGATCACAGTATATCGTGCCATTGTCCTGTAAAGTTAGGATAATCACTTTTCAACTTACACAGGACTGATCAACATTTAACTTAAGGGTACAAGTGTACCTTTTTTGTGTGAACAAACAAGCCGTCCCGCTCCAAGTTCCTCCCTGCTGGAGCTTGGAGAGAACACACTCAGCTTGGCTCAGTCTTTGGGGTGAGGCTGTGTCCAGTTCTGTCCTTGAGCCCCCAGCTGAGTGTTCAGTGCTGTAGTCAGGCAGGATGTACACAGGGTGGTAAAGAGTACCTGAAGCTGTACGCATTCCTCATATTGATTCATTATACTTAAAAACAAGATTATAATCTCTTTTGGGAAAGCAGTAATTCATTTCCATCCACCTTAGTTTCCTTTTGCTTCCCACCAAGAATGTTTCCTAGAAAGTTGGCAGCATTAGCAAGTCAGTGGCTGAAATGCACTTCAAATACAAAATCACTTGCACTGTATGTGGTTCAGGAGTTGTGCTCCAGGCTGTCAAAACCTGCAGTGTGTTTTTCCAATGAAGAATGCCCAGGGACCATATTTAGCCATGTTCCAAGTAGGATCTCTGACCACTCTCATTTCCTACACCTTCGAAGAACAGCTACACAAGAACAACATTTTTATCTCATTAACAAGGCTCTTAATTCCCTTTATTTTAAAATTTTATGTACATATGAATGATCTGTATAATGTACACTCAATATAGAAAGTTTTTATATACTGGATAATGTATAGAACATTTCACAATTACACTAATTTCTTACATAACATGTCAACTTTAAGGTTTTTTTTGCTGAAGCTTTGTCAATTTGGTCAAGCCAGTTATACATACGAATGTCTAATGCTGTTTGATCTGAGGAAGAAGATAATGTTAATGATTAAGGACATGAGTGAACTGGTACAGAGACAAAACCCTTTGCAGGTCATGTTCAATGGGAGTGATCACATCAGACTGAGAAAAGAAGGGATGCCCGTTTAGTGGGGGTCGGTGAGGTCAAAGTTATTTTAGCCCAATTCCTCTAGACTGTAGCTCAACTCCAGTCATGCTAATTCATAAAATATAAAAACTAGGAAAGTTTGATTCACAGTCTTGTAAACAAATATAAAGGAACAAAATGTGCTTATGTACAACAAGAAAAAATTCTTGTGTACCCATTTCAGCTGATCCACAGAGTGCTTTCTTGTGTTACAGTGTGGTAGTTAGAATCACTGACTTTTTCCTAGAAAAAAAAAGTCATAGAAAAAAGGAATAACACTGTCATAAACACCCAGCAAGGCAGTAAGTTCACTTCAATGTATTGGAGGAAAGTGCAGTTCCTCATCACTGGCCAGTCTGCCTTTGTCTCTTTCACAAGGATTTCCAGTCCTTAGCTGACATCTCCCACTTCGTTGTCTACCGGGGGTGGTACGTTGGGCATTACAGATGACGTTGTCCCTGCAGTAAGGTAACCAGCAACTCCAGGGCCTTTCGGGAAGGAAACAAACGCTGGCGGTTAGTTTTCATTCTACAGGCTGATTGAACAGCTTTATTCCCTCTGGTAACACATCATCACCTTACACAAGAAGGTTTTAAGAGTTTTTGTTTAGATTCTTTGAAATCTAGGAACACTAGGAACTAAGGCTTATTAGTCCACTAAGTGGAGTACCTTGTGAAGGCCATTTTGGACTTGTTCAGTGTTTTTTTGTTCTGATATGCCAAATAAGTTACAAAAGAACCCCAACCACCAGCATTACCCATCTCACCTTCCACCACAGAAGCAGCAGTAAAGAGGAGGTGGCCTTCCTTTGCTAAGGAAAGGCCCTGCCACGGAAGTGAAGAAAATTCAGGCACGTGTTCCAGTACTGGGCTCCTCATATATGCTTTTAGGGTTGTAAAGGTTTTTCCCAGCTGCATATTCCAAGGAAGCTCAATGGGCTGCCCCATGAAGGGGCAGAACTGCCAAAAGCTTGTCTAGGTGGCATTTTATGCTTTCAATAAGGAAAAAGTAACAGCATTCTTAGAATGCACAAACTATGTACTGGAGATGCAGAACTCCTTACAATTAGTAAATCTCCATTTTGATTACTATGGGGCAGTTAGTTTTGCACTGCAAGCAAAGCCCCTCTCCCTCAAAGCTTGGAATTAAAAATTTAGTCATATAGAAACTTTCAACAAATGCGATAAAAACTCACATTGCAGCAAGAGGTGTTTGAACAGTAACTAATGATTGTAGAAAACTGCCCATGTTCCTGCACCAGTACAGCGATCAACTCAGTATTAGACCTCCAGCCTACACTCCCAAATTCAACATGGTGAATTCTGCTGGGTCCTGTATTCTCCCCACTTAAATCATCCTCACTGAGTTCTCCCAAATTTACTATCCCTTCCTGCCCCAACCTCCTCCTCAACTACACCCCAGAACCAGAACGTCAGAGCATGGTTTGTCTCCTTGTGAACAGTCCTACACAACTACTGTGAGGAAGAGAGCAAAGCAAGCAGTGCCTTTGGTATTTAAAAGCTCTCTGCCTTCAGGAGGGGACCTCTCTTTGCCAGCCCACTGGTGGCACCTGCCAAAAGCCACACCCACTATTACATGTCCTAGTGCAAAAATTCCCCGTAATTGTCTTGTGGCTCAAACTTTTCCATTACGGGGGATTCCTAACATAGTTCAGCAGTTCAGTTCCTGTGTAGTACCAGCAAGCACCAGCCACTGCAGTTATCAGTGTGTGCTCCTGTGTGCTTGAAGAGGGCAAGTTTATCGGTGTTTGGCAGTTTGGGACCACACATTTGTCACAGCTCTATGACATGCATCTGTTGCTTGGAATGCAGCAAGTGCAGCGTGCGTTCTATGAGATGGTATCTACCTGCTTTAGAGAGCTACACAGAAGTTAGCAAGCTGCCTGACAGAGCAGATCTAAAGCCCACTTCTCAGGTGAAGGGGACTGCTGCCAGTTAGAAGGGAAGGAGAAGAGACACCTGAGGGAAGAGAAATAAGCAAGGGAAGTTTCAAGGGAAGTGCAAATAGCAAAGCAATTTGAAGCAAGACATAAGGCAGAATACAAGATAAGAGAGGTTAAAAATAAAGCTTTTAGTTTGATTTCCATCTACACTTTGCATTTCTACAGCATCTTCATTCTACATTGGCAAGCACTTAAACATTAGGCAATTTAAAAGCAGCACAGGCCATAAGGCAATTGGAAAGCTATATCGTCCCCAGTCTCAAGCCTGACCACATCTGGTATAGTTTCAATTCTTGGCCAGTAATCAGCCAGCATTTTCTTCATATTTCTGTATTTATGGTATTTATGAAATACCAAGGAAATTCAGTACCAACCGAATCAGGTGTTCAGGCATTCTTTGTCAAAGTGGCATTAAATGGTACAATAAACAGAAAACTCCTGTTCAGAGCTAAAGCCCAGAGTCTTTCCTGTGCGGAAAAATGCATCAAGTGTTGCAGTATACCTACTCTCAAAGTCTAAGCATCTGCTTCTAGAGTGTGTAATTCCTGACCTGAAAGGCCCTTGCTTCATTTTCTCAAAATACATGTTAGTATCTTGCAAGAAAAACTTTGGGCATCTGATCTATACCCCACTAGTTCAGTTATGCTCAAAAGCTTTACCAGGACTCCTATAGTGGGTTAGGTGAGAAAGCTCCATGTGACACAGGGATGTGTTCACACTGGCTTGTCACAAAGGACCTGAAAACATCACCTGGGAGGCAAAGCTCTTAAGACCAAATGATTGTTCAGCTGATGGCTACTGAGGAGTCTGAAGTTTGCCTCCCATATTGCTTTAGATAAAGTTTGCTACAATGTCATTACTTGCTATATCTGAAAATATGTGACAGGAAGTTTTGGACTGTGATACTGTATCAAGTGCTGCACAGGAGTGCAGGAAGAACCACAATTTGGTTTGCTGTAATGTAACTGTTCTAGGATTGTGTCTGCACCATGCCATTAACATCAACGAGGTTCTCATCAGTTGCTATCCTTTGTGTGTGCAGCACACACAGCTAAAATGCTCTTCTACACTGCCAGTGGGACTGAGGTGGCACCCCTGGGGTGCCATTTTGATCTTGGTGGCACCAGCAGGGGACTCACCCAGGGTGCACCACTGCTGCAGTCAAGTGTATGCCACTAGCTCCACATACACAGGCACTAGGCCATCTTGCCAGTGCACTGAGTCTGCCTGGAATACAGCCTCAAACTCCAAGCTATTAACATTCCAACTTTTCCAATACTACAACCACCTGCCTAACACTAAAGCAGAGTAATTCATGTGGCCAATTAATTCAGGCAGCCTAAGTGATTTTGAAGACAGTTTGTTCCTTCCTCCAACCTTGGAAAACCATGTGTTCTAGGACTAAAGTAGACTGATCTTGAGAAAGCACACAAAGCTACTGCCATTCACTAGTTCCAATTATATCTCCGCTTTATCACCACAGAGTACTTTCAAGTCTTGCCAGTGTCCAGATTCCATTGCTCTGATATTTTAGAAGTAGGTACAGCAAAGACCACTCAGTGAAATACATTCTCTACCAACAAGAAGTTTGGCTTTTGATGAGCGTTTTAAAAACTTACTGTATTTTTACAGCATTGAATGTTCAGACCATGGGATGGCACTAGATCCTGGGGATAAACAGTATCTCCAGAGTCCAGCCTGACAATTAAGTAACTGTTCAGTATGACTCAGGACATAAACAGGAAAGAGCTGCTAACCTGTGAGGTATCCTGCTGTTTGTGTATCAGAAATGAACAAGTCGTGTTTCTGATCCTTGAAGGCACTCCACACAGAAGAACGAGACAGAATTTCATTTACCTGCAGTATTTGGAGAGATTAACACAGTGAGCAAGTGACATTTGTCATGTTCTAAAACCAAACCATTCCAAAGGGATTATTAAAGAGCATAGCAGTAGTTCAGGCTGTGATATGGAATTCACACACATTTCCAAGGAGACTTGCTTTTCCATGTTAATTGTGCAGCTGAATACATAATGCTCAGAAAAAGTCATTTAGTAGCTTAACTTTGTCCCTCATTCCTCAGTTAGGTGACAAGGAAAAGCAACCCTGCAAGCAGCCACTTGCCACACACCTACAGCTGAGGCAGAATAGGACTTCTGCACTATAGCAAGATAGGGACAACTTGGAAGAAGGACCTATCTCCGGTTTCCCTCTGTTTGAGAAAGCTTTCAACACAAGGGTAAGTGAAAGACACCAAGGACTTGCAGTTACTGGGACCAATTTTACCAGCTCGAATACACATCCATAAAGCTGCTACAGTTGTCTATTTATTCAGGAAACAAAAAAGCAATTTACATTTATAACAAGTTCTGAAGAGTTGTCAGTACAAGCCAGCTAGCTTATAGAACATTTCTGCACTTGAATTTGTCTTGTTAGTGCTCTTCACACACACTGAACTAATGACTTCTAATAAATAGATTGTAATGATTTTGTAGGTACAGGATGTGAATGTTTTAGGTGGAACGATGCACATGACAGCCAGAAGATTAAACAAGGGATGTTCAGAGTTTGATCTTCAAGTGTCAAAGCCCAGATAAGGATTTGTCAGTACCTACCTGTTCCCCATACTGCAGGCTGCGAGACATGGATTTCAGAGCTTTAACAATCTGAGCTTTTGTTGCAGATGGACTTTCCAGGTTCTCAAGACCAACACCTTCAAGCAGCTTTAGAAGATAAGGGACCAAATCTGCTTTCAAAGCCTGCAAACATACCCACATGAGTTGTCTTAACATGGACTAGGAAGTTCCATATAGATGTTTACATTACTAGCATTAGTGTGATGGGAAGTGCCAACAGCCATTACTAATATGCTAAAGCCAAGGCTCATCCATTTTTCCTGAGCTGTATGAATACATACAAGAGAAAGCAAAGATACTGTCCAGCAATTCTGCTCTGTCCAGGTGTAAACACAGTTGAGTTAGCTGGCATTCCTACACTACACTTTCTCAGCAGACACCAGCCAACATTACCCTATACATTAAGATTCAATACTCAGGTAACATCCTTGAATAGGTCTGCATTTTAGATAAAGACCTGACCTCTCCAACAAGAAAAGCACATTAGTTAAGTTCTAGGAGGCTTCCCAGATGCTATCTAAGTTGAACAATACCTCTGTTCTTATGAACAGTTTAGATACACCCAAATGTAAAAATACCACATTTTTACGGTCTCAGAATGCACTACTTACTTGGGCTACTAAGTCAGTTTGTTCCTTCTGAAACATTCGATTCAGTGTTTCACAGGCTACACCAACTATGTCTGATCTCTTTTTCATTCCATTCATGAGAGGGCTAATGGTCTCTAGCGATGCCATTGCTCGAACACAAAGCTGTAGAGAGACAGAAACATCCAGAATGCCTTATTTTGTGCCAAGATTAATGGTTATTGCAGATATGGTCAGCCAAGACCATGAATTTCTCAGTCTTTAATCTATCAATTCCCCATTAATTAGCTGTAAGTCCCTGCTCATCTGTTACACAGTATTTATAGTTAGAATAATGCCCTTCCAGGAATAATACTGAACAATACAAATAAGTCCAGGTATGCATTTTCTCCCCTCAAGCACTTAAATGATTCAGTACCTCATTTTCAGACAGTATGTGCATGACACGAATGGCACTTTTAGGAATGGCATTGTTCTTGTGATTCATAGCCTGGATTATCTTGTGAAGATGACCAAGTGGCGGAACTTGATCAGCTAGCTGAGGCTGGGCACTGAACAGGCACACAGTTGCTGTGGTAATGGTTTCTAAAGTTTCCCCCTGCAGAAAACCAAAAATCAACACAAAGTATAACTCAGTAAAGCCTTATGTATCATCATAATAACAACATTTCTCACTTGCTCTGCATTATAGATTTTCCCCCTAATGCTTTTATGTCATTTGGCTCTCAAACTATTAAAACAAGAAGAACATGATTATCAGCTCCAATAGTGGCAGACATTCACTAGTTCCATGAACACAGACTACGTGGGAATTCCTAAGCACCATTTCCAGCATCTAGAGAGTCCAAAGTCTGGCTGCAGCCTCTGCATTCATGCATGTGCTAACTTGCCTGGTGGAAGCATGATAGCATGGATATTCACGCTGGCCACCTGAATCTTAAAGGGTTCTGCAGCCTGTGCAGCAGCACTCGCCACACTTGGGTGTATTCCATGCCCCTACAACAGCTATCACATCTTTGCAATAAGGATGTCTGTTTTATTCAATGTGCAAGCTAATTTTCATCCTGCAAGCCTCACCAAGAATCTGTGTAAACACTGTTCAAGCCAATGAGTTAGTGCTATGACTAAAAACTGAATTTTAAACATTGTTCTCATTCAAACTGAAACAAATTTGCTCTAGTGGTTACACTAATTGTTAGGTGGCAGCCTTCTGTAGGTTATGTAAGTTACATCAGGTGAAGTTAGTGTTGCAGAAGGACAACAGAAGTGTCAAGAGCTGAAAATTTTTAGACAGTGTAGAACAAGTGCCATTTTCATAAGTCAGCCAGTCGTGGAATAATTAAAAGATACTTGATTTGGTTAAGCCTCATCTCTAGCGCAAAATAAGCCTCTAAGACATAACTTAAGCTAATTTTGGGGCTTCATGGACTTTAAAAGCACTGACTCATGTTAAAAACCCCACTCATGTTGGGAAGAAAGTGTGAGAACCTAAGTTAATCAGACACTAACAGACTAGTAGGTTAAAACTATTAAACAAATTCAAAGAGTATAATCAGAAAAATCATCTTACATGGGGGTTATTCTTCTCCAGTAGTTCAGTAAACTTTTCCAACAGTGCAATGAGAAATTCTCTTGGTTTCCGTAAAACCCAGGCCGGCTGGGCAATAAAAATCCTGAGGAAGACTCCCCCCACTGAAAGTTCACCTTCTGCCTCACCATACACCACAGCAAAGTCTTCAGGCAGCTGTTGAATTGTAAAGCACAAGGAGTTATTGGCAAGGGGAGAGCTGCAACTGTTTCTCTCCGTGGTCAGGGTCACTAACTAACTGTATTTTCCAAAACAGAGCTGTGCAAGACCAATAAATACTTCATTTTGAAGGAACATGAGGTAAGGAATGACATTAGAAGGAACAGTTCAGGCAGTAGTGAATTTTTCTTTCAAAAAACGTAACTGAACTTACAACTGCAACAGCGGTAAACCCTAGTTCAAGAGAAGTGCCAGCAGCAAGGCTGATGATAAAACAGCCCTCTCCTTTTTTTGCACACTTCAAGGGGAGGTTTCTCACCATCAACCTAGGGAAGCTTCCAGTTCTCATCTGGATCAAAATAGCCATCCTGCATGTATTTAGAAATTGGTTTAGTGTTGAACTAGAGCAATGTTGGGAGGAAGTCATGTCTGGCCTTTCACAGTTACTGGGAAATACTACAAACTGGAACACCTCACTGATTGACCTGATGCAAAGAACAGTATTTTTTGAGACTTGGTGACTTAAAGTTACTGAACCCTTTTTCTACAGCTATGTACGGACAGGACTTTTTCCAGCAAACCAGTATTCTTTGTTGCTGACTTCCAATGTGTTTTAGAATTACCTGAATGATCTGAAAACGCAGAATATGTTGGCAGTGGTTCTGCCAGTGTCTCATTTCAAGGTACAGCTAGTAATGAAAACATCAAAACAGCTATGTTTTCAGTTATGAACAGTTACATTCACAGCACGGCAGTGAATTCCTGTTGGTACTTAAACAGGAAAGCCTGTCATGCATCTATTATCAGCCGGCTTATAGTCTCCCTGGATGGACTCAAAGCAGAAACAGTATACTTTTACCTTCCAGTTGGTGTCAGGGTTATCCCTCTGAAGTTTAAAGTGCCTTTAAAAAGAAAGTAAGTTTTAACAAGCAGTAAAAGAAGCAGTTGTCTTCCCTACTTGACATCTCAGTCTCCATCATTGTGAAGCCATCCCAGTTTCTAAACCCCACTTTCTCCCCATTGTAACCCCCTCCAATTCTTAGAGCAGTGAGCAAATACCTGGATTGTGCACAGACTGCACCTGCAACACTGAGTTACGGGTACAATACACAAACAGAGAACAAGTTTCTTTTCACTGAAGTCCAGCTTGCAACAATTCTACTTTTTACAGGCAGAGCTTTGTCTGACAGTTCTACAGCAACTCTGGTTTATTGCCACTGAGAATGTTTCAGTTAAGGATATACTTATGAGTCAGTAGGTCTTGACATACTCAAGCATCATTTCTCGAACTGTTGTTGATACTCTCTCCCTGGAGCTGTCATTCCAAATTAATTCTGGATTTTCATGAGTTCCCTCAAAGATATGAACAGCAGCTTCAGGGTTGTCTCTCATGGCATCCATGAAAACTCCAGGTAAAAATTTCATTAGTGTAATTCTAACCTAGAAAGGATGAACAGAATAGACATTTAGTATATCATAAGACAAACTAAATGACAGGATAAACTGACTGACAGAAACACAAAGAACTTCAGCAAGTCCAGTAATCTGTAGTACTTTAATTGCCAACTGCTAGAACAGAACACCACAAAATAAAATAGTGCCATCATTCCAAATAGCAATAACCAATGACAGGTCTGAAATCTAGGTCTCTAATGTCGAAGTCATTACAAACGGAAACCAAACTGCTTATAGTAGTTACAGTAAATACAACAACTTCTAGAAGTCTGCTCACAGATTAAGGGTTAACTATTTGAAAAAGCCAGATTGCTCTTCACATGAACGTTTTAGACACAGAAGAGGTTTTTTTGCTTGTCTTTAGAGAGAGGCAGGTAATATGAAGATAAGAGTTCCAACACAAGCTGTTACTGTTCTTACCTTTGGACCCACCAGCTTATCTGCAGTCATTTTGGCAAAGAGCTCTGCTGTCTGGGCTCGGACCTGCGGATGTGTGGAGTTGCAAAACATATCTAGTAAATAGATTAAAGCACCTGTAACAAAGGGATAGAAAAACATTCAAATTTTTTTTTCGACTCACAAGTAGTAGGAAGAAAAAGTATCTACTTTACATCCAGTGCTACAGAAACATTTGCTTTCAGTGTAGTACTGTACCTTTTGCCATGGCCTCTTTAATTATTTTTGTGCTAGATGTCAAAGCATACAAAGTTTCAAGGACGAGCTGCCGACCTGTCAAAATAGAAAGTATTAACAACTTTGTGTCATATAGACTATGGACTAATAAAAGATGAACATAACTGATCTTAACAGAAAGCTGTACCAAAACTACAATAAAGCTTATGACAATTGAAAGCTTACTCTGGCTAAACACAACTAGTTAAGGAATGTCAAAAATCAATCATACATTCTAGTACAGGATAGCTTTTTAATTAAATGTTTGTTACCTAAATTCCCTAAAATAATTAGTCAGTGGAATACTACACAATTCAAACCCAATCAGAATACCTGATGTTTCAGCTCTCACACGTTTAAGACAAGAAACTGGTTACACAGAACATTTTCTTAAATCATCCTCCCTGAAAGGTGGTTTTAACCTAAAACTCAACTGGTAAGCTGAGTTTTCTAATTAATTCTAATTAATTTCTGAGTTGGAAACCCTTTACCTTGCAAGACTTAAGAATCATATAACACCTACTTGAAGGTAAGGAATGCAGGAGTGCCAGTAAGTTAGAGAGAACCATTGACTCAGCAATGTTGTTAACACATTCCTGGTTACTTGTTACTATGTTCACTACCTGAAAAAGATCAGAAACAGCACTTGATTATATTCCAGCTTTCAAGACACTGTCCAGAAAACGCAGCGTGTGGTGAAGTCAGTCATCTCACTGGCAAATAGAGCTGATATTTACAACATTTATATTCCTACCACCAAATTGTCTTGTCTCCTCAGGGAAGAAGGGAGCAAAGAATTAGGCAAGAAGCTATCACATGTGTCTCCAAGGAGGAACTGACACCTTAGAACCCCAATCTTAACACTTTTTAGATGCTACTCTAACAGTTATACCCTGAGGCTATGGTTATTATGTAGAACATCTAGACAGGTTTAGTGGTTTAGGATACATTTGGTTTTGTTGTTTTACTTGGGTTTTGTTGGTTAGTTGGTTTAGTTTTTTTACCTCCAGAGCCAACTGCTGCACCAGGCCAGCTCCGTGAACACGCAGAAGGGAGAATATCAACTTAAAGTGACCTATGCATTCACACTCAGAACCTGTAAGATACAAAATAAGTTACTCTTCATGTTAGCCAAAGCACTCACTGAAGGCCATCCCAAGCCCACATTTCACTCTACAGAGAGGTGTTAAAGACTACCCGGCTTTATACAGCATGCCACAATAGTTGTAAAAAGCTTGTTCAGGACAGCATCTACTAAGGAGTTAGAAAATTTTAAACTCCTCTCTATTAACCTACCTTCCACAGAGTCTCAGGTCAACAACATTCCAAAAGCAGAGGATACCTCCTCCATCTAAAGCAAGTAACTGAGCTAGTTCTTGGACTACTTTGTTTAGCTTCTCTTGTAAGAATGCAAGTAACAAATTCCATCATTTTATTTATCCTTGATCATCAGCACTTGTCTTCAGATACACTTGCCCTTTCAGAATGTCCCAGCTCAGAGCAGGGTGGCTATAAGCAGCAGTAACAGCTGCCTTTGGGGTTATTGCAAACACAGAATATCCAGTCTGAGAAGAATTTAACCAGCTATTATTAGAAGCCACAACCGTAGCATGATTTGCTTTTAGAACTAGCATACAATACAGTTAAGAAACTGTCCTAATAATTTGTTTTAGGCTTTTCCAGTCTGTATGTTGGTATCTGCTCATAAACCTTTGCTGGTATAAGCTGCCCACTCTCAAAAGCATCTTCGCCTGCTTTAGTAACACCCCACCACAGACGACATTTAGGTGTTTATTAACATACAGTTCTCTGTTCAAAGAGGTTCTTTCTGATGCAAGGAAGTTTAAAAAAAAATCAGTTAAAGATTCTTTGAAGAATTACAGAAAGTTTCATCCAGGAGTCTTAAGTGTTCCTGGCAAGAACAGGCTCGAATTAGAGTTAAAACCTAATGATTCAGAGATGAAAATAGATAAGGTTTGAATTTCACACAAAACTTTAACACATCTACATGTGAGGAAAAAATAAGCAAGCCTGTATGGCTTACCAACAGTGTTAAAGTCTGTTAACCAGTAAAACAAGCTTCCCTCTCAGTGGAAGATAAAGACTACAGAGGCCCACAATTTTTAAGGTTGTCCACAAAGTGGTATATGAGGTAAAGTTCCATTTAAAGCCTACCTGGGTTGTGTTTTATCACGTTTCTCAGAGCCTCCAGGGCCATTTCAACTCTCCGTAACCGATCTCCATGTTGATTGGACTCTACTTTCCCAGTCTGTGTTATTGCCATCAGCGTATGAAGGTACTGTGCTTGTGAGCCTACGTAATCCAAGAGGCTTGCAGCAAACACTTTAGGAAGCTTTAAAGTAGAGATGAGAGCATTTTTAGCTCTGTGATGCAACAGTATTCACAGTAGAAGAAAATGTATCCATCCAAATAACTTGTCCTACAATTCACATTTTCCCTTTCTCCAGACAGGCAGACAGGAAACAGTTCTCTTTAATCACTACAACATCTGGAGCACATTAATCCTATTTCTATCTAAACATACCCTTAAGAGTCTGCCACTACTTCAACAGGTATATGTTTGCTCATGGATATAGATGGACTGCAAAGCCACTAGGCAGAATCACCACCGCCTGGAATTACTGAAGCAACTCAAGTGATGCAGTACAAGCTTGCAGAGAAAAGTCATTAAGACACCTGAAGCAGCACATCTTAGTGCAAACTAGTTCTTTTAATTTCTTCTGCTCCAGTAAAGGGATGTCTCATAACATATTGATCTTGAAGAAAATTTCCATCAGATTTTGTATTTCCTCCATTCTGTACAGGCAGATAAACGGGAAGTAGCAGCATTCCAAACACTAGTTTCAACAGGAAGGTTTTAGCTACATCTCACCTCTAGCTGGAAGGTAGGGACCTCATTGTAGACTCTGACAAAAATCTCTCCCACAATAAGTTCCTTCGCATGGTCACTGAAGACAAAGTCAGATCCATAGCTCTTGTCACAGTCACCCTTTAGGCAGAGATAAGCAGCAAAAGCTCAGACAGAAAATCATCTTGTAGTAAGTGTCAAGCTATAATCCGATAATGAAATAGGCAATACTTGAGCAAAAAACTTAATGCTTCAGCAAAAGTCAGAAGCTCAGATTGAAACATAACAAGAAATAAACAAGCAAACTCTTAGGATTTTTGGTTTTCTTTTAAAAACTACTGAATGAAGAAAGTGACTTAGGAATAGTCAACAATGGATATTTGTATTAACTATAAGACTGCATCACAGGTGGATGTACCAAAACAGTTTAAAAAAAAACAGGAGTGGGATTTAAAGTAAAAAGTATCTTACTCTCTTAATCATGCTTTCTTGTTGAGACTCCAAAAACTCAAGTAGTTCAGCTCTTGTCCCATTGTTCCAGATTAAGTAGGGGTTCTCTGTGTTGCTGTTAAGCATCTTCAGAGTCTAAGAAATAAGAAATTTACATGATGTAACACATTTACAACAGTTTTGGATCATTATGCATAGTAATCAGCATGTTTCATAATGTTAGTTAATCCAATCTCATTAGCAACGAGACCAATTACATAACCAAGTTGAAAGTGTGAAGTTTCCCATACTGGAAAAGCATACTAGAAAACCAGTATACGCAAGTTATTTGGTCCAGTACAATCTATATTATAGGTTTTATTTTATTCTACTTTGAGCCACGTTTACTTCAGATTCTCCATATATTTTTGATAGTCAGCAGCAACTGTCTGCAGTATATCTTTATAGATGACTTCCTTGGCACTACTCTTAAAGAGGCAAGTTTAGCCTTTGCTCTCGATGATCGTTGTATCCTTAAGCCTTCAACAATTAACTTCTTTGTTCCTATATTTGTTTCGCAAATACTATTCTATAGAGCACTGCTCCTGTCTGTAGTGTTCGAGGCCAAAGCAGTTTCTTTTCCCTGCAGTTACTCCAATGGCAAAGAAAAATCACACTGCTGTTCTCTGTATCAAGTTGGTCTAAGGGAGTTCAGTGTTTTGGAAGGGACCAGGTACTCCTTTCATAAATCTCTAGAGAAAGTTTTAGCCAACAGACACTTACCTCAGTAGGACTGACCACAGCGAGTTTTCTGGCAATATAGGGTGTCAACATCCCAGCCAAGCTTTTCCTGATTGTTGGGTTTTCAGGGGTAGCTTGTTCATCAGAAAGATACCCTCCAAGGCGACTCAAGGCCAGGAGACTGAGCTTAGCAAGGCTATTTGCCACCTCCTGAAAAAGATAGACAGAGAAAACCTGGAGCTTATTGAAGAATTATCAGAATAGCCAAAAGGGTTGTCCAACACTTCTGCACCAGAATGAATAATATTGATATTTGCTTAATAAGTGCAGTAAGACATAAGCACTGATAAGCAGAAAAACCTGGGGCAGGAAGATGAACTGAAAGCTACAGAAGCAATTTAGTGTATTGCCTTCTGATCAGACAACAATTCCTACTCACACAGTCAAATATCAGCAAAACAAATCTTTTATGAGAGTGATACAAGATTTTTTAGCTACAACAGCGTTCAAAGCTCATCTCACCCAGCAGCTGAGGAAGACATGCCATACTTAGAGGGTCACCATTTGAGGAAAAAGCAGACATTTTAAATAAATTCTCAGTATCACTCGACAACCCTTTCAGCTGAGCCTCAAAAGGCTGATAACAAAAATGTAAATTTCTACTGTTAGCTATTGATAAAATCTCTTGCACTAAGTCCATTCAAAACTGCAGGCTTTGACAGCTTTAACATTTGAACTCTTTAAAAGCAAACCCCAAAACCCCCAAAAATCAACATTCAAGAAGTATATACACCGTTACACAAAAATCCCTTTCCCAAACTGCTTTGTTACCATTGCTGTTCATGCAATTCAATGATCCTAACAAGTATTTGAATACACTTAAGTCTATTAGTAAGAGATGGCAATCAACAACCACTGGTGTCTGAAAACATGCACCTTGGGAACATTACCTGGTGGTTTGAATCTTCACTTTTCTGAATCCCGCTCTCTTCCAGTGTATAGTCATAGTTGAAGAGGTAACCCAGTAAGTACCAGAGAACACCAGCTTGAAATAAGTGTGTTTGTAGCCAGTAATCTAAGGCAAAGGAGCTAACACACTCTACTCCTAAAGCAGCTACTCGTGGTATGGTCTGAGGGAGAAAAAAGAAGTTTGCCTTAGTGCTTGTAACCAAGAAGTGCCAACTGGTTTCCTTACCAAAGATTTAAAGCCAAAACCAACTGATCCTAGAGTACTATCTAGGCAGCAGAGAGAAGAAAATTGAAGTAGATACAACAATTGCAGTTGAAATGTCTGGTAAACCACCAACATGGCTAATTAGTCAGCATCTTTCAAAGGGAAGAGTACTCAAATAGTTATTTCACATAATTAGAAATGAGCATTATTTCCCGAATTAGCACAGTAAACCCAGCAGCTACACGTGTCAGTTAAAAGTAGCTGAATCTTCACAGTGATTGCATTTTAAGGCCACTAAATAGATTCCAATGCAAGTGTTAAGAACAAGGCAGTGGAGTTCTGTATCTCCTCATGATTGGCTGGGATCTTACAGAAGGGTTGATTGGTCAGTGCAACTACAAGGAAAGGCTGAGAGAATTTGGTTTGCTTGGCCTGGAAAGTAGAAGGCTTTGGGGTGACCTAATTGCAGCCTCCCAGTACCTGAATAAAGCCTACAAAGAAAGATGTAGAGACTGTTTACAAGGGCATGCACTGACAGAACAAGGGAGAATAGATTCAAACTGAAAAATAGGTTTAGATTAGATATTAGGAAGAAATTCTTTAGTGTGAGAGTGGTGAGACACTGGGACAGGTTTCCCTGAGAAGCTGTGGATGCCCCATCCCTGGAAGTGTTCAAAGGCCAGGTTGAACAGAGCTCTGAACAACCTGGTCTAGTGAAAAGTGTCCCTGCCCATGGCAGCGGGGCTGGAATTAGATGACCTTTAAGGTCCCTTAGAACTCAGGCCATTCTGTGATTGCCTTATCCTCCTTTAAAAGAATATTCCCCTAAACATTTGACAGTTCAACACCCATTTAGGTGAAGGAAAGGAGCGCTTACCTTGCCATAATACAGTAGTCTACAGAGGTCCTTAATTATGTTAGGCATTTCTGTAATCTTCTCTCTGCAATCCTCAAACTGAGCTGCCACACTGTAACACTTACTAATGTATCCACACACCTAAAAAAGCAGCATGTTACTGGTTAAAAGTAGAGGAAAATGCAGTTTACTATTTTTAATATATATACTACTATATCAATATTTTATATTATGTATATACATGTATATATGATGTATATATATATACTTATATTTATTATTTTATACATATACTATGATGTATCAGCTTCTCAGAAGACTATATACTCAGTTACAACTGCTGCAACTTACCTGTACAGACATATCATCTGGTTTACTAGACCGTGTCAAGACTGCTACACAACGATTAAATGCTTCTTGCAATACCTGTGAGGATTGGATGACGCATAAGTTGACTCACAAAAAGAACAGATAAAAGCTGGCATAAATAAAACATTAGTTAGTAAACTCATTTTTCATGGCTGAAGGGAAACATTTGACAAAAATTTGCTGCTTGCTCAAATGGTTTGTAGGGGCAAAGTTTCTTGCAAGTGCTGGTATTAACCTTTGGTGCTTCAGAGTTAACAGCCTTCTCACAGGTGAGCTAACACTTCAGTCAGTTTGCAGATGACACTAAGTTGTCTGGGCCTGTTGATCTGCTGGAGGGTAAAAAGGCTCTACAGAGGGATCTGGACAGGCTGGATTAATGGGCCAAGGCCAATGGTACGTGGTTCAACAAGGCCAAGTACCGGGTCCTGCACTTGGGTCACCACCACCCCACTCAATGCTACAGCCTTGGGGAAGAGTGGCTGAAAAGCAGCCTGGTGGAAAAGGACCTGGGTGTGCTGGTGAACGGCTGGCTGAACATGAGCCAGCACTATGTCCAGGTGGCCAAGAAGGCCAATGGCAGCCTGGCCTGCATCAAAAATAGAGCCGGCAGCAGGACTAGAATTACCCCCTGTACTTGGTACTGGTGAGGTTGCACCTCGAGTACTGTGTCCAGTTCTGGGCCCCTCACTGAAGAAGGGCATTGAGGCACTGAAGCAAGCCCAGAGAAGGGCAATGAAGCTGGGGAAGGGTCTGGAGCACAGGTCTAATAAAGAGGAGCTGGGTTTGTTTAGCTTCAAGAAAACAAGGTTTGGAGGGACCTTATTGCTTTCTACAAGTACCTGAAAGAAGGTTGTAGCAAAGGGTAGGGGCTGGTCTCTTTTCCCAAGTAACAAGTGATAGGACAAGAGGAAATGGCCTCAAGTTGCACCAGGGGAGGTTTAGCTTAGCTATTAAGAAAAATTTCTTCACCAAAAGGGTTGTCAAGCATTGGGACAGGCTGCACAGGGAAGTGAGTGAGTCACCATCCCTGAAGGTACTGAAATAGAGATGTAGGCACAGCACTTAGTGACATGATTTAGTGGGACTTAGCAGTGTTGGGATTAACAGTTGGACTCAATTATCTTAAAGGTCTTTTCCAACCTAAATGGTTCTAATACTGTAATATGGGCAATGAAAAGCCCTTCTGCTCAAGTGACTTGTTCACATTTATCAATTCTTTCACGTACAGAATGCACCAGCTCACAGTAGAGTTTTGTAAAGGTGTAGAGAAACATCATATGTAGCTTGCTTATCCACAGGTCAATAGATAAACCTAGATTCAGAAAGGGGTATATTCTGCAAGATGCTTCTCCTACTGGATCCAGAACAGAGATAATAAGAGTGGACAAAGGTCTCAAGACCAAAAGTGATTCGCAATTGCACCTGATGTCCTATGCATTGAGGATCCAGGATTTTTAGTTGTGGAAAAGTTGAACTAAAAAAAAAAAAGCATTTCAACACGTTTTTTTGCATTTACCTCAATTCCATTTTCTCTCCTCAGTTCTTCTGCGTTTAATGCTGAACAACTGACAGTATGGAAAGCAAGTTCTGTAGCAGCAGGCAACAGAGGAGATTCTTTGGAAAATAAAAGGTCATCTGATGTTTCAATGGTAATAGTTTTTATCAGCATAGGATAGCCTGCATACTTGTAAGGTTTCAAATCTGAAAGAGAAAAGAGAAAAGAGAAAAAAAGTCAAAGCTTACATGTATGCAGAGTCTAAGTAATTTAAACTACCACAAAATTATCAGCTGAAGATATATCAGATATATAAGGACTAGGAGTGAAAAGAAGCCAACACCTGGGAAAACTGGAGCAAGACTGAGCAGCTCACACAACCTGACTCCTCGTCACATAAAACTGTTTGTGCTAGAAGCTGATAGAGCTTCATGGAAAGAAGTCATTTAAGACTCAAAAGACTTACCTTCAGTTCATTAAGTCCCCAACTCAAGAGCCTTCCCAACTATGTTTGTCTGTCTGTCTCCAGAGAAACAGAAGTATAGCTTTGTCTGACTGTCTTAGGCCAGGACTGACTGCCTATAAGGACCTTACCCAGTTTGGGACAACAATAATGTTTTGAATTATTACATTTTTCATATAATATAAAAAATATGAAAATATTATCATTTAAAAACATAATCATAAAAAATATAATAATTTAAATTTTCATATAATATAAAAATATACTCATTTAAAAATCATATATAATCACATAAAAAAATCATTTAAATTTTCATTTAGCTGTGCTAAAGAACAATTTCATTTTGCATATGGAGCCAACTGCAAGCCAACCCATGTAAGTCCATACCAATGCTGTCACTACCTACACAACTGACAGAGTTATGATTGCATATGAGGGTCTTCGTTTACCATTATAATACAACACTTACGCAGCAAAACACTCTTGGCTCTGCAAGACTTGGACGTGCCAGTAGCTACAGCCTGGGACTGTAGCTAGAGTCAGGTGTTAGGGTATTCTAGCTATCCCTCTTTCCCAGTTGGGCAGAGAAAGAGGTAATGTTGCAGCACACTCGCCAGAAGACTCTAACACTGGTCAGAATTCTTGCAGGAATACAGCCATCTGGCTATTAAACATAAGACAATCTCATAACCAGTATCTGCCATCTGGGTGACTTCTCTACCTTGACAGAATTTTAAGTATGGAGGAAGATTAAAACTGATTAGCACTGGAGCAGAGAACTTCAAAGAGCTATTCATGCTTTTTTGAATTAAGTTTTACTACAGATGAATGGACTTCATGGAAGAAAAAGTCCTATTCTGAAGCCCTTTACCATAGCTACATAATGCTGTGGCAAGTCAGAAACCAGATCAACAAAGCACAGTCTCAGGAACAGCGGAGATTAAAACTTACTGAAATGACCACTAAAGAAATGAACACAAAACCCTCTTCTCAGGCAGCACGCTTACCTTCCTTATGCCTGTTGAAGAGGATGCTTTGAGTTTTCAAGATCAAAATTATGTTTTCTGGATCTGGCCCATCTATCACCTTGGCAGATTTTGTGCACAGAAACTCATATGCTTTATTAACTTTTTCAAACATATCCTGCAAATAAAGAGGAATAGTCATAAGAGGTATAAAGAACTATGCTTCAGAAAATACTCCAAAACACTAGTTCACATATCAGTTTTCTTTTGTCTCCTAAACTCTGCCACAGGCAAGACACTTAATCAATCATACTATGACAAGAGTCTGATAATGAGAATGGGCAGAGGATACAGTCTGTCTTTGAAAAGGAGCAAATATCTAATTTAGGTCCTGTGTAACTCTCTAAAGACACTTTCTGATATGTGGGTCTGATCTGACTAAATCAGTTCACTGTAGAAATCCTAATATTCTTTGAATAATATCAGTTAAATTACTCATTAGTAGCACTAATCTGTATTTTAGTATTCATCTAGGGCATAGCTTTTAAAAGGAAGAAAGAAAACTCAAGTGTGCATTTCAGAATTCTTAATACACATAACAGCTGAATTTGTCCCCATTTTATTAACACCAGAAATGTGTGCTGTACATACCCTGCCTTCTGGATTCTTGTCTGGGTGATATTTTTGAGCCAACCTGAAATAAGCTTTTCTGATCTTGCTTTCATCATTTCTACAAGAAAACAAGTTCCATGCATTACACTGAGTAACAAAACAAAGGCAACCACAGCCTGGATTCTGACAACAGTACTAACAGTAACTGCAGTTGAGTGAAAATTGCAAAAAACTCTTATTTCCATTTGAAAATCCTGCTTTACCAGCTTACACTGAATGAAGGGTAATTGTGTGACCAAAGAATAGAATGAAATTTTAGAAACAGTGTTTTAAAATACCTCTTGTACCTAATATACTAATCAGAAGGTGCTCAAAGTCCCTGAATATTTTAAATGAAGAATCTAAATGAGCTGCAAGTGATCAAAGTTACTATTTCATGATTTATAGTAAGTGCACTGTATTTGAAGGATAAATGAAATAAGTGTTGTTGGTTCTCTTCTAAAGTCCTGAAGTCAGCAAACAGAGGCAAGACAGGAGGTAAAAAGAATATAATCACTGTGAAAAAGGACGATACATCAGAGGGAGAAAGATGATTAGATAAATAAGTTCCACTTTCAACATATTCAAGTTCTGCCATATTTTTTACTGACTGTAATTGAGTCTAATGCTTGTCCTTTAAAATAGCAGAGTTCAAAGCATTTTTTCCCTAGTTTCAGTTTATCTAGACACTTTCACAGTTATCTCAGACACTGGAATTGTATTTCCAAGCGTTGCTTCTTTTTAGCAAAGCAATCTTCCACTGTGAAAGAAGGTGCCGCACGTAACTGAACTGGTACCCCTAACTGGTTCCAAGCACTGAGATAAGAAACTCTAGTCTGTTCAGGGCACAGAGCTTATATAAAAGTAGTTACACAACTTTAAATACTGAAAACAACTTACTGGCTTTGTCCTTTGGGTAGATTAAGAACTTCATAAGCATCATCTATTGACATGGTAGGTGGCTTCTTCTCTACCTCCTTCTTCCACGCTTCTAGTGTATCTTTCAACAGTTTAATCTAAATAAAATTTACCAGTGTTACATTACTGACACCAGTATGCAATTTTTAATAAAATGCTGCTTTATTAATGAATCCTAAATTTTATTCAAGATAAAAACATGTTAAGATGAAAATGACTACGCAAGAGTCACATTAGCAGAAAGAGAATCACTTAAATAACATGCAGTTCACATCTTGATACTATAAAAAACTGCAACAAAGCTGCATGAATAAAGCCACTTGGACAGATCTAGTTCACAGACTTGTACCAAAAAAAAAAATCTCATCGATTCAGTTAATGCACTGATCCCATGTTAGCTCAGTTTCTTCTGCAGCATGGGCCAATAAGAACCCAAAAGTGATGTTTCCTCCCTGCCCCATAATCATTTAAGGTTGACTGAAACCCCTCTCTGAAGTTCTTTTGAATGCTTTATTTTGCCTTTGAAGTATGCACCACAAGAAGGATATATTTATATTGTTGTTATATGGAAAGAATACTATGCTGCTTCAAGATAAATTAGTGTTTAATGTGTTTGCTTGTGGACCAAAATTCAGGATAAAGCAGTTACTTGCAAAAAAACCTAGCATTTGATTTCCTTAATATTTGTTACAAATCCCACTTTCAGGACTCTGAAAGATGAAGAACTAAATTAACCCTAAAATACTTCTTACTTACTGGATCTTTAATTGGCCAGTCTGGAAATCTGAGTGTATCACAAAGATGCTTGAGGTAATAGATGTTACAGAACAGCTCATTTTCCAGTTGTGGATAGTTGATAACTGGGATGGGACAGTATTGGTAGAGAGCTCTTGTATTGCTTTGAAGACGAGGGGTGAAGTCAGCAAGATGAGCAGCAATCTTCTCTATCATAAGACGCCTAAAAGTTACAAAGTTCAGTTTAACACCTGCCAAACAATCCTCAATCCTCACTCACTGTATAAGTGTGTTCTGTGATTTCTTCTGAAAAGATTTTCCTTAGTAGTTTCAGAATAGGATTCTGTCCTATTCTATTACAAAGCTACTGAAATGCCATGAAAATTAGCTTATTAAAAACAATGTCAAGAGACAGTTTGCCCTCCTCAATAACTCTTTACTTTCTGGAAGACCCTAATATTCCAATGTATTGGAATATAAGAGGTATATCTCAGCAACAGGTGCTGGTAATAAAAAAGTACATACAAATGAGTAAGTATACAGCACTCCACACCCACAGGGAACTCTCCACTCACAAAAAAAACTTAATCAAGATGTAAAACATGTTTGTCAGATGTCCAGGGAAGCATTTCTCTTCCTGCTGCCAATTCTGCTCTCCCTTACCCTTGATATTTTTGATCAAAGAAAAGGGCAATGCAGGACATTGCTTTTGCAGAAGGCAGAGGAAGTAATGAAGCCATGCAATCCAGGTATTTTCAGCCTTTCTAAAAAAAAAAACAGGACCTCTTCAACATAAGCTGTGGTTCAGAATTATTTGTCCCTCTGACAGAAAACAGTTACCTCATTTCATTGCTCCAAATTGCTTCTGGAGTGTCAAATTCTCCAAGGAATATCTCAGAAAATTTTTCTGGTTCATAGTTTTCTAAGTAACACACCATTGCTTCAGGAAGAATATGTCCAAGTATACTCCTTTGAACTATATCTTGACCTTTTGGCTGCAGAAGAGATCACACGGTTATCTAAAAGGTAATTAAATCCAGTGTTGCTTACTAACTTGAGATATAAAAAACTCTTCCCTTTTTCCCTTATAGTTCTTAAATTCCAGTTAAAACAACTACAGGTAGTCTGCAAAACTATTTGGAAACAAAGGTTACTTCTGCAATCTACTCACTTCTTCAGACTTGAAAGCTTGTTTTGTATGTGTGTATTTCAAAAACCTAGAAGAGAAACAGCAGTTATTTTCTGTTTGATACCTAAAGTACTCGTGAATAATAAGCAGACCACCACAGTCCAGCTGGCAAATCTCATACACTTACTTTGAGATAAAAGAGTAACAGCAACAGTTGTGTGAATTTCTGTGCAAAGTCCATTAAATGTTTGGGAATTCCACCAAGCTAAGCACTCCCATGTTATAAGTGTTACCTTACGTTCATCATTTCAGTTTGAAAGTCTTGTTCCTGAAAGCTTGTTTTCTCCCCACACAAACAAAAAAGATGCTGATAGAGACACAGACAACCTTTCCCTCCAAACCTCTCCCTGCACTGTTAGATCATCATTGCAGCAATGAAACAGGGTCATCTTAGCCTGACTGCTGACAGTCCTATTACACGAGACTCATCTTGGAAGCACGCAATGATTTCCCAATGAATTTTGCTGTACAAGAAACTTCACTGGAACTGTATGACAGCTTTTCATGAACTGTTTAGAGGAAGACTAGTGGAATGAACTGCAATAGCCACCTGCATGTGCAGTGCATCTGTCAGGCAGTATAGACTGATTTAACTGTTTAGGCTTCAATACTGAAGCAGGCTTTTAGATTTTCCACCACTTTCAATAGCAGCCTACTACCAAAAGCTACATTAGCATAGAGATGTGTCACTGCTCTTTAGTGCTTGCAATGAATTACTCTTCTACAATATGCCATGGCCAGTTGCACTTTTAGAACTATATGATCAGACATGTTCTCATTCTCTCCCTGGAAGGATCATAAGCAATTCACTTTTCTAGTGACTGACTAAATCATGTGGAAGCAATTCTTTTAGAAGGATTTCATGTTGGTTCTAGCAAGCCACAATCCCCAGAGCATACACAGATGTAGAGCAGCAGTCCTTCTGAGCATAACTGGTCAAGAGGTACTTCTGGTTATTCTTTTTCCTCACCTTGCAATAGGAAGCACATTGGAACCCGTGTACATCATGATGAAGAAGAACACTCCACTCAGATAAAAACGAGGTAACTGAGGGTTATCTTGCATGACATGAAACAGCAATACAGCAACTTTTTCCACAAGGATAGGATCAAAAGTCAGTAATAGCTGAAATCAAAACACAAGCATTTACATTAGCTGCAACTAGTGCAAGTTACTTAGCCAAAACTGAAGTTTTAACTAATTCAGTACTGGGACAACCCCACTGCAGGAGTTTCAGTTAAAGAATACTTCAGCCTAAAAATAACAAGTCTGAATCAAAGAATATTTAAAGTTGGGAGGGATCTCTAGAGGTCACCTTGTCAAACCCCTCTGCTCAAAAGCATGGTCATCTATTGCTGGTTGACAAAGACCAGATCTAGGTGGCTTTTGAGTATCTCCAAGGATGGAAATATTTCTTAATGAAACATTGGCTGAAATGGCATGAAATTTGAACAAGCAGTTGATTTCACAGGGTGTTGTTAGAGAAACCTGCAGGATGTCACAGATGTGATTTGATGTGTTTGCCCCACTTACAGTATTCACACAGTGAAGATGGTAGAATAAGTCAAACGTTAGCTCATTTAGGGAGCTCATTTAGAGTTACTTACCTGAGTGATATGAGGAAGGCAAGTACTATCTGACAACAGCCGTTTCACTCTAGGCAGAGGTCTTATGATAGCATTATCTTGATCCCTAAAAAAAAAAAAAATCAAGTAGTACAGCAGTAAGCACACATGTGCCTTTTCTCTTTCAAGAATGAACAATTTTAATAAGAGTAAGTATCAGGCTGTTGAGACCATACTCATTGTCTTTTATTGTTAACTTCAAAGTCTGTTGTTAGACTTGGTAAGTTTAGTGCCCTGCATCAAAGCAGATGGGTTTCGGTTAAGGAGAGCTTGTCTGTAAGACTACATCACTGAGCATTAGAAGTACACATAGCTTCTGTATTCGTTCTTGCAGTGCCTTTCACAATATTAGTATTGTCTCATTTACAAACTTCCTATTTACCCATAGAATCACTACTATGTAAAAGGCCATTTAATACAGTTCCTTTCACAATATTAGTATTGTCTCATTTACAAACTTCCTATTTACCCATAGAATCACTACTATGTAAAAGGTCCTTTAATACAGTTCCTTAATGTACTACTTTCTAGGAAAAGGTTATAGATAGAATTTATGAATTCATACATCTGCCAGATAAAGTTAACCACTTCTGCTGAAAATTACTGTTTACCTGCTGGGAAAATATCCACACATGGTGATTAGCATGTTGAGGACAAGTGTGGCAAGATCAGTCTCATTCAACACAGGCTGGCCACTGGCAAGCAAGCACCACTTCAGCTGAGGGATGACCTGTAATGGCCGCCAGCCATCCATACCTTGAGCCCAGCATCGTGTTTTTGAAGTCAGCTTTCCACTGTTCCATAGTTCCTGCATCTATTGCAAGATTAGAGGTGAATTTAGTTGATTCAGCATTCAGAGGCACCTTTGCTCCTAGACACTCACACTCAAGGCAAGCTCTTAGGTGCTGTACGGCAGACTACTGGGGTTGTGCGCAATTCTGATGTGTTTATAACTCTTTCATAGAATCATGAAGTAAAAGTTGTCAGATTAGTTGCAACATACTGGGGCATGCAGGGGTAGGCAGCCTTACCAAACAGACTGTGATTCTTGGCACAACATCAAGTCTCTTATCTAGCTCCAATCCTTACTTAAAGAGTTACTTGGAGAATATTCTTTAGCATTGTTTATCGTTCTCCCTCTCACTGTTTGAAACACACACCCAGTCACCAGAATAGAAATAATTTGTCAGGTTGAGAGTTTGACGCTGACAGGTACCTCTTGAAAGCTGTAAGGCCCGCTCCTTTCCTTGTCAGCATTGCCAAAGTACCATTCTTTCTCGCTCTCCCTCTTTGCATCAGGTGCCGCCTCAATCACATTGCTCTAGAAGTTGATGTTTGAAAGAACAGCTTTAGCTTCGCAGCACAAATATCACATTTCTACAGTAAATGTGAGAAGCACATTAATTTTTTTTAAGAATTGTCCTTTTAGTAGAGTAACGTATGAATAGTAAGAAGCAAAGGCCTCATACCTGCAAAGGGACTGTAGCTCTGCTTGTATGAAGATGTGCCAGAGTAAGCAGATCCACAAGGATTCTGATTCCATTTGAATCCATAAGGTCCTTCACATTTTTCTGTTAATGAATGGAGTTACTACAAGCATTTTCTAGATAAGAGTTGTTACAAGTACTGAAAAGTTTTATTCAAGTAGAAGTGACCATGAGAAAAGTTCAAATCATTCTCTAAAGTGATTAGAATGGTACAATTACCACAATATCTACACATTTCCTTCAGCTTTCTCACCAATAAATAACTATCACATCCCAGAAAACTGTATAAAAACTGTTTTAAACCATCCTCAATACTTGAATTTTTGTTCAAGTTAACCCCAAAAGACTAGTTCAGAACACTTTATATAGCTGAAAGATTGATAAACTACTGCCAAGTGTACATGCCCACCTTACCTTATTGAGGATCAGCTTGTTGAGAAACAGTATCAATCTGTCCCGCTCAAGCTTGTCAGTGCACTGTTGCAGCAGAAGAAAACAATTCAGTATTTCATAGAACCATACTAGAAATTCCCTCCAAAAGCAAACACAGTTGCACCTGCAAAGCCACATTTTTTTTTATGCCTGAAATGAAACTGCTGACTATTAAGTGTCCAGTTTCATGCACAGCTAGTAACTGTAGCTTTCTGCCACTGAGGAGCAAAGGCCTTGTTGCCCTCCAACCCTATTGTTGCTCTGGATCAAACCCACTATTCTGCTAAATCTAAGTGTTCTAATGGACAGTGTTTGAATTCCCAGCAAGCCAGTTAAAACAAACACATAAGAAAAAGAGAATGCTTTCAGCCAGCAGACAGAAAGGGTCTTTGATATTACATCCCTGGTGAGATTATCAAGGCTCAAGGCAAAACAGCAAGGGTTCAGTTTCACTTACAACAGCCATATGCAGACACCCATACTGATGCTAGCAAAGAACTCATTCTGCAGACTGCATGGAAATGTATTTGTGCAAGCCGAATCAGTGGTCAGGCATAACAAACATTTAACAGGCAAAGTAGACTAAAAATCTAATCCATCATGTGTGCCCATCTAAGGCTACAGTTTCATTAGGTTTGGGGCTGTTGCTACTGCTCAAAGTCAGTACTTTGAAAAACATGACACAGAACAATGTTCTCCTCTTAAAAAGCTTCTGCATTTTTCAAAAGCAAGCCAAAGTTATATCTGCATTTTGTTGGCCCTAAAGAGACTAGTTAGAAATACCTCTATGATCAGCAGGTTTTTTTAGTGAAACTTCAACTGAAACAGGGGAGATACTAAGAACAGCTGGTGACAGCATGGAAAAAAAGCACTCATGCCGCAGTTTCACATTCTGTAAACCCGAAACTTGGATTTCATAGTAACTTGAAGGATCTGAACATGTGTTGGACTAGCTGTGTGTTAACTACTATATCCAGTAATTTAAAATAACTCTTACCCTTTCTAACATCCCAACAATGTACTTAGTATCAGAAAATGGTCCTATTTCTTCGTGACATCTTCCATAGACAATGGCCAAGGCTTGCAGGCATAAGCATTTCATATTCACTTTTGGGGTAAGCAAGAAGCGATGGTAGAGCTCATTGAAGAATTCATATCTAAAAAAAGAGATGAGATTTTAGTAAAGAAAACAAACAGACCTTGGGAATGAAATAAGATTTTAATAATGTCTCACGATCTTTTGATTGCTCCACTGTCTTCAGTTTCATCTTCTTCCAGTAGCAATCTTAAATAATAATCCCCTATCTTTATTTCCTCGGAAAGGCACTCATATTTTACCTGTAACACAAAACACATTACTTAACAATACACATTGTTTCTCCTTCATTAAGTTTTTCTTGCATAACAACATTGTACTTGATCGCATCCAAAAACTCAACAAGGTTACCAACCCCTCATAAGTCTGAGGAAAACTGAAATCTGCTAGTTTGTTGTGAAACACACACCTATGAAATATAAGCCACCTATAAAATATGTTGCTCCCAAGAACAAATGAAGTTTCTCATCTTACTGAAATCCCAGTTTCCAGCCTTTAAGTAACTTGTTTCTAGTATCAGCTGGCTTTACTAACTAAACTTGGATAATGCACGATACATTTCAGTGACTCAAGTTTTAATAAGTAGTTATTCCATTGCAAGGTATTTCACTCCATGTTATTACAAGTATGAAACACAAGCATGACCTAATTACTAGTTATACTTGCTATTGTGCTGGATAATAAAAGCCTAGAGGCATCACTACACACACCAAGAAGCTGAAGTAAAATTGCACAATCAGAGCCATCATTAACTTTAGAGCAACTACATCAAATTTAATCATATGCCTCAATGCTCAGTGTTTCAGAACACTTGGCAAGCACTTCAATTAGAGGTACCTCTAGCATGCCACAAAAGCCACTCTCTACAGCAGTTTTCCTTATCTGTAGTTTGCAGGCTACATGCAGGCTACATGAGGCCACGAAGTTATCTACAGATTTGACCACAGCATGTGATATAAAAGATATCTTGCTAACTAACTAGTACACTTTCAGAGCAGTCTCAAGCCACCATGCCCCTTGGCAAAGTGAAAGGTTCCACAGTTGATAGGGTACCCTTTTTCACCACTATGTAGTTCAAATACTTACAGCATAGTCCAATAAAGTACTCATTTAAAACATTTAAAAGCAAATCTCTGAGACAGCAGCTGTTCAAAGATCATGTTACAGAAGCCCCTTAAATCCACCACCAAAGTATCCTGGGCTGTAGCTGCAAGAATGCTAGTGATACATTCCAGTAGCATAAGCCACACAGGAGTGCAGAGTGCAGGTGGGAAGTCTGTATTACCAAGTTTTAAATCTGTACTTTTGATTCTGCCCCACTTAACACGGCTAAAGAGTTGGGATACCAGACACTGTGACACCCAGAAGTCCTGTGCCTGACCTATACCCGAGGGAAACTTTAAAGATAAAAGCCACTGCAAGAAATACCAACCCAAACCCGTACTTTGCTATTTACTGCATCAAGGTGAGAAGGAACCTACAGTTGTGTGATAGAACTATTTTCTATTTTGACTTCAGGTATTGCTGTTCCTAGAATGTGAGGACAGTACCCTTAATCTATAATCTACAGTGCAGCATGGTTTTAGCCCCATAACCTATTCATGATTTGGCAACACAGTATTTAACGGACTTCGGTTCACTGAGGCATAAAGGAAATATGGACAAGAAACTTGCTATCAGGAACAAGTGATTTCTGAAACTACCCAAAACAAGCCTGATGGAGCACGTTAAGAACCAAGTATGACTTATCTGGACAACAATGTAACACCAACTGTTCTCTTAATGCAGGAACACATTGAGGGTTCTGATCAATGTTTCATCTTTACAGTATTACTTGTCAGGCTGAAGAGATTTCAGTTTTGCAGAGTGCACTGGCAATAGTACCTGTTCACAGACTCGAGCCTTAGCAGTTTATTCCATAACCCCAAAAGAATCCTAGCTTGCAGTCAGGGATCATCAACACAAGATTCACTCACGTAATTAGAGAGATAGAGAAGTGACATTTTAAGTAGACATATTTTACATATGCAGTTTGCCCTACAGTAGGTCATATACCTCAAACTCCTGATGGTTCCATGAGATAACATTAGCACTACCAAGTTCTCTGTCAATATTAAATGCTCTCATCTCAGACTCAAGAGTATCTCTCAGTTCTTCCCGTGTTTTGAAGTTCCAAATCAAGTTTGATCTAGCATGATCCTGAAGAAATCTAAAAAGGAAGTTACATAGTTTAGACCCCTAAAAACAGCATCTGAAAGGTACAAAAGACTCAGTCAGCAAGCTAGGGAACATCACTAGCATCAATGGACCTTAATTACAAGGCATAGAGCAGTGGTCTCAGGTTTGTTACAGTAATTATGGTCGCTCACTTGTAGAGTGTTTTCATAGTCACATAGGCCAGCCCAGACTAAAGCACACTTGAGGCTCAGTTTGTTATCTGCATATAATTGCTGACCAGGAGATATGTCAGCTATTAACCATACCTACCAGTGAGGGTTACAAGTGAACAGGGCAGCAGACATGCACATGCCAACTGCATTTTAAACCAAAAAAACCAAGCAGTTCACACAAGGAAATAGAAGCTGGTGTCTCAAGTGTCACAAGACAATCAGTAGACGTTCTTCAGTAGCAGTTACAGAACAGCTTTTAGATCCAGAGACTGTCTGAAAACAGCACTTTAATACCCATGGTTTAGGAGAACATAATACCCAAGTTCTTTCATGCAGCACTATATTTGACATTTAGAAACATTATTCACTGAATGAAGCAGTTAAGTTCATGGAACTTCCCCAAGATTGCTTTCATAGTTCGTTGAACAGTCAAGATTTATTAGCCCACTTAACACAACACCCTTAGCCAGTGGTACATCTTTTTCAGATGGAAGCCCCTCCCTTGTAAACTCTGACAGCTGTAAGAGCTCACAGGTAAGCAAGTTGCATTTAGGACCTGTGGCACTACTTGAAATTCAGTAACCATGTGCTTTCTCTTTCCCTGCCTTAAACTCATGTTTGTTCCAATTAAAACACCTTGAGTAGCTTACAGGTTGAGACACCAACAAACTACAATGCTTTCCAGTGCTATTTTGCTTGGCTTTCGACATCAGGCAGATCCACGCCTGTCCTTTGTTATTTACTCTTCCTTTTGGCTCAAGGGAAGAAATTACGTATTTTGATAACATTTGAAAAGCTTTCTGAATTCCTCCCTTTCCTAAACAGAAGCTAAATCCTTAAGCATAGCTAAGCATTTTTTTTTTTTTTAAAAGAAGTAGCTGTTACAAAACAGTTGCACTGCTTCAAGGAAGGCAGATATTGGGAAAGTCACAGCAACTCAGAAGATACTAACAAAAATACCCAGCCAGGTAATAACTTGTATCTGAGACCATCATATGAACTTTAGTAGTTTTACCTGTAATAGAAGAGATCCCAGTTTGCCTCTATTTTTATCCTCTGGCGTCGTTTCCTTAATATCACTGGCTTTTGAATCATGTTCTGCAAAAGAACCAAATTTAACAAGTTAGTAGAAGCACACACTCCACATTTTCCTCTTTTAAAATAGAAAGCTGGGGTTTTACACTCCTTCAAAAGCCACGCTAAGTTAATTCTCATTAATAACGTCTCCTTTTCTAGTAAGTAGTAGCAACAGACTTTCACAAGTGTTATTTACACCAAGTTAAATCATGCCAGAGAAACTTTCAGCTGTTTAACAAGTCATTCATTTAGAAGCAAGTTATCCCTGAGAAACACTTAGTTCCCCATCACCATAAGCATTCAAAGCTGATTGAGAGGAAAAGCCACAAGAAGATGTTTTGCTCTTGTAAGGAAGTAACTAGAGCAAGTCACAGAAATAAAATGCAAACGTGACTCGGTCACTGAAAGGTTCCCTATTTTAATGAAGCACAAAATAAATGTTATACTCTACATGAGGTACCACATGCAAGCAGAAGGTCTGAGCAACAGAATCCACACAAGTGGCAGAGACATACAGACTCACCATATTGTTTCTGTCCTGATTGTGATGAAAAGTTGGAAGAAAAAGAAAAAGTATATTTAACAAGCCACAGCCACTAAAATAATTTGAAGTGGTAACACCAAAACTTGCTGCTACCTTTTCCAAGCTATACTTGCACACGTTTACAGTGAAATGATACAACTCAGAACTCCACATAAAAAAATGATTGCTTAACTCAGTATCTAGACAAGATGTTCAAAGTGCAATTTGATCTTCCACCCCTGTTTTTCACATTTCTCCATTTCTCCTCTGTTTTGAACCTAGTTCAGCATTATTCCATAAATATTACCTGAAAAAATTGTGCACCACAGTCTATATCAAACTTCAGCTAGATTTTACCAAGTTAAGGTTTCCCTAAATTAAAGCTTATTGTCACATCAGATTATTGTGCTTTTCATCCTTCCTTGCATATACAGTAGATTATTTCATTTCCAGAATGCATAAAACAAGCTTAATCAAGATAATAAAGTTAAGGGAAAAACCTCATAATTCAAAGAGTTTGTCATACAGAACACAGCAATGAAACTCAAGGAAAAAGGAGATGAACAGTAAGAACTCAAGCAGTTATAAGCTATCCTCTTACAATATCAGATCAAAACAGTTATTTATCATTTCTGTTTTAACTGTGATTTATGTACAGTCTTGTGTTGCCATTTAAGTACTGAGATACCTATAGTCAAGGGAATCCTAACCTGGTGTCCCTGTCCACAGGAGGAGGGGTGGAACTAGATGATTCTTAAGGTCTCTTCCAATCCAGGCCATTCTATGAGTCTATGTTTCTTTAAGCAGGTTCCATAATTAAAATATCAGTAACAAAGTACATCATTTTGAATGCATTGAATATTCAGAGTTTCTTTTAAATGTACAATTTTGCCACATTTCAAGGAATTTCCTCTTCTGTATAATTATCTTAGAAGAAATGCACATAGGCTGCATTTCAGTTTGATAAGATTAGCTAAAGCTTAATACACATCCTGAAGGAATCAGTTTGCATGCTTTATGTTCTCCCTGGAACCAATTTCTAACCTAAGATGAAGTGTAATAAGAGGCAGATGAAGAGTAATAAGAGGCAGAGAGTTTTGCTCACCAGCTGAGTGTGTGTTCCTCTCCACACTCAATCAAGTTACTGTAACAAATAGTTTCAAACACTTTTACCTCTTTCTGAGCTATGCCCATTCGATCTCTCCAGTGCATCAAGACCAGATCCACCTTCTCTTTGGCAAATTTTTCAACTTCCTTTGCAGCTTTTCCAGCCAGTCTCTGCCACTCTGGTACTTTATTAAACTTGCCATACTGATCCTGCAGAATAAAGCCAATTAATTACTTACAGTTGTAGGTTTATCAACATATTTAATGCAGGTCAATGCATCAGTCAAAGTGTCTATATATGGAATAGGTAAGACAACTACATTTACTTACAGTTGCAATTTTTAAGTTATCTCTAACATGCATCCTATCAGCATCTTTTTCAGGAACAGGATCAGCACTGTCAAGGTACGCCAGCAAACCTGGTGGCTGAAAACATTTAAAAACAGTGTAAACCCACATGTGGCTAATGAACAGAAACCATCTCATTAGGAAACAAGATTATTTCTTTAAATTAGAGATTTCAAAAGAGAATTTATATTCTACTCTGAAGCAAGTATGTAAATCTACAGCATTTCTTTTGCTCTTATGAGTACAATGCCACCATCCTCAACAGAAGTCTATAACCTCTTTCTTAAAGCAGCACTAAATGCAGCTAAAGAATGCAGGAAGAAGAGAGTTGATCCCACAGCACTACTGAGAGGAAGGAATAACATTAGAATCCATCCATATGCTCTGATATAGACTAAATGTTACATGTGACTTAGAGATGAGACAGTCCTATTTGACTAAGCTTTCCCTAAGATAGTAACCAAGACCAGGACAGTTTGCTCTGCCAAAAATGAAGGAACTGCTATTTTGAAACTGAAAGTTAGTAATTTCCCACATGTAATAATTCCTTACCACGCTATTCTTTGAACTAATTTCACTGAAATAACTTAAGCAAGAACCTTTTAGGAGGCTGTAAAGGTTTAAGAATATAAGAACTACCAGAAAACAAGTTTATCCATGTTACAAGCAAACAAAGTTGGACAGACATGAAAGCATAAACAGAACTCTTGCCTTAAGTTATTATTAACACTAAAAGCATTAGAGGCATGTTTACATTTTTGTCCTTTTAATAAAGGAAAAGAAGTTAGACATCTTATTTTTAAGTTTTGTGTCATACACCATTTTAAAAAGTGTCAGGAAAGTAACAGAAAACTTCTAGAGTCTGATATGCTTTGAACTAGACATCAATATCCTTTAAATAGCAAATGCCAGACTGCTGATCTCCCAGGTAAGACTATCTCCTTGAAGGGGAAAGGGGATCTGCTTACTATATAGACTGCCCCAAATTTTTGATACCACAGGCTCTCAGATTTTATTCCTTTGCTACTCCATATCCCATTTTTACTCACCAAAATACGTTTCAACAAGTTCATAGCAGTTTTGTTCTCAGCTGTCCAGAGGCCAACCAAATGTCTACTTAACTGCCTGAAAAAGCCATTGAAATTAACAAACTACAAGTTAGTATTTAAACAGATTTTTAAACCACTAAACTGTCACCCTTACCATGCTGATGAAATGAAGATGAGCAAGAGCTTCGTGCTCTTGAGTGAGTAAGAGCACAAAGCATTATATTGTTCAAGTATATGCTTGGCATGCTTTTAAAGTGTGGCCTTCAGAAGTTCCAGTGAAGTTAGTGGAACAGTAGCAGCACATGCTTTCTGATCTAGACCTCAAAGAACACTTGAGCAATAGAGCAGAAACATCTAATAATCAAGGGCAAATTTATCCAGCCAACCTTAACTTAAAGTTAAGATCCTAGAAACCATCAAGAACCACTACCTGCTCTACAAAGGTTCTTAATACGAGCTATCGGCTAGAAGAGCCTTCCTGGGAGCCTGCCTTCTATGCACCTTCTATGGTGCTTTCCACCAACATTTGTCACTAGGGTTCTACCGCACTGAACCAAAGCATTGCTTACAAGCAAGCCGTGAGCAGTAGCACCAAACAGGACTAGTAGGACAGACAGTTAGTTTCACACTAACTCTCTCCTGCATGACATTCAGTGGCATTAAGTTCCACTTGTCCCTACATGCCCTAGCAACTCTAAGCACATCAGGAATGCACAGCTAAAGCTTCAATAATCTTGTATTTCGGTGGAAACAATTAAATCATCACTCATCCTTCCCAGCACACCCTCAGAGCTCATGCTCTGTTTTGTTCAGGGAATGATTCCTGTGAGGAGACTTCTCTCCCAGATAGGCTGGGTAACCCTAACTGCATGCAAGACGTCTGAGGTGTGCACACTAGCTTTTATATAGTTGTATACTACTAGTTGAAACTTTTTAGAAGTTCCAGACATTCTACTTGTCTTTTCTTTCCCTGAATGTCTTCGTTTAATAAAAAAAGTAAAAAGAAATCAAAACTTGAACCTTTAATGAGTAACCAACCCAAGTCCACTTGTGCCAAAAAATAATCAAGGGTTTATTAAGTGGCTGCCAGTCTCAGCTGAAGCTTGCTCTAGACATAACCAGATGCTGAAGAAAACAATCTCCTAAAAAACTGTAAGTTTTCTTCCCTGACCTCCCAGTGCTTCTAACATTAGCTAGGCCATTACTTAGACTTTTTTTAAACACGATATATCAAGTGAGACAGACATACCTATTTGTAAGCATCCTCTGATCTGTGCTTACTGTAAACATAGCAGTGTGCAAGTGACGAGGTAAGGCACCTTCACTGAGGGCAAGATCTTGCATTTTGGTAGCAATCTCTTTGTCTCCTTCCTTTGGAAACAGGGCAAGATGATTACTAAAGAAAGAACCTTTGTTAAGCTGCTTTTATCTTAGTCTACTACTTAGTCTACAGTTCTAAGGCCTTCTTGACCATCAATTACACCAACTAATATTCCAAAACCAGAAGTCAGAGTATGATTTTTTTAAGTGGAAGTTCTCAATAGCAACTGCTTAAAGCTGTAGTAAAGCCATGGACCAGATAATTGATAGTTACATCTATGAGGACAGTCACTGAAGAGGGTAGGATGCATGTCTCCCATCATAGATCAGGAGATTGGTAGTACAAGTACCATTTCCACACTGCAATGGTAAATTAGGGTTAAACAGAAAATAAGAGCCGCATTTCATTGTTTGTTGCTTGACTTTTGTCAATGGTAACCATTTAAGATGAATGGGTGCTGTTCAGTTTAGACAGCCACATGGATAAGACTGTCACTCAGTCAGGATACGTTAGTTGCAATGAATACGAAAAAGCTTCTGCTGCATTTTTATTTGTCTAAGTCCCACTATAGTTCAAGTGATAGGACTTTTAATAAACAGCATAGCAACTTTTAGCTATCATTGTCAGGCATAACAATGGAAACTTGCGGATTTATAATACCTCTATGTCAAGTGTTCATTCACTTCCATTCCAAGAAAGTATTAGATGGATTTCAGATGCATAAGCCATTGTGATACAATGAGGCACTAACTTAAGCCCTGAATTTCAACACAGGAAGTGTCAAGAGTCAGTTAGCAAGGTCACTCTGCAACAATCATGAGCAGCCCTTCAGAAGTATGGACTGGGTCCATACATTATGTGGTATGGAAACTAACAAAGCCAAAGCAAGAACAGAGGCTGACACCACTAGTCTGCTCTGGGACACTACTGCCTGCTAATCCCAGTCCCATTCCATCTGGCAATGCATCCCAAAAAATATGGCCTCTCCTCCTTGAGACACCCTCTAACATGCAGGACAAGTCTGGTGGCTCTGAGGTATGTGACTGAGCTACATACAACATTAACAGCCAAATCTTGACTGCAGTATGAAAACATGCAAGGCACTACACCTAATGTCCCAACTCACATGCTTTCCAAACCCCAAATGTAAGATAAAGCAAGCTGCTATATTAAATCATTCATAATTAAGCAGGTGTTCTGTTCCTTGCTTTCCCACTTTCCCCTCCCCCTCCCTATCCTGATAAGCTAATAGAACAAACTTTTATTCCTGAGCAATTGCACTTCCAGAATAGACAATACATATTTAGCATGCTATCCCAGCTAACACTGATAAAATCTCACCTCTATTATTGCCTTCATTACCAAACCTGCTCCTTTCACAATTGCCATGGAAGGGTGCTAAAACAGAATGTTGACAAAGTAATTATTCAATTGCAAAACCAGAAGATTAGATGATCTGTGCTTCAGTTTCCTTCACTCATCTACATGGCTGGTCTACCTCCAATTCTGGATAAAAGTTAGTATTTCAGTTCTGTGAACCAAAAGCTTGCTTCAAGAAGAGTTCCTACCCTATACCTTTAAACAAGGATCTCTCATGCAACTCCCAGACAGATTTCCCAGCACTGAACAGCAGCATATGTCAAAGAAGTTGGGATAACACTGAGGAAACTGTCTGACACAAGCTGACACTAACCAAAGAGCAGAAGAGCATATTGTTTTTACAGAAAGAAGGCATGATATTTTAGCTAATAATCCTAGAATTCTTACAGGTTTACTACTGAAGAGGATGTTATTCTTGTTTTTTAACTCTTAACTCATTTACTGAGAGAGAAATAAAATGGTAGAGAATTCTCCAAAGAGAGGAAGATCTGTGCATCTGCTGAGTTAGCTTGATGTTTAACTAGTATTTTGAAGTGTTTTTAGAAACCAGTTTTAGACAGTCTATTCTACAATGATTTGTTATACCATTTACTATAGAATAACTACTGCAATCTGATATCTGAAGGCAGAAATAGGTAATTAAAAAATTTGCCAAGGTAGAAAACGTTTAGGGACATTAACCAGCTGAACAGTAGACAAATCTGTCTTTCAGGAGAACAAGAAAAAGTTCGTGTTCACTGACTACCTAAAGTCTCTAATAATAGTAAAAGTCTTACCTGAAAGAGCTTAAATAGTGTCCTTCCATTAGATGCCACCATTTCCAACAACATGTCAAACTGCTGCCCCTCAGTAGTCTCACTATATGGAGCACATAGGGCAAATGTCAGGAAGTCCAGAAGTGAACTAATTACTAGGGCACCCGTCCCATGATCCTGAAATTAGGAAGACAAGTATGTAATACAGATACAGCATTTCTCCCCTATCTGAGAGTATTGATGATGCTGAAGATGCTCTTCCCTGTCATACTACGAACTAGCCTGCAAACAAAAACTACAAGTTTAGAATATGCCATTACTCCAAGTACGGCAATACCCTGGTAAAGTATTGGCTAAAGCATATCAGACACTCATGACTCGTACAATGGTGTGCTACAAATTACATTTTCTACTTTAATCCCACAAATCCGAGTTTACACTATCATTTTAGTTAAAAGAAACATCTAGTTTCCATACTAAACATGCAAACATTTGTTGCAGGACATTGAAGTTCTGCAGCACAGACAGTTACATTCTATCCTGTCAAGATCCAAAAACTTTAGACCCAGACACATCTGTATTTTCTTCAATTGCAGGTGCAAATGCATTCAAAGACACATCAAAATACAACAAAAGCATTTTCATAGCAATTAGAAAAAATACTTAAAGAAGCTACCTGTTTTCAATATTGTACTTACCACATGGGAATTGAATTTCTCTAGTAGATTTTCTAGAAACTTCTTTGAAGAAAGAAGGGAAGCTTTGTTCAACTGCTCCTGCCTCAAGTCATAGTCATCATGCATGGGCTATAAAAAAAAGTATTTATATGCAGTCACATTTCAACCCTCAGTTTTTAACAGCTGTAATCCAAAAGCCACCCTCTGAACATAAAAAGCACATCCTACTTCAAGTTCAGCAGGAAATCACCGTACAACAAGTTATTTCGTGTCTGAACACACTGCAGGTTGAAGGGCAGTCCCTATTTCTACATCTTTCAGTAGCCTGAAGTGAAAGAATCTGAAATTTAATACTTACACACATAAGAGCACAAAGCATGTCAATAGCAGCATGGGTTACACCATCATTGTTCCTTTTGAGGGCTTTCACAACCTTCACTCCTAATCGTTCTCGGAATCTTTTGAGAGAAAAGAAAAACCACCAAGATTAGAGAGGAAATAGCAATCTTAATTTTAAGATAAAAGGTGTAGTTGGTGACCAAAAGGGGCCTGTTGCCATTGCATTTAGCAAGTCAGTAACTCTGTAGTTTCATAAATTTGAGATTCCTTGATGGGAAAACTTTAATACTTACTTCATTATTAACTATATGCCAAGCACATTGTCATGAGTTTAGGAGTAGGGGGAGGGCTACAAGGGCGATTTCAGTTAGAAACTACTAGAAGTTTCACTGTCCTATCTTATAAAGAAGCCAATGACAGCCAGCTCCAGGAGGGACTTCCTTGGTGATGGCCAAGGCTGAGCCAATGATATACGCTTCTGTGATAACATATTTAAGATCAGAGCAAGAAAAGCTTGTATCGCAGAAGAAATTCTAGCCCAGGGAAGTGCAGAGGAGAACATGGGATAACAAGCAGACTCCAAAGTCAGAGCAGAAGGAGGGGAGAGGAGGGGCTCAGGGGGCCTCCCTCTCCCCCTCCAGCAAGAAAAAGACTGAGAGCCAAGGCCCCTGCCATTCATGGAAGACCACTGAGGCATGGAGATTTCCCCCCCTTACAGCTCATGGAAGAACCCATGATGAAACTAGTGGTTACATGAAGGAGGCTGTGACCCCATGAGAGACCCAAGGATGGACCCTGCAACAGACCTGTGGCCTGTGGAAAAGAAAATCCACGCTGGAGCAAGTTTTTCCCAGGTAAGACTTGTGGCCCCAGTGGAACACTCATATTGGTACAACTCAGCCCGCGAAAGACTGCACCCCCTTGGGGGAGTGACACACGGAGAGAAGTCCATCGAGGACTATCTCCCATGGGAAGGGACCCCACAGAAGCAAGAGAAAGACTCAGAGCCATGACCCCCCTGTAGCCTGTGGCGAAGACTATGGTGCAGCAAGTTGTCCCCCTGCAGCCCACAGAAAACCATCGGGGTGCAAAGATCCCCCTACACCCAATGGAGGAGTAACCCCTGGGATAGCAGATTGAGAAGAACTGCTGTCCAAGAGATAGACTCACTTTAAACAGTGGCAGAAGCAACAACTGACTGTGACACCCTCCCCTCCCATCCCCCTGCACTGCTGGGGGGAGAAGTGTTTGTTTAAGACTGTTTTATTTCTCACTTAGTTTTTTATCTTGTTAGTAATAAATTTAAGTTCTATTCCCTATGTTGAGTCTGTTTTGCCCTTATCTCATGAATTCCTTGCTATTTTTTTTCCCTCTCCTCTGCTACTTCGCAGAGGGAGGGTGAGAGAGCGGCTTAGTGAGCTGGCATCTGGCCAGGGTCTAACCACCACACACATTCACCAAAATAAAGACATATTTCTGTAGTTACAGGACACTATTTACAGAGAAACAGATCTTAATAATGGTCTCGCACTAAGTGCTTTTGTAATCATTCAGTTGTTCCATAGTCCCTAGTCAGAAATATTTCCAAGAATTTTTCATTTTCAGAACAGACAGTTTTTCTGCTTCCTTATGTTATTTAATTAAGACAAGCTCCAAGCAGCCTGCACTTACTGCAGAAGCAAACAGCTTCCTAACACTGTCTTATCTTGTGTTGAACTGAGGATAGCAATAACATCAACATACTTTAAGAACTAAGAACTGCCTACTTCAAGGACAGATGAAGGTACGTTTTAGAAGTTTTACCACTAGGAAAAACATTAAACCGTATTTGACTCAAGACAGAATATTCAGCAAAGGAAGAATCAGCTTTACTTGCTAATGATTACTTGGGATTCTCAATTTGCATTAAAGCCTGGTGACAGACTTGCACTACTGAATGCAATTGTGTACAGAGTCTTCCAGTCTTTTTCAGAAATGAGTCCTAACTCCACTTCTCAGTTTTAGAGACAAGTTATTAACAAAAACTCAAGAACTGTTTTCACTTACTACTTCCAAGCTTGAAGAGACTAATCACTTACTTTGGAAGCTGAGTAAAGGCAAGGAAGCCTGCTTTTGAAGCCACTAGTCGTCTTACTGCTTGGAATTGGCTTTCAAGCTCTGCGTTAGATGCTGCAATATCTCCCTCTTGGGAGAGCAATGCTGTTATGGCATTATTAATGAGTTTCTCCTTGTTTTCTGAGAACAGACCCTGGTAAAAAAATAACAATAATTAATTTCTTTATGCATTAACAACATCTTAAAATGATGAGTAGAGGATTTATTCTTACATCTTGTGTAACTGCATGTAGTACCCCACTGTAGGAAATGTTAGCATTGAACCTGAACACAGCATCTGCAAAGTTACCATCTGTAAGAAGACATAACAACAGTTAAGTGCACAGTACCTAACTAAATATATGGATGCTTTAAAGAGCACTATAAACCCATATAAGAAGCATTAGCTTACTTGGAGGAGCAGCCAAAAACCTCAGATGAAGGCTCTCTACTTCCTCATCTACAGGCATACTGAGTAATCCCCAACGCTGGCCTTTGTGTGTGGAGGTCATTTTCACACAGACATCTCTATTACCAGAAGCTCTCACTCCATCCAGCAAGCTAGCCAGGAGAGAATCTCTGGGTTGGGACAAAGACACGCAGATACAATTTATATCAGTGAAGTGATGCCAAAGAACCAAGTTATAAGAAAAATGGGGAAAAAAAATAATCAAACACAGAATGAAAAGCAGCAATACTTAGAATCTCTTACTAGCACTAGTGCCAAGAGCTACACCTGTGGAAGAAGCCACTAACTTTCAAGTGTTCCTTTATTCACTGTAAGAAGAAAGCTGACTTACATCCAGTATAGCCAGCTGCACCCTTTCACTAATGGGATCAATTCTAGATTATCTGTTAATGAGTTACACATGTTGTGAGCCAATTCATCCCTGTGCTTTCTGCAAAACCTCACTTAGCAGGATTAGACTGTATTACAACTGCAAGTGCATTCAGGGACTATGCAGTTGGTTGTTTTAAATAGAATCTACTAAGACTGTCTCAAACAGGGAGCTCAAAGGGTTCACAGCCTTCACATTTACATATCACTTGAACTGTGCTTTCTTTCCCTGTCTCAGATATACTCGTTATCCGAGTACAGCACACACAGAACAATATTGCTTAGGAGAAACAGGCTGTATCTAACCATCCAACACCCTTCCATGTTTAACAGAAAACTTCTGAACATATTTTCTAAAAGTTGGAAGGAAGGTAAATGGGAGAGATTTGGTTCCGGTAACAAATCTTGACTTGTAAGTGGCAGACTGCTAGAATAGTAAGGCTTTGAGTTAACACCTCCAAGGGTCAGAGTTTATGGAAGCTGAGAAACTAGAAGCATTACAATGGCAACTTCCATTTGAATTTATAACCCACAGGAGCTCCAGTTACCTTTCTGTTGAAGAGTACTTCCGAATTTGTCCTTTGATAAATTCAATGGTGAAAAGCTGCGGGTTTTCACAGTCACACACTATTGCAAAAACCTAAAAATAAGGGACAAGGATCACATTCATGAAGCAGTGTTATTTAGCTAGTCTACAAATTAGGGCTGTCTTACATATACTAACAAACGCTTATCTTTTAGAGCTTCTACTTGAAGAATTGGTGATGCAAAAGGATGCCTCTTACCTCGCCTAAAGGTTTCAAAGTTGCAATGTTATAGGTAGCTGGATCCCGCTCAACTAAGCAAGCTTCTGTAAGAGCTAGCACTCTTTTCACAGGTTCCTTATAAAACAAGAGAGGCATGTTAGGAAAGAGAATACTTAGCACCTTAGGGGAACCAAACATGTTCAATCTGATACCCTTACCAAGTGTCTAGGTGTTATTTTTTGAACAACAAACTCTGCTAAAGATGTTATAGATTCATCATTGCTGTATTTTCCAAAGCGAAGATTCAAGTATTGCTCAAATTCTAGGGATTCTTTCCTTACTCGCAGAGAGATACCTATGAAGTTGCCAGCATGCTCTATTGCACTCTTGATAATTTCCTCCCTCTGCTCAGATGCAAACAGGTGCTGTGAATTTTGACAAGAAAAAAGAAAAAGTGACAAATACTGCACAGCTGAAGAAATCACAGTTCTGTAAATAATCCTCCACTATAAATCTAACAGTGGAGGATGTTCACAGCAGCTTTGGCTTGCCTTTGCTAAGTGAATTGTGTAGAGGTATTTATTACACAGGAGATCCACTATTAAGTTTACATTTGCCTCTGAAGAAAAAAAAAATCTATAGCAGCTATTCCCAAAGGATACCCTGCTACACATTAGCATGCCATTACAGTGAAAGCAGCGTGACCCACCTGTCCACCCTTGGCAACAGACCCTGACAGTCTGGCAAGAGGGAGGAGCAGGAAAACTACAGTGGTAGTCCCAGCTGCTATCTGCAAGCACTGCTATCCACCCTTGCTAGGCAAGGTTAGGGCAGCTCTAGAGGATCAAGTATATACTGCTAGTTTTATGCCAGAGAAAAGCATGCTGCAGTACAAAAGACTTGGAAACCCTGATCTAGACAGCAGTCCTATTTTGCTAGTAGTGACTGAGGTAGCTATATTTAGGAATTAGTTCATGGTTACTAATGTAAAGACCCTTTTCAGCTGCTTGCAGTACAGTACACAGAAACCCTTTAAAGATTTTAAAACCAACATTACACTGCAGTATTTCCCAAATAAAGCTCTGATTATCAGATCACAAGTCCAAAGAAGCAACAGCACCACTGATTAATCTATTTCTGAATAGAATCCCTCCATCAGTTAGGCAGATTAGTGACACACTGCCTGTCACTTCTGTAGCTTTGAAAAATGACAGGAAACTCCACTGTCCATATTATATTCATATTCACTACCCTAAAAAACTAGATATTTTATGCTCTGTAGTTCTTAAACAAAAAACCCAAACCAAAACCCAACTCACATAGTTTTCAAATATTTTAACTCATTTCCTTTTGAAATCTGTCCATAAGCCTCGAGGCTCCATAGCAGGGTCCTAAAGATGCACCTGTATGCTCAAACTATGTTGAACCTTCATTGTTAAACATGCAGCTATAAACATACTAAGAACCATATGAAAGTATTTTGTTTTAATACTCACCAATCTACTAAATCCTCCATAGAGGATACAGAAGCCTCCCTGATAGCCAGTAATATCAACAAAGCCTTCAATGTTTCTGTAGTCATAGGAGCACAGGACTTTATTTGTTGCAGGATCAATTTGGTCAATACCTCCAGGAGTCACTTCCAGAATCACAGGTTTCCTCGTATCACTCCAGTGATGTTTATAGCAGTTATACCTCTGCAGAGAGAGATACTTTTAGACCTCCACACACACTTCTTTACTACACAGTAACAGTTATTTTCCTATCCAGTAAGTTCAAAAAATTATATAATTTCCCTTAACGATCTTATCTATATCAAGAACACTATGAATCAAAGGAAGGTAGCTGTCAACTGACAAGGAAGTCAAACTTAAACAATGCTTTTTGAAGAAAGAACAGCAATCCCAAAACAGCCACTCAAAAAGGCAATAAGCTTCTCTTGTTACAGAAGGTGGTCTCCTCACAGATCATGAGCACTATGGTTTGACAGGGAAATAGCTTTTTCACCACATGCTGGTGAAAATTAGCTGATTCAGCTAATCAAATTAAGGCAAGCTTCTCGCTAGTACAAATTTTTCATCTCCTGCAGTCACACTCCCTTACAAATACACACTTACTTAAAACAGCAAAAGTTAGAGATCTGCTCTAAACTCCAGTAAGACAGAGGAGATCCCCATATTCCAGCCATGTGACTATGGTCATGACTGAGGATTTTTTCTATGCAATAATTTAAGTTATTTAAAGTAACGTCAAGCACTCTAAATGCTATCTTCTGTGATCAGAAGACAAATACAAAGTCTAGCTCTGTACACTGTCTGGTTTATTACTGTATTACCAAGATTCAGTAAACACCAATCCTGCCTGTAATCTGACCTACAGAAATCTGCCAAGGAAACAACATTCCTGCATCAAGTGTTCAGAATGTTATGCAGAAAAGTATTTAGAGTTAGAAAGTGAAGTGCTATAAGTACTAAACACTAAATCAAAGCTTATGTTTTTCCTCTTCTTTCTCTCCCAATAAGGGCTCCACATGGCACACCTCTGTATTTTGGAAGTAGCAGTCAGAGTCCATGTACCACCATAAGGCTCACACCAAGTGAAGAGAGCTCAAATATTCTGTTAAAAAGTTCCTTCTGCTTTTGCAGAAACTCTTAACTTTCTCAAAGACTTCAGATCCAAATTTACATAACCTATTTTAGGTACTGCGCATAGCACAAACATGATATACATTAACAAAGTAGAAGTTTAAGTCTTTAGATAACTTAATTAAACTGCACATGATCCAGACAAGCCAGACACTTACCCGTCCTGTGATTTTTCCTTCTGAGAAGTCTGTCCTGAATCTCTGTTTTTAAAAAAGTTAACCATGAATGAATGCAAATATGACAGCCAATCTATCCAGAAAGTCTACATTTAAGCTATTTTATGGGACTCACACTAAGCCTCCTCAAAAGGCTCACCATTCCACTGCAGTTTAACATATTCAGTATTTGTCACTTTACTCACTGTTTACAAATCATGCAGTAGTTGCTACAACTGATTCTAAATCAATGATTATGAACATAACACCTCAAAAACTTGCTTTCTTACTTTTTTATGCAAGGAAAGAAAACATAGTAAGCAACCTCAAATGGTAATGGTAACCAAGTAGCTTACTTGAAGAAAAAAAAACTAAAAATCTTACCAGTGCCTCTGTAAGGAGTTCTGTTCTGTGCTCTGTGGAAAACTTAAGCGTCTCAGACTTCTTTCCACTCCCTTTGCGAAAAGTGAGACTAAATTCTGTCCCTTGTCCTTTTCCAACAGGAGAAATACTACAGATATCTCCATAAGGCCACTAGACAATCAAAAGTAATTAAATTATAATGTTAGTAATTTTAAAGCTACTTCTCCTAAATTCAAAACCTCTTAGCACTTATAATGAGGGACTGGCTGTAATAAGATGACTGCTAACATGCTACGTGACAGCATGAGCCTGAGCTGCCTCTGATACTGTGCAAAGTGAGTAAGTGTCCTGACTCCCTTCAGGGACGTGGCTTTACAGTAATCAAACTTATCCCAGTTCCTTTGGAACAGCACACCCAAAGGCAAACTACTATTGTTGGCCAATAAAGACAAACTGCCTAAAAGTACAAAACCTACTGGGTATTGGAGTCAGTGAAGGTAACACTGGATTTCTGTTATGTGTGCTTTTGTAGCAGCTGAGATATCTTCTGATTTTTTTGGGGGATCTTGTCAAACTGGACAGTTACTAAAATCTGAATGCTACTACTTCCTCTGGGTAATGAACATGAGTCAGAAATCAATTTCAAAAAATCATACTTACCTGATTTGTAATTTCTAGTGTGTTGGGGTTGTATGTGGTGATGGCATGGGTTCCAACTGAAAAGACTCGTTTATACCTAGAATATAAAAGAATGTTAACTTTCTCCAGAAGTCACAGAAAAACCCTTGCTGAACTGAAAAAATTATGTTAAGAAGCTAGATACAAGTCATTGTTAGGAAATGCATATGGAATTTTATTTCTTGCCGGTTTGCAGTTTATCCTTATAAATACAAGTTAAATACTATTAAATGTATTTATTTATACATATCTTTTCCTAAGTTAATGGCTAAGTCAGGATCAAAGACTCTCAGAACATGCACTGAAAGGCAGTACCAGAGTAAATTCTAAAAAGACTATATAGATAAGGAGAAAAAAAAAAGAAAACATTCCTGCAATAGTCTAAAGCACCTGTCTGTAGTTATCTCAGTTGTAACATAAAATAATCCAGTTTACACATCTGGTCACAGTTCTGTAACAAGTCCAAGTGTCACTATGGCCAAGTCTAATTATCTTCAGCTTGAGGAAAACCAACGCTAGTAAACTCAGAAGTCTCAGACCATAGTCACTGTATCACAGGTATGTTAACTGCCCCAGTGCTTAAAGAATACCTGCAGCACAGTTGGTTACCTGTGTTTCAGAAGTATCAGAAATAAGCAGCAATGAGCTAAAGCTAAGAAATTTAGTTGCAGTAAGTGGAAACTGGCAGCCTTACTATGGTTTCATTTCCCAGACAATCTTCCAAACATACCCTGAACCACCAGACACTCACATATTTCTCAATCTGGAAGTTTTGCAACAAAACTAACCAGAGTTTGAAACAGTAGACTCTTAATAGGGCCTTATTAGTTGCACAGATTTCATGTTATAGGATACTTCTATCTGGAAGTCGTCTATCTGGAAACCTGAACCAGAGCCAGTACTAGGAAGTATTCTCTGACTAAAGCAACTGGTTCTGAACACAGATGCCTTTCTTGAACCAAATAAAACCACTTTGGCTAGTTGTCCATATTAAAACTGATTCCATGTAGGAATTTAAGTTTCAGCTCTGGGTAAACTGTAGTTTTGCTTCGGAAGGATACAATCAACAAGATGACTAACTAATCTGAATTTGTGCCATATTAGACACTGCATCAAGAAGCAGTAGATCATTTCTTCCATCCTTTTCTGCATTCCTGTGCTGCAGTCCCTTCTTCTCTCTCACTTGACAGGTCTGCAGCACAAGCCATCATTTCTGTATAAGGTCAAACTTCACATGGGCTTCAGATATATTCAGAGCAGCTCCCTCATATCCCTTCTCTCATAATAGGAAGGTCAAGAGTATCTGACAGTCTCACAAAATTCATACCCTTCCCTTTTCCCTTATTATTCAAACAAACTGCTGCAAGTTGAAGCCATTACTGACCCAAAGGAGTTTATCTCTAGGAATTAAAGGAAGTGCTTATTTTCTTCAAAGCTTAGAAAAATCTGTATTGAAGCAATCTGCCACCTTAAAGATGTTTAATCTATTTTAAAGCCTATTTGTTTCTCCACATAGTTGACTTTTCCTTATTTTATATGCAGGTCAAGAGAAGTTGTTTTAATTAAGCAGAACATTTAAAGCTACTCTAGCTGCTAATAATTCCACTACATTCAGTCTGTCAAAGAATGCTCCAGTGCTTAGTTCATAAGAAAATCCCTTGAATATACCAACCATTCCCTCACCTCTTGTTTCACAATTTAGGTAGGTATTCTGTCTTTTATGTGTCTTATAAATAAGGTTTGTTTTAGTTCTTTAGAACAGCACATCACAAGCAATAAAGCTGTTTGTTACTTGCTCAAGGTTTTGTTACTCACTTAACGTACTAAGAGCTTCACAATGCTCTGTGGCAGAATAAGGATCTGCAATGATCACACGTAATTGAAAATCAACTTCCAAACATTACAGCCCCTTCCTTTTCTCCCCTCATGCTCAAGCCTGCATTTCAATATCTAGGAAGCATATTTATTATCCAGCATTCTAAATATGTGATGTGACAAGGAACACAAGAGAGAACAGCAGATTTGCTGAGATACCATTTCCTTTGTCTCCTCTCTCCACGTAAATTCAGAAGACCCAAGTCTTGTTGCATGAACAGAGGAGATTTATAAGTTAGTTCTTACACACAGCCTAAACATACTCTTGACCAGAACTTCACCTTTAAATATGCAAGAAAGCTATTTATACTTGTACACCTTTAAGAGTTTGCTATTAATTATCTCTCAAACTACTCTGCAGTGTATCTAATGCCAGGATGTTTTGGGAAAAGTTGAAGCAAGTATCCTCTTCTCAGTAAAAAGGCTACGGCCTATTCACTAGTTTCTTCAAAGCATCGTAGAAGTCTTTTTTTCAACCAGGATGAATCTGGTAGACAAATTTTATAGCACCACACTCAATAGAGAGACAGTGTTCATTAGTTTTAGAGAACTACAGATTAACACTGGAGCATCATCATCTGTACTACTAGAAAATATTTTAACTGATACACACATAGCTCAAACTCAAAGTGACAGATCCTATGAATAGTCAAAATGATTCAGGCTCATTTAGCACCACACATTGCTTTAATATTATCCATATATTATTCTGAGAATGCATAACTATAAATTCCACTGTGAGTAGACTTAAGGATTCAAATATAAAACTACTCAAAGCCATATCAGCCTCTTCTGCAGTGTAACAAGAGGTAACTACCCACTAAATACTCCTTTCCCCTTCATTATGAGAGAAGTAACACACCACTGAATTTTTAAACTGAACAGGTTTTAGACTTTAGACTTAGCCTGAAGTTCTGTAAGACTTCACAGCTTATCAGAATGCTACCATCAAAGTTCAACAGCTTGCATCAGGCTCTCTAATGAAATGTATTTGACAAAAGAAGAAATCGGAGTTTAATGTATTTAATTTTCAACAAGTAGCTCAAATCCCACACAATACATTTACACATGTGCCACAGTAAATTCTGAGGGAGAGATCAGACACTTTCTGTTGGGCAACAGAAAGATTAGGAGGGACAAACTGTTCCAATGTTCTACCTCAACATAGTATCTTATTATTACCAGAGGAAACAGTTTATTCCTCCACGCCCAAACAATTCCAAATGCATGAATCGTATTTCAGGTAAGACCCAATTTACACAAGTATTTGATGGAATTCTGTTAAAGTAAAATGAAATATTAAACTATTTATTTCAAATCAATCAAGAATCTGTCCTGGCAGAGGAAAGATTTTGCTTTCAGAGACCTCCTCAGTCTAGTCTGGACTCTGAACTACCCAGAGCTTTAATTTTTGCTGATAAAAATGCAGGGAGCTCTTTACATTAGACACTGAAGCCCAACCCATGGTTCTTCAAACCACAACTGAAAGATCTGTGGCTGCTGCTCGTTATATCCCATCCTCCTTTCCTTCCCAGCACTTCCAACCTTCAATAGGATGAGTTTGGCGGACAGTCAAAAATACCCAGTTTCAACTTACTGTTCAAACAACAGATTCAGACATGACCCCTTTGTATGACCACTGGAATCGAGCAGTACTCATGCTCCCAGGGTGCAGATAACCCACCCTCTTTGTTATGTTGTTGATAGCAAGGGAAAACCCCAATTCTGTAGCGCTACATGTATGCACGTGAAAAGCAACAATGGGTAAGGATATCAAAGAAGGTCCTATGACACCTCAAAAAGTATGCATAAGAGCTGACTTCAGACAAAGTATAACAGATACCAGTTATGATAATTTAATAGATAGTTTTATTAGAGGTTCCCTAGCTTTTGCAGTATCACTGAAAATCCCTCTTTAGATCAAAGGGAGGAAGTTTATTTCTACTAACAGAATTCTTCAAATGATCTCAGTTAGTAGTTTAATAGATAATCTATTACACAACATGTTAAGTACCCGTGTGGACTAGTGACCCTCATCTATTAAAGTACATAAGGCACAAGTCATCTCCAAACCTGTTTCAAGAAGCATTTCCACTTTCAAATTAGTGCTTTATACACTAAGTTCAAGAGACTCGGAAACTAAGTCAGGTGGTCCATTTCAGAGCATGGGAACACATGCAGAGGAAAGCTAAAATGCAATATTTAAAATCCAAACTGATTCTAATGAACATACAGTCAGTTCAAAGACTGAGCAGCAGGAACCTTTAGTTCAGTTTTCACCCATCAGTTGGATGCACTTAAATCCAGTAACAGGGAGAAGTGTCACACAAAACATTAAAACCCCCTCCAAAAGTAACAAACTTCAAACTACTTACTTTCCCCTCCATGAATGTTTTGTTGTGTAGAAACAAGCAAGATCTCTGTTTTCTCTAATTATATTCATTCTGCGCCAAGACCTGAAAACAAAGGAGACATCCTGTTAGTACTCAGGATTTTTATTTAAAACCAAAGTTCACTAATCATCAATATGCTTCAAAACAAAAAGACTGGGGTTTTAAACACTCAAGTCACTGCTTTGTCAGTTCTACACACACACAAAAAAATAAATTAGGAATGCTTAAGTTTATCAAACAATGCATGGGCTAAGTTGCACATGGAGCTGCACATGAATTATTAGTTTCTCCACTGAATTTGTTACACTAGCTATTCTTTAGCAGTATCAGGTTCCAGTAATTTATGTCCTGTTTGCCCTATTACAATCACTCTACTTTCACTGCAGCTTTGCAGTTTCACATTCAAGTGTATTTTATATCATCTCCAGAATGCTTTACTCTTGAAAATTGTTTAGTATCAAAATTATTTGAGAATCTTATAACCATAACTCCAGCTAAGCCAATTTCTTATTGCAATGCTGAAATAAACAGCAAGGAGATATCTGGATATCAGCTTGTTTTCCAGTCTGAAACAGAATCTGAAGTTGAGAAACTTATTCGCTAAGCATAGTGTTTAAAGAGCTGACTGAGTACCCCTCCTGTGCTGTAAAAGTTTAAGCAATCTCACCACTAACATCCTGACATGCTTATTTTACATAAGAATTTACATTACATCTATTCCCTAAACACACACTCAGGATTTAGTGAAACTTGTTCACAACTGCTTGAGTGGATCATTGCTTTAAGAGCTGCTAAGTTCTAAGGAATGCTTCCGTACACTATCTTCCATAACTGAAACAGATGCATGTTCAGTACTTAGGAAATTAACTTTCTTTTTACTTCACAATGCCATAGGCAAGGCACTTAATCAGGGAATGTCTGCTTAAGTACAGAAGTGAAGCTGTCACTCTCAGTTTCATCTACAGCATTAGTTCTATTTTCAAATGTGTCAAAACAGGCTTCCCTGTTACTGATTAATGAGTGGTATTACTCTCAGGTTCACACCATTAATGTGGTGGCATTCCCAAAACATCGGGCACTTATGGTAGTCTGCAGGAACTCAGAGAGGTTGCCCCAAGCAACTCTAAGGCAACCCAACCCCAGTCAGTATCCCACTGACTCAAAGTTAGATTCCAACCCCAGTTATCTTTTTACATTCAGCTAACTCTACTCGATTTGTCAAAGGAAGATTTCTTACTTTGAGGTGGATGACCTGTAACATTACCTCATCGCTAATTTCTACCCTCTACACTCCAGGCTATTTTCTTTCTGAGCAAAGACTGCAGCAGTTATGGAGTCATAAACATGAAGAATGGATAGCCTGATTGAAATGAACTTGAGAATTCCTTCCCTCAGGTGTAGAAGCAGCACAATCATCACTACCTACTGAAGAGAACTTGAGGTCCTGCCTCTGGAAAGAGAGAAAATCAGTATTTACATATTTCAATCTTTGAGTCAAATTTTCAGAGTTAATACGCCAGTGACCAGTGGCAAGTGAAATTCTCTAAATCTAGTTTTTGGAAACAATGTTTCGTGAGGGACAAGATATTCAACAGCATTATTACTACTGATTGCTGACACCTACCTGGACTTCCGTAAAGCATTTGACACTTGTCCCACATGACATTCCTGCCTCTAAACTGAAGAGACATGGATTTGACAGATGGACCACTCAGTGGATAGGGAACTGGCTGGATGGTTGCATTCCAGGAGTTGCAGCCAACAGCCCAGTGTCCAAGTGGTTAACAGTGACAAGTGGCATTCCTCAGAGGTCAGTATTCAGACTGGCACTGTTTTAACATCTTTGTCAGTGACGTGGACAGTGGACCCTCAGCTGGTTACCCAGAGAAGCTCTGGATGCCCCACTGCCCCAGCCCTGGAATTGCTCAAGGCCAGGTTGGATTCGGCTTTGAACAACTTGGTCTACTGGAAGGTGTCCCCAACCACGGCAGGGGGGTTGGAACTAGATGTTCTTTGAGATCCCTTCCAACCCAAAGCATTCTATGATTATTCCTCAAACTCATTTCACCTGGTTTAAGAACTATATTGTATTATTATCCATGGATTGGAGTGAAAACAGTACACTCTATCCAAACTACTTACTGTACAGTAGCACACTTTGGGTCTGATTATTTTGTGTTTTAAAGTTATCTTCCAGAACAAAGTGCCAGACACTCAATCTTCATATCCTTCTTTCAAAGCCGTTTTCTTGACATTGACTAATGTATTAGTAAAAATAAAATAAGAGGCTTATAACAAGACCAGCTCCACTAAGTATGGGATTAAAAGATCTATTTATCTGTAATTCCAATTTCACCAATAACAGACTCCTCTGGCCAGCTCTATTAAGTCTCCCAAACCTGAAAACCACTCATTTTAGGGTATTTAAAGCAAGATGTTCTCCCATTGCAAACATCTTTATAATACAGAACTGAGAAATACTCATTTATGAACTACCAGCAGCTTCCAGTACTTTTAACACAGCATCTAACTGGATTCAGGATACTGATACATGAAGTATTGTACATGAAGTGGAAGTGACAAATTCACTAGACTTTTTTGTTTAGATCAAAGCTACTAAAATCATGAAGCTTTGACGTTTTACTCATTGTGCTTCTGGACAGCGATTGTCACTATCCCTCCCACTGAGAAGATTACCACAGAGGCAATATATGCCAAAACCTAGTAACAATTATTTCTTGTACACATTTTCCAGCAATTTAACAGAGAGAAAGGTTAACAAAAGCCTAGTGTTCTGAGCTGCTATGTTGAAGTCCAGCAATCTTTTTTCAGTTGTCTTTAGCTCCACAGGAAGAGCAAGATAAAGAAATAGTTCATGCCAAAGACAGACATTTTAGAAGAAATCAAGCTTTCTTCCCTCACTGGTTCTGGTAGTGTGGCATCATTCTTGCTCTACTATCTACAATGTGATACACTGTAATTTTAGCACCTAAGGTGGTATAACCATTGACTTTGCAGAACACATCAGGATTTATCATTAATCAAGTTTAGCCATATTGCCAGTGTAAGCTACTGTGGCCTGCCTAGTCGTATCACATTAATTTCCTAAAATAAGAGAATATTCTTGTTACCTTTACCTCTTCTTCCTGTATTCAAAAAGTTGACCAACTTTACACAAAAATTGAGTTAAATTCTTTATTTCACTCATAAAAGTATCCATGACAATATGGCCCCAATTTTAATAATCATCTTAAGTATCCTTTGGTATCTAGTAGTTGAAACATCAAAACTTCAAAGGTTATTTTGAACACTTTGCAGCACAGCCATTCCATATCCCATACTCATGATTCTCAAAGGTTTGATACCAGAGAAACACCTATTTCAGTTGTCCCATTTCCACTGGAGCAGAGGCAATGAGTACTTTGAAAGTAGCAGTTTACAAACATGTTTTGTTTGGTGGAGAGAGTTCAGCCATGCTGAATGCAGTCTAGTCAGATAATCTGAGGTTCCTGCACACAAAATATTGTCTATGACTTGGAACTTCTTTTGGAAGCCTAACTAAATACTTCCCCAAAACATGTCCCAGACATTTTAATCAGCTTTTTCACAGGACAGAAGTTCAGCAATACTTTCCTATTTGGTCCTTTTAGCACTGTAAATAGCAGTGAAACAGCTTTGGGGGAAGAGCTGAAACCACATTTTTGCGTGCCTCATGTACCAGAAATAGCAACCCATTGAACTAAGGGGCCTGAACTGCTTCCAGGACTCCCCCTGCCTCCGAGTTCAAGCTATACAGAATCATAGAATAGTTTTAGTTCAAAGGGACCTTTTACACAGGCAGATAAATTACACAAGCTGCATGCACTTTCCACTTTTGCAGGATTTCCCATTCTTCAGACAAAACTACCATCTGGGAAAACAATCTATTTCAGGAAATGGAGAAAAGTTAGTCTCAAAGTAGCACTTGTAGAGCCACAAACAAAGCTGTGACCTTGCAGGCATCAAAGCCAGAGGCATAGCTGTAATTATACATAATGCCCTTCAGTTTAAATAAAGTCAGAAGTTTGGACATGGGTCCAAAGTTTAGTGCAGAATTCAGATTGACTTTTTTCCTGATCAAATTATTCCTCTACTATTACAAAACTTGCAGATCTTTCTTAAATGAAGGTTTAGCCGATGCTAAGGTAGGATTCAGAGCCTCAGACATGATTATTCTGTTCCTCTGGAAGGAGGAGAAAGAGAAATGATGGTAAGAAACTGAGATTTCTTGGGGGAAAGAGGAAGAGAAATGCAGATAAGAAACTGAGATTTCTTTTCAAAAATTTATTCCAGCACAGCTAAATACAAGTCAGAATTCCTGGAAAGTCCTGACTACACAGGGCCAGATATCCATAGCAAGCTCAAGTGTGACTTTTCTGAGAGAGACAAGATGTACTATGAGCATAAAATAAGGGATCAACTAGAAAAAATAAGAGAACAAAGCACTGAAAAAAATCCCCAAGGTTCTGTTAAACTGTGGATTCTGTTAAACTGGACCCTGATTTCCAGTCATCTACACCTCTGTAGCTTTTAAAGGCATTATTGAAATAAATGAGTTTTTCTGCACTAAAATGTTTTAGTTGTCTAGGTTTCATCTGCCTCTTTTACTGCTCTGTGCAGTGGAAAACTGGCTGAGTTTTACCTTCACACAGATGCTTTTTAACTAGCACGAAACTTTTTTCACTTCCCAGAACAGTACTCTTCTCTTGAAGCACTACAGTCTAATTAGCTGTGGAAATTCACATTTCTTATCTGTTGTGCAGAAACTCTCAGTCCTTTTTGTAAGAGGAAGAGATAAGGCCCACAGGATCCTTAGAAGAGGCTAAGTGCAGCCTACCTCAGTGATAGCAGCAATCCCATCTCCCCTGATCCAAGACATAAACAGGCTGAGAATTTTAACCTTACTACTACCCAAAATGATGGTGACAACATCAGTATCCCTCCTCCAGCTGACTGCTCCCATTTCTTCACTGAGAACCAGCGTTAAGGACAAAAACAAGTGGGAAAGATTCTGCTTTTCTTTTCCATCTACATTAGCATTCTGCTGGATCAGTGAACCCATGTGGTTCACCAGCTAGACAGGTGAGTACCAGAATAAAAGCGTTTACTCACTAATGGGGGGAAGTAAAAAAAGTGCTCCTTTCAGTCATAGTTTAGCCATCTTGTCATATTTCTTCAGAATACTGTTCTGTTTCATTAGTGAGGCAAGACAATTGTTAATTGTTTTGACAGAACAGATTTTTGGAAGCAAATCAAGAAGTAGAATAGTTGAAAGTTAACACCTCAAGATACGGTTGAATGCCAGCTGAAGAATTATTAAGTCAGTAAGTTTAACTTACTGAGCTTTCAAACCAAAGTTAAAAGCAAAGTCACCATCTCAGTCTGAAACACAGATCTGGGCCTCAAGACCAATCCCCAGCATAACACTTAAAATCTGGAAACACACAGTGATTCAGTCCCTCAGGACAAATATGTATTTGGAAACTATGAAAAATGCCCCATGACACACAGAGGATGGAGCAATACATACGAAATAAATCTTTTTAGAAACGTATTCCAACAAAGCTAGAATTCAAGGTTAAAGTTCCTAGAAAGCCTGTACCACACAGGGACAGAAATGCAGCTCCAGGTCTCCAAACACTCAGAAATTTGTTGCAAGTGGAAAAAACCATCAGCAAGGATGGAAAGGAGACAGTACTTTCTGGTTAAGTGTTCTGCCACTTGGCTGCCCACAGCAGGCAGGAATTAGACCAAGCTGCGTATCGATGAACTGAAGCAGGCTGGAGCCAAGCACAGTTTTTACACCTATAATAATGGCCCTGTTATTCTGAGCTTATTCACGGCAGACTGTTTGAAGAGCATCTTCCTAATGCAATCTTAAGATGAAACTTGAGTCAGCAGCAGTCCCTTCACAGCTTCCCTCCTTTTCCACATATCTCACAACATGCAAGTTGCCTATGTAGACAATTGTGTAATAATCAAGAAAAGACTTCAAAGAACTCAAGTTCTCAAGCAAGGAATATTTTCTGAAATCCAGTATTATTTAATCAGCACTAAGTAACAGGAAACAAAGCACTTGTCTACTCAACTTCATCTTCTCTGACCATCATGGATATTTGTGAAAGAGCAGAGGAGAAAAAGGGAAAATACATTTCAGATTACATTAACTTCAAAAGCAGCCACATAGCACAGATTAAGTGCATTAACAGGAAGTCCCCAAATAAGTTTATATGGCTATGTTTCCCCTCAAGCAGAATGCTCAAACATTCCCTCAGCTTGAGAGCACCAAGCTGAAAAGAGAAAAAAACCCTCCCATCCAAATTAAAGTGCTAAGACAACATATTCACGGTCCAGAGCTTGGCCCTCAGTAGAGGCACACCTGTCAAGGTGCAAGCTCCATTCCACCCAACAGGAAAACCTGTCCCAAACACTGCTGGCAGCTCACTGCAGACAGAAAACCATTCAGCATGCCTACTTGTTTTGACTTTCAGAAAACAGAAAGCAAGTGAAAAGCATCCATGGGAGAAATTCAAACACACTGGGAAAAATAAGCGCATTAGGGCCGATTTTCTAAAGGATGCATTTAGTTCTGATCATGCTCATCACGAACACTGTTAGCACTCAAAAAAGAAATAAAATCTCATCTCTGTGAGCACAAATCTCCTCCACATTTCTCTCGCCCTTCATAAATTATTTCCCAAAGCATGTCATGATGGGTATATTTTTATCTGAGGCCGGGAGGAGGTAAATAACGCATATTTTCTTAATGGACACGTCAGTACTCATCCAAGAAAGAGAATAAATTTTGCCCGGCGGCTACAGAAGCCGCATCAGGTGCAGGACACTCCGAGAGAAGGACCGGGCAGGCTGAGGCTGGAAAAAACCCCAGCGCGCTCCTGTGCTCGGATGCAGGAAGCGAAGGGCTTGAGAGCGGCTTGTGATAACACAGGTACCACTGTGCCGGGGACGAGGGACACCCGCTCACCGCCCCGGCCCCTCACGGCTGGGGCAGGGACCGGGGCTGCGCCGCGGCAGCATCAGCCCCCAGGGGCAGAGCGAGCGCTGCCTCCGGCCCTGGCCACACTCCCCACACCGCCCCGCCCGCCCACCCGGCCCCGAGCAGCGCCCGGAGCTGTGCAAGGAGGCGGGGGCCGCCGCCGCCGCCCCCTCACCTCCCCCGCCGCTGGGATTTACCTGGCCGGGGAGCCCGCGCTGCCCGGACCTGCCCCCACCAGCACTGCGCTTTCCCAGCGATCAGGGCGAAGGGGCGCCGAGCGGAGCCCTCGCCCCTCAGCCCCAAGCCGGCCGGGCGGGCGGCAGCCGCTACACCGCTCCCGCTGCCTCAGAGCCTGGCGCTGGAGGCCGCCATCTTAGTTCGGGCAGCGACACCGCCCCCTCGGCGCAGCCGCCGTCCGGCCCGGGGCCGTCACGGGACGCGGTCACCTGACGGGCTCTGCCGCTGCCTCCCCCTTCCCGCCGCCTCGCCCGCCCTCCCCCCTGCCTGCTTGCTTCCCTGCCTACTTGCTTTCCTTCCTTCCTTCCCGCCCTCGCCCCCTGCCCCGCCTTGCCCTGCCCTGCCCTGTTCCGCTGTGTTCTGCCGGGAACCGGGGCGGTTCCCTGCGCACGCGCCGAGGCGCCGGGTGCAGAGTCCCCGCTGTGGCCCTCGGCCCGTACCCCCTCGGAAGGGTCGCCCACCCTCGCCCTGGCGTGTGCGGCGTCCAGCCGTGAGGGCCCCGCCGGACAGTCAAAACCACGCTTATTAGTTATTATCCTTATTGTTTGTGCGGTTGTGAAAGTAGCGTTGAGTGCCGTGTTAACGTTGCTGAAGCTGAATCACTGATTTGCGTGGTTAGCTGACCATCCTCGGTTCTTACCGGGAGAGTTCTTACGGGACTCTTGGGCTCCCCGTCAACTTCCCCGCGGTCTGTACCACGTGTAAGATTTCCCCAAAATGTTGAAAATCTATGGCAGCATTGTAACATCTCCTTAAAATTCCTAATGATTGCCGTTAGTATCTTGAATATTTGAATGTTTTGAAGTACGACTCGCATTGGAAGATGTGATCTTACCTTTAAAAAAAACCCCTTTCCTTTAAAATGGTGTCATTAAAGCCTACAGATGAAGAGAGAAATGAGGAACAAATTGTAACTGGAACTAATTATCTTGGAGGAAAAAAGATCAAACTCACAGGCGGTTAATTGCTACTTTGTAATATCCTTTTCATTGCTACTTTTTAATATCCTTTTCATAATCACTTTCATCATAAACTTTCCATCGTGTCTTATATTTTACGTAAGATATTTAAATACTAGTAAGTCATTCCTTTGATAACTAGTTCTCTGAATCTGGGACACCGTGGTAAAATAGCACTAATGGGAAAATAACATTACTTTTGGGAAGCTGATAAATTGCTTTTGGTTACAACTGAAAGGGAAAAAGAGATTTAATGTTTTATTAATATACTAGGAATTGCAGAAATCTAACTTCAGAGGGAGGTCGTATGACTCAGAAGAGTTTCTTTGGCTGAGTGCATGGAAAAGTTTTAGGACAGGCTTAGAGCGATTTATGGTTTTGTTGATTAGTTGGCTTAGAGTATTTTTTTGTTCAGGGGGTTATATTTTGTGTTAGTACTTTTTTTGCATTTTTAATATAGGTAGGTAAAGCACATCAAGTAAAGCAGCAGCTTGTTAGATGTTTATTACTTGAGAACAAAGATTTGCATAACAGTGTAACAAAGTAATCAATATTTTAATAGATTTTAATCAGGCAGCACAGATTATATTTCAGTATGTTTATTCAGCTCAAGCTGGTAGTTCACTAACTATGTGTCTTCCTCTATTTTTGGACATGCTTTTGTGTAAGTAGTGATGTTAACTTTGTAATGCAAATGACTGATAAAAGGAAAGGAGGACACAGATTAAGAAGGAGAAAATATGAGAGAAAGTGAAATAATAATTTTGAAACTATTATTCAAAAAAAAAAATAAACCAAGAAATGTGTGTTTAGCTGTTCAGACAGGCAGTAATGGAAATTATATTGTACAACATGGTACAATATCTTTCAGAAATTAAAGTAGACCAGAATTTCATAACTGTTTAATTGTAAAGTATATGTGAAATTACACTATGTGCAGACAACAGCATTCTAGTTTGCTTGGTTTTTTCCTTGGAATATGATATTACTCTATATTTTTAGAGATAAGGTCCCATTTTTCTGTTTAACCTAAGGTTTGTGGAAATCTGGAATACAAAAATTGTGTTTTCAACACCTTCTTCCAGTATAAAAGTTTACAATTTTATTTTCAAAAGCTATTAAAAAGAAAGTAAATAAAATCCTCACTCCATTAATGCCAATGCAGATTTATTATTAGCTGTGTCTGACATAGGTAGTGTTTAGCCCTTGGTTTTCTCAGTCACTTACAGAGTCAGGAATCATTAAAGCAATTAACATTAAGCAATTAACATTAATTATTCTTATTAAAGTAAGAATAACAAAACACAGTTTTGATGCCTTCTTGAAAGATAAAATGTTAAATTGCTTCGATCCACTTTGGAGAAGCAAACTTTCTTCTAGATCTTTCATCTGAAGTACTGCAAATGTCAATCTGACCTTTTCTGTTCAAACACTTTAATTTCCAAAAGAGTTCGGGCCATCTCCAATCTAGAGAGCAAGACCTCTCCTTACCATCCTATTACTGAAATCTGGAAGGAAGGAAGGAAGAGTTCTGGTCCACTACTAAATAAATAATGCTCCACCAGCTATTTTGGTGATCAGCACCTGTTCTGACAGACTGTGGTTTAGGATGGCTGAATTCTTAGAGCACACTACAGTACAGATACAGGAGAGAGCCAGTGCTAGGGTTCTCTGCAGCAACAGTAAAAACAATGATTGTAAATACAACCCATAATAGCAGAGGTCTGAATATTTTTAAAGCAGTTATATTGTGGTTTTTAGCAATAACAAAGAACAAGTTTCTACGTAGCCTGCAAGCAGCAAGCAAAGGACAAATTAACTTCCTTTCCTAATACTGTCTTGAATGATGGGACAGAATTTTGTGTATTCTGTTTGGAAAGAGATTCTTCCACCCTTCCTTGTCTTACAAGAAATTAAGTTCCTACTAGCACTGGAATAGTACATACTGGGAATAGTTCACAATATATTTGGAGGGTACAGGACCATCCACTCTGAGACTGATTACTGTTTTTCTACCATGAAGTAATGAGGATATGTCCAGCCTTTTACAGACTGTATCTAAGTGGTACACCACAGCTTAGTATAAATTTAGGATAATTAAGGGGAAATATACTTACTAATTGTAATTTTAAATGAACAAATAACGATAATATCCTGTGATGACTAATTATAGGACTTGACTGAGAGAGGATAACAAAGATTTTGAAAGGGACAAGGGAGAGGGAAGTGTACAAGTCCCACCTGAAACTACTTAAATAGCATACCTCTGTCTTGAATCTTGTCCCTTTTACTCCTAATTTGTTGCAGATACCAAAATGCAGGTTACACAGAGGGTCCTCGGGAAAATCAGACCCACATTACTGCCTCGGTTTTCTACTCTTTGTTATCCCAAAGATGCATAAAGACTATGCTGGCAATTTGCCAGCAGTTCAAACTCACATCAAATTTGTATGTATCTTGACATATTTTGTCTAAAAATACATGCAGATAGTATTGATAATTTGTCTTCTCTGTGCCATTAATTAAAAGGTAACTTCAAGATGCTCCCTTTTAATAATTCTAAATTTTCTGATAGACTCATCAAATGATAACTTATTTGTTATCTCAGCTAATAGCTTGATAATACCTGTAGTCTAAGCTAATTAGCTTCATGATAAATTTTGTTGAATTACTAATAAACACCCTTAATAAAGTGATTCGTGCCAATCTGTATTTATATTCATAGCATTCCCTTTTTCTACAATAACTCCTGTTTGGATAATCCTTTAATTTTGGCATCAACATATGGGCAGTAAATTCTCCCATAAAAACTTTTGATCTCTTTGTCCACCTATAGCCCTGCGTAACCTAGTCTTTTTGGTGTGTCTTTGAAAGATAACCTACAGATTATCTTTTAACTCTTTTGCCTTCCAGTAGATAGGTTTCAATATTAGTTGTAATGGAGTCTTAGTAGTTTATGTGGGTGCATTTCGTATAAGAAAAGTGAATATAACAGTATAACTTAATATCTCAGATGTCATACATAGTCAGATGAGTCGTTTCATGGAACTAAATAACAATGTGCAATGATGTAACATCTACTAAGAGAATAACAATATTTCTTAAAAGCGTGGTTCTTTTTTTTTTTAAAGAAAAAGTAAAGGAGAAATGTATTGTTTATTGCTCGTGAAAGAAAATAGCAAACATTTCATAGAGCAAGTCTTTAAATACCTTCTCTTTTCATTGCATTTAGCCAGGTTGTATACATCTGAAAAAACTCTGTGCACATACGCTCAGTGGAAACCTTGATAAAATACGACAGTGAAAATTTCCATATACTTGGTTCGTCATGGGGACACTGCAGCTTAGAATACTAAGCCTGCTTAAGGTAAACTGCTCTTTGAATTATCTGGCTCTTGGGGACCATTTTGTGACAGAAGGTACCACAGATGTCCCAGTCAGTATTTCTTTCCACTGTTGACTCATACAGTGGTGTGGCCTGAAACACACAGAGGCATTCAAGAAGGAGTAGACTGTGAGAAAGGCAAAATAAAAATTGAAACATAGGAAAAGAAGGCCAGAAATGGAGAGCAGATGCTAGCTGAGGCTGATGTGGTAGGAGTGGGTTTTGCATCTGGGAATCAGGATAGATAAAGATCTTGAACAGCTGATAGAGAAGGGTGGTGATTAGTCAGCTTTGGTAGGCTAGCCCTGAGAACTGGGAAGACAGGAAACGCTGTGAGGCTACAATTTTGGAAAATTTTACTATTAACAGAACAAGTGCCTATATAGGGAGAAGAGGACTTCTCCTCCAGAAGATTGGTACAGACAACTCACAGGGGAGGGAAAGCAAAAGCAGAAGAGTAAGGAAATACCTTGAAATACCTAGATCTGGCATAGGGAAACACTGTTAATGAAACAAGGAGCTGAGAAGGACTGGAGATGTCTAGAGAAGGAGATGGAGCGAGCTGAGGAATAGAAATTGAATCAACATAGGATGCTAGGACAAATCAAATGTAGAAGCAAGGAGCAGGAGAAAGGGTTTAACAGAGCAACAGGCTGAAAAAGACAGGACAAAAGAGGCAGCACGCAAATGGTCAGCTAAAGTAGAAACCACGGTTTCTGCAGGATAACTCAGGCTGAAAAAACTAGTGCTCATAGGTATTTAATATTCCTCTAGTGGATGCCAACTTAATTCTGTTCTTAGTTACTGTTAATATTCTTGTCAGAGATCTGTGTTGCAGATCTAGATGTGGTATATGATATAATCCTGCATCATAATTATGTAGAGTCTTAAAATAACCCTGGAGAATTATACATTTACACACATAAACAACTATGCAATATTGTCGTTGTAAAACCAAAAGCATTTAAGAGTGAAAAAATTCCAGAAGATTAGGATTGCCTTTTCAAATAGTTGCATGCTTTTGTGCTATATTTTTCCATGGGAACTTTGCCTTATTTACTCCACAAGATGAAAGGACTCATTAAATACACATGCATACTAGACTGTCTTCTATTCACATTGCTCAGCTTGCTGGCCCAAGATTTATTTAGTGTATACTATACCAACTCTATTATTCAAGATTCAGATTTACCCATTTCCATATTGACATTTCTGTGACATTCTTCAGTACACGGAGTGCTCCAGGAGCATGAATTAATTTATTTTCACAACATCCTTCTGCTTCTAATATTTGAGTAGTTGAAAGTACAGTAATGTTTCTTTTTCTATATAGTCTTGTGTATAATGTCCAAATATCCCAGCACAACCTTTAAAAATTATTCATTTTTTAGCAAAAACACACTTCTCCTTTAAAAAAAAAAAAAGGGCAGCAAAATTGATCTCTCGCTGTCTCTGTTTATGGACAGGAGAACCAAAACACATGACAGTGTACCTTGCAGGCTTCTTCAACTTCTTGATCTACGTGACAGTGTGTCATGTCATGTTTTACATGTCTTACATATTTGAGAACATGCTCCAATGTTATGAAATTCCCATACTTAAGACATGGAATTGTCAACTTCTTTGTCAATTTATTTGTTAAAGGTTGATTCTTATTGAAAGGGCTAAGTTAAATTCAAATGCTAGCTCAGGACTAGGAAT
>JAWWES010000081.1:42868370-42952805 GCA_035583135.1 Lophotriccus pileatus | reverse complement strand
CAGTTTTCATCAGCAAAAGTCATGAAGAAGTCACTTATATATTCTTGACTCTCCACTGCAGCCTGTATAGCATGTAGAGGAAAAGTAAGTATTAATTTTCTGATTCCCTAGCCTGGGGACAAATCCCAGAATTAGAAATGAGTGAGATTACAATGCCCAACAGAAATAATTGTGGACAAAGCAACAAAGGAATTCTTTACCTTGCCCACGGTGCCTCAGAGAATCAGAAAGGTCTTACAATTTTCAGAGAGTAAGAATGTTCTTGAGGATATCCAGTCTTTCTTCCATCAAAAATTGTTCATGGAGCACAGAGAAGAAGAGAGGAGATTATAATGACATAACTTGCAGGCTGAGTCTTTGAAATTATAGCCTTGTAAGAAAGAATGTGAATCGGCGTTCTTTCATTTTTCCTTTTTAGTCCAGTGGTATGCTCTTTACCGTTTAGAATGACTCTGGTAGCTGAGAAATGCAGACTAATCATTTATGAATGATACATCTGCAAGGTGGTTTTGTGAAAACAAAAGAACATTTTGTGGCCTAATAACATTCCCCAACTCTAATTCTCCTGTGAATAGATCACTACCAATAATAGCAGCAGCAATGAAAAGTCTTCTGGCTGAAAGATCCAAGTTTCATAATATGTGGAAGTTGTATTGTTTTTATAACAATTTAATCTCAAGCATTATCTGTGTACTGGTGAGAGACACCTCCCCCCTCCCCCAACAACAATAGCTTAATTCTCTATATGCAGGATCCACAAGCAGAACACATTTTCATGATGGATTTAAAAAAAAATGTATTTTGTTTTCATAAAAGTTCAATCCAACATGATTTACTAATATAACAAAGAGTGTAATTATCTGTTTACTGGCAGTCAGGAAGTCCACATTAGTTCAAGAGCTGTGTTCAACTTCTCTAAGCTTTCAGTTGTTTCATTATGAGATTTCACCAGACACCCCTGACTCCAGCACCATGGCAAAGAAAATGGGATGCCCAACACCTGCTGCTTTGCACAGTTTGGATGCTACTGCTTAATATCTACCCCTGCTCTTCACAGAAACTGTTCAGAACTATTTCAAAGGTTAGTATAGCCTTATGTATATGTGGTTTGTAGTATATACATCTTACTATACACAGCTTAACTTAAGCTGCTCTCTCCCTACCGCTGTCCCTTTTTGCCATGGAAAACTGAAAATTAACTGTAGTGATTTTGCTTTCACCTCACTTCAGTCAGAATGCCTAAAAATGATCAACAATGGTATTTTAGACGATATTCATATGTGTAGCTTTACATCTTGGTGTAACTACCCACTGCAAGGAATGGCACACAAAGCTCTGGTTGTCCCTGCATGGCAGAACTGGCACGTCACACACTGATGGCAGAAGGTTCAGCTGATTTAATTGGTATTTAAACCTGAAACTCCTGATAGAGACAGAAAAAACCTTGATCCTGGGAGCTGTGCCTCCTCCTCCTTGATGCAGACAGATCTCAGGTCTGAAAGGTCATGGACAATTACCCCACCCCGTCCTTGACTCTGTATCTCCAAATAACAACCAACATAATGCAGGCTCTTCTTTTTCCTCTGACAACTTTCAGGAGTTGATTTCAGTGAAATACTAGAGTCCTTGACAATTATTGTGTCATGTTTGTATTGTGATTTCAGCATAATGCTGCATCACTCTTCTAAATAAATATCCAGTGTAATGTCAAATATCTACAAATAAGTAATTCTGATATTAAAACTTTAAAGCCCCCTGCCATCTCAGAATGTTGGATGGACCAGAACCTGTAGGTCAAGGCAGGCAGCCACCAAGTCTCCTTGGTACTACAGGGCCAACAAGCTCCAGCTGGCACACAAGTCACTGACCTCCTTGTCCCTGTAGCACCAAGGAGACCTGGAGCAAGCAGGATCCAGACAAACAGAGGTGGGTGGCTGCTGACATTTGGGTAGTGCACTGAGGAGGCTTTTTGCTGAACCGTGGACCTGATCATTCATCTTGGCAGGAAAAGGCAGCAGATTAAGACATTGTCTTTGGCACATGAATCACTGTTGGTTCACATGCAAATAATGACATGGTGGAGCCCATGGAGAAAAATAAGGTGATTGAACCCATGTAGATGGGCTCACTGGTATTCCCTATAAGCATATTCTCACCCTCGTTGTTCACAGGCAAGAGGTTTGGTCATTTATATGAGAAATATATTAACTTCTCTGTGCAACACCAGTGATCACTAGTGCTGGTCTGAATGAGGGTGGGGCATATTACTAGGCAACACACCCTCTCCTTGTAAGAAGGCTTTGAAGAATGAGCACAGGTGCTTATAAAGCTGGGGTGTTGAGTTATTTACAGTGATAATAAGATTACATCCATGTTAACAACAGGAGAGTGTAGCATTATACTGCAGTAGTGCTAAACTGCATTGCAAACGTGGGACATAGAGAAGCTAATAGTTTGCCTTTCTCTTATTACTGAATGACATCCACAGTGTAAGAATGCTGGACACAGTGAGTCATAAAAAGAGCATCGGTCAGCATGATTTTCAGGCTCTTTCCTGTTTCCTGTAATAAGCAGAAGCAGTGATTTGGAAATTTCTGTTTTCTTTTGAGTTGGTAGATTTTTTTTTCTTAGGTCTTTACAGTTTCACCTTCATTTTCCTCATGCTGTTACTGGTTTCAGGTTTCTCATTATGACGGAATCAAGGATTCCCTTACCTATTTCTCAGTAGTCCAGAGATACTGGTATTTCAGCTTCCAGTGATGAAAGAGTATTTCATCTTTAATATCCAGATCACTGGGTCATTTGGCTCAATTAATGGAAAACCGAAGTAGTGGAATCTGAGCAAGCACAAGAAGCAAGCCAGAAATACATGCAGTAAGTTAACACCCCTTCTAACATCCATTTCAGGCAGTATATTATCCATATTATCTTCCCACACTTCTTGCTTTGCTTTGACACAGATCGTGACCATCAAATGGTATATGAGGCATATGCTGTTGTTTTTAAGCATAAGCATATGGATGCTTATGTAATCATATTTAGTGCTAGTTTGTTTTTTGGACAAATTTCCCTGAACTTCTGCTGTCCCATTTTTAGTGTATGGCAGAGAGGCATGTAAGAAAAGAAACTTAAGTATATCCTTATTTACACCTCTTAATTTATGTAAAATAAGAAGTTATTATTGTATTATACTAATAAAACAGTTTGGATTATATTAATTAATCAGTTATCTGAGAAATTACTTAACAGTGAACTGAAATTAGCTAGTGTGCATATTTAATTAGTGGGTTAGGAAGTAAGTGCTATCCTCTTGAGAGGAGGGTAGACTAAGTTAAAAAATGCTTGAACTAACTGTCCCTCAATTGAGGTGATGTTATAGCAGCAATGAAAAGGACTATGTATGTTCTCTGTCCTACAAGCTCAGAATTCTTTTATTTCTGCTTTTAGTTCAAATTCCATCTTGAAGAGGAATATCTCCCATTATTAGAGTGTCAAGAATAACATTCATGAATATATAAACCAATTTCATAATTGTTCAAGCTTTTTACTGATACTTCTCCCCCACGATCTGCAAAATCAAGTGATTTGTTAGCAAAAAAGGCACTGAGCCTTTTTTGAACCGAACGTGTTCAAACTGAATCTTTTATGAAGAGGTAATTATTTGCATAACACCAGATATGCTGATTAATTACTTCAATGTGCATCTTATGATCTGAAGTGACCTGACCCTTACAAGAAAATGTTTCTGTGAGAAATAAGACTGAAGTTAATCAGGTATACAACATATTTTATATAGAAATACCCTAAAACTGAATTGTTAGTTATTGTATTTGAATAAACTAAGCATTTTGGTAGTTCTTGAGAGAAAATGAAGTATTTTATTTATTTATCTTCTTTTCTTATGTAAAAGTGGCTAGCAATTATGTCTGAGTAAAACTTGTTTTTCTCTCTGACCAGTGCTTAGAGGTCTGGTGCAATCATTTTCTTAGGAACACTAATATAGCTTTCGACAGAAGCACAAAGTGATGCCTCAGCACATGGCAGATAAAAGACAAACTGTTCAGTTTGGCCCTAAATTTATTTTAGTTCAACCAGTAAACAGGGGCACAGCATGGACTTTGCTGATTAAAAGCAAAACTAAAAAATAAAACCTGAAGCTGTGTTTGACAATGTTCCAAATTGTAACAAGCTCATCACATAGGATTCTGTTTCCTTTTATTTTCAGGTCCTGATACAGGTACTGGCTTCAGTCATCCTGATGCATAATATTACTCTTTCTTTGTGGGTTGGTTTTGGGTTATTTTCTCCTAGGAGGTTGTATTTCTTCCTCTTAAGGTCCTAGAGAGACTTAATAACCCTGCCCAAAATTTGAGATGTTTGCAACTTGCCATGTTGTTCCTTGTTTCACTGCTCATGTCCTTGCTATCTAGGCAGACCTACCTCTGCTTTGCTTATGCAAGTGCTCTTGTTGTAAGTGATCAGAGTCAATGGAACTCTGCATGTGTGATGAGTAATCACACAGGTGAGGATTTCCAGGAGGTGATTGCAAGTATATTACATACCTTCACATTCCCTTCACTATTTTTTATCTCATATGTACTTGTCTGTTTTTCATGTGTTGAGTGTACTTCAAGCAGCATTGCTCTGTACGTTGCTCTGTAGAAGGCAACACAAAATCAGTAATCAGTTTCTGATCACTGACTTCAGCTACCTCCAGAAGTGCCTTTTTTAGTGTGATTACTACTATTAAAAGCAGTATAAATTTATTGCAACAATAAACCGGCTTTCACTATATTATAATTTTCAGTAGTTACACTAGTACAAGATCTCAAAGGAGAACTTGGAGGTGGGAATTTCCTTGCCATGAGTCATTTCTCAAGTTACTACAGTCATATCCATTAATAGCTTGGGGATTTAGAATTTTTATGTTTTAGATCTTCCCAAAATTAGAAAACTACAAAGTTTCAAGCTTGCTAGGTCTGAAACAGCTGTTTCTAGAACAAGTATGTCCTTCATTGATTGATGATAGAAACCTTTTTTCTGTGTGTGGCAACAGCATCTGACTTCAGATGACAAAATGTTGAAAAATCCCCAGTTGCAATTCCTGCAGCCAGACTGAGTGGCCAGATATGATGGGTTAGATCAGTCATTGTAATCAAGAAATGAGAAAATGCTGGTGGAAAGTCTAGTCAGCATGGAAATTTAGTATAGCACAGCTAAGCTTGGAATCAACAGCTACACTGATCAAAGATGTTTTTCCTCTGTTCTTCCATTTATGGGTTCTATTGTACTAGCTGACTACAGGAGTTAAGCGCAGATTAAAATGAACACAGGCTAACAGAAGGTCAGAAAAACATAACCATCCTCTGAAGTTTTGCCATTGAATATGACTGAAGTTCTTGTTTGTGAAAAAAAATCACTGGTATTAAGCAGTCTAGTGTAGTGAAGTCTGCTATTTTCTGAGTCAGCAAGATCTCTTCATTTGACACTGACTTATCAACTTTCTGCACGTTATCTAGAAGAAAATTTTAAATAATGTCTTTTCTACTCCTTTTAAAAAGAAGTTAGTTCTGGAAGGGCAGAACTGGCCTTTTAACATCCAAGATGAATTTGACTCCAGATTCGGAAGAATCGAAGTGGGCTAGAACCCATCTAAAGCTTTCTTGTGATTTAGGAGGGAAGGTGCAGACGCCGAGGTCTTGTCTAGGCAGTAGGTGGCAGACTGCTCCCAGTAATCCGCAGAAAGTTGACTCAGCCTTTCCTAATGCCCACGGGGCTGTAGCTTAAGGTGATGCGAAGAGAGATGTAAAAGTGGAGAGACTCCTGGGGTTCAAGCAGTCCACCTGCCTTCATAGAGCATGCCAGGGATTCTCTGGTCAGCACTTGCCAGGACAGGGGGCGTTGCTTCTACACGTCCTGTTTATCAGTTCCTAAAGTAACTGTGGCAGTTTACCCTGCCCTGCAGCAGCTGGGTGACCTTGGTCTTGTTTTGGAGGATTTGCCGCTGTTGATACTGAGCTGCCACTCTTATGGCTTTGACATTTCTACAGAACATTATGCCTGTAGCATTGTCACTACTCAGAAATCCCTCTTAACTTCAGACACCTCAAGAAGTTTTTAAAACCAAAATAGAATTTAGCACATGGAATTATATGTCTGAGGATGTCTATAGATCCACCAGTGATCTCTGCATTCACAAAATAGCTTCTCTACAGTACCAAAAAAGCTGTCCAGTCTTTTGACAAAGCCTTTTTTTTTTTCTTTCTTTCTTTTCTTTTTCTTTTTTCGGTGCTTGCTTTCCCTAAATGATACTAACCTGGAACAAATCTACTTCTCTCTTTATAGCAGATTGTATTTCAAATTTAAATTCATCTTGAGGGGTTTCCCCAATGTCCTGCTGCTAACAATTAATGCATATAAGGCAATACTTTGTCCCTTAGCTTTTGTCTCTTGTGTTTCATTGCAAGAGAAGCTTGTGGTGCTTACACAAACTGTTTTTCCCATCACACTTGTTTCTCGTGCCACTATTTTGCTGCCAAATACTCTATCTAGTGTGTACCAAGACATTTCCTTCCCACCTAGGACTAGGTGGTTGTACCAAAGAGCCATACAACACAATGGTTGGTAAACACTTGGTGGAGCTGCCCATCCACTATGCAAAAATATTGGATTTGATTTATGAAATGATATGCTTAGCATTCCCCAGATTATCTGGACCTGGCTTTGTCACCATAGAAGATTTAAAAGCAAAAGAATCTATAAACATAGATTTTCATAAAAGGAAAAACATCATAAAAGTACAAAATAACCGAACATTATGAAATTTATATTTTTATTAAGATTATGCTCATTTTAGCTGCTTCTGTATTTAAGCTAACTTTTGAGACTGATACTTTAGGCTCTGCTAGTGGTTAGTGGGGCATCACATGAATATGCAGAAGCATAGTTCTTTTGGTTTTTCTTTCCTGGGCTATTTAACATTTCTACTGTATACTTTGCTTAGACTATGATTACGTGATCAGTCTTCAAGATGCTTTCTCTTGCTTCTATCTTCCTTAAAACATTATGGAATTACTTTACAAATTACACATGATGAAACATTCAGATTTTCCTTTCTCAAAAAAAAAAGAAAAAAGAAAAGAAAAAAAAAGGCTTTGTCAAAAGACTGGATCTCAGAGTGCCTTTTCCATTTGCCATGTTAACTTGCTATCAGTTTTATATCAACTGCTTAACATATAAATGAAGGATGGCTTTGAGAATTGCTTTGGGAATGGGATGTTGCCCAGCTATGCACATTTCCCCTTCCTCCCTCCTATACACTCATTCAGACTTAGGGAAAATCCTGAGTGGTCCTGTCACAATAACATTTACTAGGACTCAGTGAACAAGTAGGCACATGGTGGAAAACAAAATCATCTCCAAGAAAAAGAGAAAGAACAGTTTCAGGACCATCTCAACCATTTCTTGACAGAAGAGCTAATTTTCAAAAATGTTAGATTTTATAAGTAGACACCTCTCCAAACCATACTATTCTGTGACCATTCACATAGCATTTCCAGTTTTCTTAGAACTTACTTTCAACACCGAAGTTGAGTGTGGTGATTAAAATGAGGAGTTGAGGGGATTAAAGACTCTTTTTGTTCACATCTATGGCCAAATAGCTTTGGTGGTTAAAGTATGTAAAAGTAAGCTTATACTACTCCCTATAGTTTAGTATCTTTGTTGTCCTTCACCTCCATCCTCCTAGCAGTTTAAAGGTGAGAGCAAGTATAAGAGAAGACAACTCAATAACTGTGCTGGAGATAGGATAACTACACATAATATGGCTTAATATTGCCTGTCTTTGTCAACTTCTTCTTTCCAAAGATTCAAGTGAACTGAGTGAAGTGAAAGCTAGGCCTGCATTTGTTAGAAGGTTTCGGTATCCTTATTTGAAGAGCCTTTGAGACTACAGTGGTTTTTGATCCACATCTTCCTTTACTAACAAAAGAAGGGGTTGTTTTTTGTGCATAACTGAATTGATAAGGCTCTCTTCCACCAGAATATTGCAGAGGATACACAAGATTCTCATAAAGAGCTGCTTATATCAGTGGTAAATTGTCTCGTCTATATACAAGTGTAACATGCTATGTCCGAATTGTTCATTTGACTTCCCTGGAGGAGGTGGCCCATTCTGTAGAAGTGTTTCTGTATATGTATTCTAATTAAACAAGTGAAGAAACTGTTGTACAACAAGTAGTAGTTTACTGATCACATCTATTTTAATCTTGAGTGCCTGTGGTTCAAAGATTCTGAACAAAAATCTGCCTTCAGATCTTCTTCAGCTCTTGCTGCTTTCTGAAGAGCAGACAGGAGATACTCTGAGAATGCCTTGGAGTGGAAAGAGTGAAGGAGCTCTGCTTTCAAGAATTACTGGAAATTACCTCAGACAGCTCAGTAGTTGTGGGGATTATGGAAGTTTGCTAGTCTTCCTGTAATTATTTATCCAAATGCTGTCAAGACTCATATTTTAGAGAATGGAGGACATACGCTTACCTATTTTGGCCTTGAGTTACAGATTTTTCAGTTCATATATCCTTTTTATTCCCATCTTCCTAAAGAAAAAACTGTATGATCATCCTGCATTTTGCAACTTTTCTTTCCATAGTTTATAGGGTAGATGAGCTAGCAGAATTTCTGTCTCCTCTGAAATCAAGGGCTTCCTATAGGAACAGAGCAAGAGATTTAGCTGCTGTAAACAGAGCATAGAGAAACTACCTTTTCTGACATGGACATGACTCCAGTTAAATACATAGAGAGATGGAGCCAGACCAGTTTTTGTTTGCCTCTATCTACTTTGAACTGATAAATTGTGTTTCTCTTCTCTCTGCAGATTTTTTAAGAGGTAGTAGAAAGTCAGTCTGACGGATGGACAAATTTGACAATGTACTATTAGTCTCAGGAGAGGAAGTAGTGTCATTCTACTAAGAGAAATTACAGAAATTAGCACAACAGGATTTGGTCTTTTTAACTGTCTTTCCAATTGTACCTGATCTCCTAGACATTGTCTTGCAGCTTCTTGCTTGGCAACTTCTGACGAACAAGCATTATTGTCTAAATTAGTAAAGTTAGCTGTTAATAGGTGAATTTCCGTCTTTCGTCCCATCTTTACAAGAAATGCTATACAATCCTAAGCAATATTGCTGGCAGCACCTAACGTGGATTTATACGAGCCAAGGTTATATGCCTAAGAATAAGTCAACCTCTACTCATCAGTTTCAAATTCTAGCATGGTAAATCATTATTATTCTTCATAGATTAGAAGCTTTATCATTTTCTGTTTGTGGAGAAAAATTTAGAAATGTAACTTTTGTCTTTTGGAGTTTAGTCCAAACTTAAGGTTCTTTGAACAAAATATCTTTTCCTTCCCCCCCCCCCCCCCCAATACAGTGCATATGTTATTCTGCTTTCTGTATCTTACCACATCTAAGAAAATGTGTTTAAGTCAGAAGAAAAAATATCATTTGGATCAAGTTATATTACAGCTACAACTGACTATGAGTGCTCCAGGGTGAGCCAACATTACTCTGGAAGTCAGATGGCTATACTGTGCTGACCCAGTGTGTGCAATATTTAGGCCTGTGAATAAATAAGTTCCAGAATAAAATCAATGAAGCCAGGATGTTGCTGACTGAGCTGAAAAGGGCTCCATGTGCACTACCATCTGCCATATGCACCAGAAAACCCTGCTGCAGAGCATCTAATTGTTACTGTAATTATTGCAGAGGCAGATGATGTGACCGCTAGAGGGCAAACTGAAGAGCTTGATGTCATCAAAGTTAGCATTATTCATGGCAAAACAGTGCTCTAAAAATATGTTCTTACCGAAGCAGCAAACTTGAACATTCGCTTTCATTTGGAAACTAGATAATACTGAAAGCTCCATTGTTTTTTAGTCAAATACAATTGCAAATGTTGAATTGTTTCTTTAATGTACTTTATTGCAGTGCTACAAGTTGCTTGGAGACAAGATATTTTCTAATCCCAAACAGTCTGCAGATTATACTGAGCAAATTGTAAATATATCTGAAAAATTAGAAAAGCAAGAAACTTGTTTGACACGTACAACCTTTTACTCCACTAGAGAAATTTTACTTTATTTAGTCACACCAAGACAAAATGCCTTTACTATAAGTTAGATTTAGGGCCTACTTTACTAATGTATTACATCTTTCATGTACCTTCATTTATTCTGAAGTTACATCATCTAAACTTGTCCATTACATTTGGTGTAACTTGTGTTCACTGAATCCTTTCTAAAAGTGCATGGACATTTTCAAGTATGACTAACTGTTAACAGAAAAATGTCCCTACAGTAAAAGTCCTTCGCGACGGCTCCTGAGCAGCTAGAATTGCCTCATCTTCTGAAACTCTGCGTTACAGCTTAAGCTTGATTAGTATAAACCACAAAAGGTGTTTCAGACACTTCACATTTTACTTTCTGTAAATGTTTACTTTCTGAATGTACTTCTTTTTGTAAGAAGTAATCTTGGAAAAAAACATGCCTCATTCTGCTTCTTGTGGAGTGCAACTGACTGAGTTTCTGAGTTTCTCAAAACCCGTTCTTACTGCCTGTTATCAGTCAATTATCATCTTCACTCTTCAAGCATCTGACTGCCCCTAATAAAAGACATAATCAAGTGGGTACCAGCAGCATTGTGGCCGTGGTAATATCGAGCTCGGCACCAGAACCACACACACACATTCAGGAGCCAGGGTGGGTTTTGTAGTTTGTTCCAAACTTTTGCCCACTGTAAGTACAGAGCTAATAATAATGAAGCCAGCTTGGGCATGTTTCCTAGAGCTGCTGTAATACTTTTGACTGCAATATAGACAGTCCTTTAAGTTTTTGCATGAGAATCAGAACGACTAGTTACAAGCTGAAGCTTGTACATCTAAACCATCTGATTTAGGGACAGCCTTTTATCTTTTTCACAGCTTTACCCTAGATTGTTATACAATAAAACATCCTGACCATGTAAGAATCAAATCCATCTGTTGATTATGGTATTCCCTAAAATAAATAAAATGGAAATGTCATGGATACTACTAAAAGCTTTTTACTGAGGGGGAAATAGTGTTTCAAAAGGTGGACACTTCAGTAGAGCCGAAGTTACCATAGGAAAATGCAATGTTTGGGAAGTGCTATGTTCCCACAAGCCTTCGTTATTCTGTTTGATTTATGCTATTTAATATCACTACATATAACTGTTTCACATTTTAGACGTGTCTACAGCTGTAATATTGAGGGCTGATCTCTAGATCAGTGGTAGCTGACTGAGGCTCCTGGGCTCCAAGTTGCTACCCACAGAACGTGAGGGGAACATCAGTCCGGATATAATGTATTCACATTGTTGTGATGCTTTGCCTGAGCCAAGCAGCTCCGTCTCTCAGCTTTGTCTAGACTTGTGCATCTCAACAGGACACATTAGCTTGAGCATGTTAGCTTGAACTCATTGTATCTGTTGGGCTGAACCTGCTGTTGGCACCTGTTTGTATAGTTGCCTTGACTTTTAAAACGACTTTTCCATGGTAATGGAATTCACAGTATCCTCTTTAGGACTACAGGATGAAAAAGTCTTGATTCAGCCCTTGAAACATATGATGATAAGCAGGATTTTATACAGCAATATTAGTGCTTATTATACTAGTTTATGATACTAGAAAGCAGTTATGGAAACATTCCCTGCCATTAGGAGCTTATAATCTAAACAAAATATATTGCACAGAATACAAAAAGCAGAGTCACTGTTTTCTTACTTTCAGTGCATGACTTGCTAACATACTGGATTTCAAACAAAGCAAGGGGTTAAACAATGAATTCTTGTAGATTAAAATTAAAAGTGATGAAGGGTGTGACAGCTTGAGGAGTTATTGTAAGAGTGGCTTAAAAGAATAAAATTATAGATGGTACTTGAAGCAGAACAGAGAACAGAGGCATCGTGGAAAAGTTGCAGGGCAAAGGATCATTAATGACGTAGAGCTCAGAAAAATAGGAAATCAGCAGCAGAAAATAGATTTTAATTATTTACTTATCTGTATTACTGAAGTTGTGGACACTGACTAAGATGCTGTTGCACTAAGCTTCTTACTTGATGCCTGGATGTGTGACAGAGATTATCCCAGTTTCTACTAATTTCAGTGAGAGCCATAGTAGTGTTACTCCTTCAAAAAGCAGCCTGAAGACTTTATTAGCTGAAGGCCAAGGTCAAGTCTCATTAATAGATTTGCATGAATAAATGCAGAAACAATATGTCCATGTGCTGGTATGAATCTTTTTCATTTCAGTGATTGCAGCTTCTGCTCACTGAAAACATTTTCCTGTGTATCAACAAAATATCCATTTATAAGAAGTAAGGAAAATATTACAGACTGCGATTTGGAAGAAAGACTTGTTTAGTAGCAGAGGGCTAAATGGTAATAGACAATATAAAAAAATAAGACATAGGCAATAGCATCCCTTCACCCTACCCGTTGATATAAGATTGATTAATAGTAGTAGAAAACCTAAAGATATAAATAAGAATGATTCCATCCATCCAGTAATTCTTAACAATAACATATTACTACAGTATTTCTCACTGCAGTTGTTTAGAATTTTAGGAGCTAGGCCACAGATACCTCAGCTCTTCAAATTTATTGAATATGCTTTGGAGATTAACTTGACCAGAGCAAACTGATGGATATCAGCAACTTCAAGTATTGTTCGATGTCTAGCTTTTCTCTCTTTTGTTTCTTTACCTCCCCTTTAAATGTCTTGGTAATTGCTTCTGCGCCTGCAGCGTCCATAGTGATAAAGGAGGTAGAGAAGTACAAGGTTAAAAATGAATAACAAGCCAACAGCAACATCAAATCCGATAAAAATATCTGTGAAGGACAAACAACAAAGGAAAAGGGAGTTAATGAAAGACATATGTCTATATCATTTTAGATGCAGAGGGAACAGTCTAATTACAAATATGCACCATGTATAGTTACATTTTGTTCATATTTCTGGCAAGATCACATTTTCTGACACATGCAACATAAGAACATATACTTCAATCCCGGAAATGCATAGATAGCTTCCTGAGCATGGTCAAATCTTACTTCTAGGTTTTCATGGGGCAAGAGAGACTATGTGTAGTTAATACAAAAAAAAAAAAGTTTCATCTGGGATCAGCAAAATAATGAAGGAAGGAGGAAATACCAGGACTATTGAAAAGTAACATGTATTGCGTTGGTCTTCTCCTTCTTCTAGGCAATAATATTTGAACGGGAAGAGGTTATCAGCTCTCAGCTGTTGGTAGTCTGAGGCAAATAGCCACTATATTTGCACAGATCAGCTGCACTCTGTACAGCTGAGGTTAAGGTATCCTCAATCCATAGTATGTGTGCCAGAAATACAGATGCACCACTCTTTCTGTGCATTTGCAAGCCAGTTTTGCTTTGCATCTAGAAGGTCTGATGCATCCAAGATACACAAGGCCCCACACCCATACTTCTCTTGAACACTGTCAGCAAGCAGAGCTCTAGTTTTGGCTGTGGCCTTTAAGCAGCTCCTTGCATGAGCATGTTCAGAGTAGCACTGCCTTTACACTGGTGGGCAAGTCTACTCCTCACATGTTTAGAGAAATTTAATTTCTGTTGATCTTCCTTGCCCATAGTAAATCTGGCTCTCATTTGTTAAAGGGAAATCTATCTATTGTGTGAAAGGTACAAAGTTTGAAGCCATTGATACAGTTTCTACCTCCATGTCTTATGTGGAAAATACAGAACTGTTACACTACCTCTCACGTTGTCTTTCTTCCCGCATTCTTTTGACCAATTTTCTGTTATCACAGGAGAAACTAGTTCAGCAAACTTCTCAAGTGGACAAGAAGAGGTGCATCCTGGCAAAGTGAGGAGGTAAGGATCCTTTGAAGTGTCATTCCGATAATGCATTTCGATGCTATATCTCCTGATTAACAACATGGAAAAGTTTTTTAAAAAACGTTCTTAAATAGAAGATCTCCTATTTAGAGACAGCATGTTGTAAATAGGCTCTAACATCCTACTCTAGAACCTGTTCTTCATGAATGGAGGCTTTGTGAAAGATGTCTGCAAAGCCCACTTTGCTGAAGCTGGTTATATTACTGCACAGATCACCAGTCAGCTGAAAATGTCCTTCAGAAGGCTCCTTGAATGGCAACATCACCGGATTCTTCTAAGCCAAATGGTTTGCCTTGGGATTTATGAAAAGTCTTGGAAATATTCTTGCTATCATTTGAAGAATCAGGAAAAATTATTTTACCATTTACTTCTATTTGATAAGGCTTGTTTTGCTCTTATTCCTGTTTTTCAAAGCACACCCATACATGCACATCCAACAAATGTATTTTTTCTTAGTTTTAGTATAACTTTGTGCCTATGGACTGCTTACTGAAATATTCATTTAAATCAAAATTGTATCTCCTCACAGTATTTTAGAGGAAAATGATTTGGGGGAAGCAGGGAACAAATTCCAAATACTTCTTGTTCTTGCATAAATAAGAAGATACTTGCCCGCTGCTTTCTTGGTAGAGTTCAAAAAACTGGCAAGCAGCATATGGTGGCAGTTTTCCGTTGAAAATATTGAGAGCAATCTGGAGAGCCCCAACTGTGGTGTCATGCTATTGGGAGGGGAAAAAAAAATCCATCCTTGAAAGCCAGTTAAGTCAACTAGCATTTATCCAGAGTAATTAGACAAGAGTAGAAAAGGAGTGGAAATCAAGATAAAAGAAAACCTGTATAAATTTGACCCTAAAAATGTATTCAGTGATTTACCATTGGGAAAAACATGGGTACTACAGACAGCAGGAGACATTTCCAAAGAGTTACTGCAGTATGTGTCTTACACCATCTGGCAGTATTTTGGAGACAGAGATACTGAGGGAAAGCAAGATGTGGTCTCAGTAATAAATCTAGATTTTCAGTGCATTTTGCTACTCCTTTCTCCAGTAGAGTTTTTTGCTCCCAGGTCAGATTAAATCAGTGTAAAGTAATATATCCTACAGCATTTCAAGTAAAGATACAAGTTCTTTTCTTTAGGTGGCACACCAGACTGTTCTCCTCGCTTCCACTTCAGATTTTTTTTAGTTGTTGTTCCTTCTGTTTGAACTCACACAATAAAATCTCAGTTGGCTTCTATTTTTATGAACCAATTATCCATCCACCTGTAGTCTCTTCCTCTCCCCATTATCCCTCCTCTTGCAGGATATCAGGAGCAGGAGCTGAAGGAAGGAAGTCCAAACACGTTGATGCATAAAGGTTGCAAGCATCTTTATACACATATCTGCTCAGCCTATTGATATTATAGTCTAGCGGCTGTGTTTTAGTTATTCTTCAGGTTCTAGACCTTTTTAGAATTATCAATTTCAAAAAATAAGTCTACTAGTACTTAAGATATTAATGCAGAAATGAAAAATCTGGATGTGTTTCTTTTCCCTTTTCAAAAAGAGTGTAGTATTGCTGGAAATCATGTAGAAAGGACAGCAAGAAAGATTTAAGGCATCAAGTTGTTTCTATACGAGGAAAGATTAAATAGGGTAAGACTCTGTCTCGGAAAAGGAAAGATGGAAGTGGTGTGACACAAAATATTAAATTCATAAGTGACCCAGAATAAGTGAATAAAGATTGACTATTTCCTGTTCCTCGCAATATAAATGCTAGGAAGGACCTAAATCAATACTTTTTTACTTTAACACAGAGGCCATTGTCACAGGATGTTGCAGAGGCCGAGAGTATAAATGCATTTAGAAATTGGTGGAAGAAAGTCTGTCAAGACCTATTAAACACAGAGACACAGCTTCTACCTCAGGAAGTCCCTAAGCCACAGATTGCCTGGAACATTTTATCACTCTGTGCTGGCATTATTCTCACACTCATCCCTGCCTTCGGCCCTTGTTAGAGACAGGATAGTGAAAGAGCTAAGTGAGTCTTGCTCCGACCCAAGTGGCACTTTTAACCCTCTAAAATAAAGAAAATAATAATAATTTAAAAACAAACAAACAAAGCACCAAAAAAACCCAAACCAAACAAAAAAATGCACAGAGGAGAGGTTTGGAGACACAGCTGAAGTTCTGCTGGTTGCCACTACCTCTGGAGCACTTAAGGAAAAATGCACCATTAAGTTGCAGGAAAACAGAGTAAAATGCATAGTTTTCTTTGCCAAGTATGACTAAAAGTGAGGTGGGATCCATGTTTATGCTGTGTTGTACTGAGTGGTGTTCAGCTTGTTAGCTGAATTAAACTGTATTACATTATTCTTTCACTTAACTTACAGGGAAGCTCTGATTATTCTTTTTAAGGGTCTTTTACTGGTAACATCAAAGCAAGATTTTTTAAAGATAAAAATACTCACTGCAGAGTAGACCTCCATTTTTCTTGGTTTTGAAGAATTGGCAGCTTGTTTAATACTATTTAAAATAATATTCACAAGGACACCTTAAAAAGAGGAAAATAAAAGTATAACATTTGCATCGTAACAAAAATGTTATGATTTTCAAATATAAGATGTCTACTCAGGCCCCATACATATTTTTTTAGCTTACTAAAATGTCATAACCAGAGAGAAGATATTACAGAGGTAAAATAGATGATTGTTCATCAAGGTCAAGGGAAGAGACAGGATTCACAGGAAATCATCTAGAACTATCCTAAGAACTGGGGCTAATGACACTTCCAATTCTGCTATGCTGAGATCTCCTCTCCGTCCTTTTTTGTCTCTTTCTAGTATTGCAATAATGAGAACTGTGCTAGTCTCTTCCTCTCTACATTCTGAAGAAATATTTTAACGCTTTACTTCCAACAAGTTGCACAGTATTGATTCTCATTTTTTTCCAAAGCTCTTTTGTACTCCCTCTCCAGACCAGACATCAGTACATCAAAGGAAAAAACAAAGAACTGGGAACAATTAGAATAAATGTTGGAGAAACAGAACTTAATATAACCTACTTTAAGACAAGTCTTACCCATGAGGGCCTGATTTTTTTATATTTCTATAATATTTCTTAAAATCCTAATCTCTTAAAAAATCTGGAATAAAAAGAGACATAAGTTTTTACACCTTGTTGCAATTTCTCGTCCATCCAAGTGCCAGTGTTCAGCACACATTTTAATGCTTAATATGGCATCCAATGTCCATAGTCTCAAATCAAGGTTCTGTGTGAATAATTTTGCATGAGTAAAGTGACAGGATGTTGCATTTGATTATAAGCATTGTCTCCTCTTTTCTGAGAACTATGTGTTTTTTCATTTACCTCCTTGTAGTCGTGATTTCTCCTCAGTTTTATGAAGCCCAAATAATGATAATAAGGACAATTCTGCCAGTTTTTCCATCTTGTCAATTACATCTTTGGTGGCCCATACAGGGAGAGTGTAATTGTGAATGCCCTAGTGATAAAGGAAAACAAAATAATATTTATAATTCACTGGTTTCCATCATCCTATTGTCTAGGCTCACACTGCTAACTTAGAACTCTCTGGGGCTGTCCTGCAATTCTTTGCCCAATGTGGTTTTACTCCCCAACCCTGAAACACACTTTGGGGGGATGGAGATCAACCTGAAGTGGGTGTGTAGGAAGAGCAGAAGCACCTGTGTGAAGGGTATTCTTTGTAGGTATAATGTCTTCTTGCTGTAGAGATTTATGTTTTTGGTGGGAAGTATCCCAGACATATATCTTTTCCATTCCTCTGGGTCTTCAGGTTGTATATCTCTAACTTTTTCTGCCTTTCCATACAGTTGTCCAGATACCAGTTCTATCACTGGCCAATTTCAGGCAGGTGTCACTCTCCAGTCATGGAAGAGTGACAGTGTCTTATTGTGTTTAATAGCTTCAGTGTGTGGAGGATATGTTCAAAAGGCTTCATGTTCTGCTGGTAATGACTGGGGCTGAATGGAATCCATTTTTTTCACTGGTAGCAATCATCATCTCAAAAATTTTGAACTGATAGATCTTGATCTTATCTCTCATGTTCAAAATCTAAGTTTTTTATGTTTACCTGTTGATAGGTTAAGGCTGATAATTTAATTTCTCTGTTAAAAATCACAAATACATCATGGGCAGCATGCTCAAATAATTTTCTTGAATGATATTGGGAAGGAAAAAAGGGAATAATGGGAATGAATTTTGGTATCTGTTCCTCAGGATAAAACATGAAATGGAAAGAACAGTTTCCCAAGCTGTAAATGATGTCTTTGCGTTATCTGATACCAAAGTACTAAGTTATAACTTCGATTCAAATATATATAAAAAAACCCAAACAAACAAAGAAGCAGATCCAGGAGAGAAGACAACTCATTCCTGTGAAAACACTTTGTCATGATGTAATTGAAACCCAACATTAAATTCTTCTCCAGCATCTATTGACTTATTACCTCACAGTGTAGAGTATCATATGTATTCCAGAGCTGGAAATTGTCCAGTATTTTAAGATTATTTAGTTCAAGTCCTGTATTAACAGCCATTGTTTGTATAAAATCCTAGGGGGAAAGAGTGAAAAATATACAACAAATATTCAATACACATGGCACATATATGCATATAGATTCATTAACACCTGGCATCAAATAATGGTTAATTTTTCACAAACGAAATGCCTGTAGCAGAAGATTCTGGTTGCAGTTTTCATTTTGTAACTTCTCAAGGTACTGGTCTCTGTTTCAGACACTGTTTTTCTTGTCCCTGCTATGGATAAGTTTGGTGTGCTCTCTGTCACACTCTTCTCTCCCTCTTCTGACTGCTCCAGGAGGCTACCTCAGTCACCTCAAGCATTCAGATATAAGGAAGAGGAAGGCACTGAGGGAAAAGGAACATTAGAAAAAAGATGAGGGGAAAATAGAAATCTAAGGAGAGGTGAGGAAAAAAGAAACTGAAAAGGAAAGTAGGTTTTACTTCTGCCATTGAAGGGGAGTTGAGTATCTAATAGTTCTGAATATCTAGTAGTTCCACAACAATTCTCATAGGGATTGTTGTTATGTGCTACCACAGAATAATAAAAGGATACCTTAATATTCCTTATTCCCATCGTACCTAGTTCATTCTATTAGCTGAGATAGAGGATAGTTATGAAGTCATAGTTCACCATCCATTGCAGGTGAGTGAGTCTGACCAGAGTAGCTGAGCTAGTGGAAAGTTAGAAATAAACCAAAAAGTGAAAAATACTGGGTTTAGCCCAAGCAGTAAGCCTGAAGTGACTTTGAGCACAGTCAGGGTATGAGGACCTGAGACCCCTGCTTTATTTGTGCAATCATCCCATTGCAAAGTGCAATGGTAGGCAAACAAGAGAGCACCAGTAACCACTATCTAGAGCAATTATTATCCACATGAACATGGTTGGTTGAGGCAAGTATACCATACTTATACTATACCTATATCCTGCTGCAGCAGTGGAATGGGAAACTGAATCTCTGACTGCGAAGATTTGTGTCAGGGCCAAAACAGAAGCATATTTTGTGATGGATCCAAAATGCATTCAGAGTGTTCCACTGGTTAGGCTTGCTTTAGTTGCCAGCTTCAGAAAGTTAGAGCAGAAAAGCACAAACCTTTCCAAGTTTCAGATTTCTCAGATGTTTTAGCATTAGTTTTGTGCTACCCTGTAAAACTAGAAATCGTTGCATCCAGAAATTTCTCTTCCCCGCATATCACTGAATTCTAAAGAGTTTCAGAAAATTAATATTAAATTCACATTTTAAAAGATTAATGTAGAAAAGTGTGAGTAATGTATAGTGTATAAAACATACTTTTTGATCATATTGGCCTAAATTTCTGATTTTAAGAGTCCTTGTGATTTTAAATGTTTTTTAATGTATTTTTACATTTTAGCAAACGGGCACAATGCAATTCCATAATTTCTACATCTTAGTTACTTTCCTTCTTCTCATTTTCTTTTTATTTGCTTCTTATTTTCCTTTTATTTTGCCTTACCATGTATGGTTGTATTCTACTTTGAAATTCACTGGATGTTTGTGTTTCATTCTGAAGTTCATCAAAACGGGGACAGTCGGGCAGAGGAAAGTTCAGCCTCTGAAACCAGAAAAGTAAAAGTTAGAATAATTCTAAAATTATCAACACCCCTCTGTTTTTTTTCTGTTGCTGAGATTGATGATGTAACATTTGTTAGACAGATCCATGGCTGTGCAACAGTTACTCCATAATGAATTCAGTTAACATAGGCAATGGACTGTGGTAGTTTGACTTTTCAGTGGCTACTTCAATGGATAGCTTGATTTCCCTCAGTTGAACTGATTTTGGCAAAAAGCAATTACATGTGTCTGGCAAGGGATTGCTTTGGGAAATGGATCATGGTGCATGATCAGAAATTTCGAAAGGCTACCATTTCCTCCGTAATTTCTGAATCCCCTCAGATGCAACTTGACTCCGCCTGGTACTGGAACCTGAACTGCTTCTGCATCTACAAATCCTGCTCTCATCCCTGGAGATGATGGATTATGGTAAGCGTTTTAAGTACCACTTAATGGACAGAACTCCAAACAAGGGTGACAAATAAATTGTACTCCTGAAATCTCAAAAAGCTATGAGCCTAATGGCTCTGTTGTTATTTAGGGATACGGTTCACTTTTAATAACTCCAGTATATGCAATTACAGGTCACCTGATAGTACATATTTGGTTTGAACCACATGTAAATAGATGCATTTATCAAACATTGTGCTCTGGCAAATACGCTTTATACCAATTGCAGAAAGACAAATGATACCTGATCCAGCATAAAGAGTCAGTATAAAGTCATGATGAGCAAAACAAGCTGTGCTGGTTCAGTACTTTATGTCACATCATTAGAGCATTTTTGACCCAGTACTAATATTAGCCTATAACCATAGAAATCATGTCAAGGAACTGACTTCATATACTGTGAAGAAAATAACTTCAATATCTATGGCTTTTGTATGTGCAAGAGTGGTTACTCTGTCTTGGGGTGAACATTAACATACTGCACATCTCTTTTCTTTTTTATTAATCAATGTGAAGTTTGCAGTAGCCACCAACTGACTGTAGCCCGCTTTCACTTGGGCAGATTTCCAAGAGCACAATTTTTCTGTAACAGCAGCACACTAGAGGATGAAGGCTCGAAGTTGCAGTATGAATCTGGGGAATGTTGTTTAATTACACAATAACAAATGTTTCTCTTGCCACATGGCTTAATTATCCCTCTCTAGGTGTTATTAATTAAGCCACTCCCTTTGGCTTCATTAGGCATTACTCAGTACTGTTGCCTGTCAAGTCTTGATAGACCTCAGTGGCTTAAAAATAAACTGTGATTACCTTTTTTTACAGGACTGTACTTGGCCTCAATTTCCCACTTTGTGTTGCTTAGGGCTTGAAAATGCCTTCAAACATCTGCTTGGTTTAACAAGGGAAAAATGTTTTTTCCAGATAATTTGCATATATAACAGGAATTTTGAGTTGCTGTACAGGTGTGATTCAGTGAAACATCAATACACACTCGGAGCAGCTGCAGAAACAATGAGGTACTAGAGACTCCTACAAATGAGCTTGCCTTCTCCAAATGGGTCATTACGTTGCACTGTGATTTCCCCTAAGGTCTTTGAGGTATTATATGGACAAAGCTCTGACCACTTTGATGCTTTTTTGGTCTTCTGGTGAAAGAACTTCCCCTGGTGTCCCACATTTAAATGGCAGTGACGGCATTCTTTTCTGTTGAGGAACAGGGTTAGATTTCTAGCTGAATCACAGTGTACCTAATCTTCAGTTTGTGGAAACCCTTTCACCCTGTACCTGCTTGGTCTCAAAGAATGGAGGAATACCAAAGAGAGTCAGTCAGGTGTGGCCACCTCCTGATGATAGAGTCTATTCTCTAATGTTGGTGACAAGCAGATATTTAATAGGGGATTTGTATAAATTTCCTTAAAGTTAAATTCTGTCCTCAAACGCAGAAGAAAATTAGGCTTTCTGTCATTACATTCAATAGCTTTTCATACTTGTTGGAACACACTGTTCCTTACACAGTCCTTGTCACAAGAGCAAGTGAAATTTCAATGTAAACATAAGTCAGCCAGGGAGACCTATGTAAAGTAAAATTTCTACAGGACCTGTTATTCAGGTGGATCTGCTCTTCTGATGTGCAAGAGAAGTGCTAGGATTTCATTAAATGTTTCTACAGTACTGAGCATAAATGACCCTTCTCTATAATTAGAGTGCCTAAGTGCTACCAGAATAGCAGGGTAATAATTGTGAGGTCATTACAGTGGCTGGTGAAAACTCAATTCCTTGAATAAACTATGGAACAAACTTGCCAAAGAGAGGAGGTCTGTCTAGCTGATTGGTGCTTGCAAAAGCACTTGTTTCCTGGAAAGGTTTAGAGCATCTTCTCTAGCATACTGTCTGAAAGTGTTCTCATCAAGAGAAATTTGCTTTGAAGAAAATGGTAATGTGTGTGACAATTCAGGTATTCTGCAACTACAGAAGGAGAATTTTCACATAGCTGTTACAACTGACCTATGATATACTTGTCAGCCAGTAGCTGCATTTGATATCTTCTACTAGATTGAACTGAACAAGCATAGAAAATATTTTTTAGCTATTTCCATTTTTTCTCTTTTTTGCTTCTGTGGAAGTTAAAGAAATTATAGGAAGCATCTGGCCAGTACTTACCCGTTCTGTTGATTTTTGAATAATATGAACTGGAATGGGTTGCCAGAGAAGCTCAGGGTTCCAAATTTGGCTGCTAGTTGGTGGAAAGAGGCCAGAAAGGTATGACTGGGCACTCATAATGGTGCGATCGTAATCTGTACTTTGGATGTAAAACTGAAGACAGAAGGGCAAAGAGTTAAAGATAAAATAGAAGCTATAAAAATAATAGGGAAATTTTACCCAACTCATGAATCCTGGCATTTTGTTTTCTGTTTTATGTTTTTGCATAAAGTCAAAACCAGTGAAACCATGACTCAGCTTTCTAAGGCCCTGCTTCAATTTCATAAATGAAATTGCCAAGGCATCTTTTAATTTGGAATCTAACCCTCAGACTGAGCTGAGAGAATAAGAAAGCATGATTTAAAAGAAGGAAGCTCTCCATCTTTTGTTATTCAGAAAAACATTGATACATATCGACATGGTGCTCAGGGACATAGTTTAGTGGTGAACTTGGCAGTGTTAGGTTAACAGTTGGACTTGATAATACAGTTGGACTTGATAATTATAAAGGTCTTTTCCCACCTAAATGATTCTATGAACCAACAGCTATACCTCAGGAATGTCAAGGCACTTAAAATCATAAGCTTCTCTTGGAAGCTTGGCAAACTTATAGTCTTTCATACCTTCCCATCAATGCATCCCTGATATACAGACTAAAATGGTAGTGGTGTCTTCCCCACAATGGATCTGTACTGTGTGATAAGCACATCCGAAAAACTGTTAGACCTCTGTTTTACAGGATGAAGTAAATGAGCATGGCCCATTGCATGACTGGATAGACATTCGTTTTACGACAGGGTAGAAAAATTTGGAGTTACTCTATAAATTCCCAATTCATTTAGTGGTGTGGAGCTGTTCAGTTCAGGAGAACCGGGCTATGAGAGACCCAAATTGAATGTAGGAGCTGAAAGTTAGATTTTAGTCTGTGTTTCAACCTTGACATAAAAGTCTGACTTTCAAAAATGTTCTTCTATTACCTTAATTTTTCCATGAATAAACTGAGAATGATGATGTGCTTTTATAAATCCATAGTTCTGCTATGCCAGAAAAATGTGCTCCAGACAGTTCTGCTATATACCTCTTGCCGGTTGTATGTGCTGTTCAAGAAGGTGGCATATCGTTTCCGCATGTACTGTCCGAGTTCAAAGAGCTGCTGCATTCCAGTCTGTGGGGCAAGCATACAGGTGACTATTAGATTAAGGTGACTGGAGAATCTTAATGTAGAAGTTTCTTTTCTATTGACTTTCGTGTGTGTATGTATCTTCAGCAATCAGTTTTTAAGTAATCATCTACTGTGTAATGTACGGTTGCTGTGGTTTAACTCTCAGCTGGCAAGTAAGCACTGCTCAGCTGTTCATTCACTCCACCCTGGTGAAATAAGGGAGAGAATCAGGAGAGTAAAAGTGAGAAAACTCAAGGGTTGAAGTAAAGAGTTTTACATGCAAAGCTAAAGCCACACATGAAAGCAAAGCAGAACAAGGAGTTTATTGACCACTTCCTGTGGACAGACAGCTGTTCAGCCTCCAGGAAAGTAGGGCTCCATCACAGTGACTTGGGAAGACAAACACCATAAGACTGAATGTTTCCTCCTATTCCTTCTTCTTGCCCCACCTTTATATGCTGAGCATGGCGCCATATGGTATGGAACATCCCTTTGGTCAGTGGGGAGCAGATGTCCTGTCTGTGTACCCTCCCAACTTCTTGTGCACCCCCAGGCAAACTCACTGTCAGGGTGGTACAAGCAGGAAAGACTTTAACTCTGTGTAAGCCCTGCTCAGCAGTAACAGAAACATCCCTGTGTTATCAGCACTGTTTTCAGCACAAATCCAAAACAGAGCCCCGTACTAGCTACTGTGAGGAAAACTAACTCTCTTCAGGCAAAACAAGCACAACAGTATATGTCGTAGATGATCTAGAATTTTTAACAGAAATACCTATTTTTGTCTATGAAAAAATTATGTGTTCTGAACTCCTAAGACTGCAGGATCTGCTACAGAAAGGCGCTGTACCTTTTCTATACAAATTCTATACAAATATTCTATACAAATACAATTTCCACAGTGCTGTAATTCTGTAGATGCTGAGTGGCAATGTGTGTCACTTGGTGACAGCTGAGAGAGGATGACTGACAGCCTGGTATTTATCATTGTCATTGCTGTGCTCTTTGATAAATTTGTGGCTTACACTTCATGCTTGAAGTAACGTTCTTCCATCTTTGTCTTGGTGTGCCCGCAGTTGTCTTAGATTGCACACTGTCTTTTCCATTATTCATTTCTAAAACCTGAGATGAACTTTTTAGTTTTTAGCTGTCAGAGAAGTAAATTCTTACTACTGTTACTAAAAAGAAAATAAAAGGCTCTCAAAAAAGTCTCAGAAAAGCAGAAATTTATTTCTTCTTACTACATGAGCTATGTATCTGAGGATAGTGATGTGTTGAGTGTCTTAATTTTACAAATCTTTCAAGTCTCCCTTCAAGCATTAAATGCTGACCTGTCTGTTTCATGCTTCTGCATCATGACAAAGTGTTATTGGAAATGAATTGGCCTCTCTTTGCTCCAGAACTTCATATTTCAAATACAATTAAAGAGCTAAGGCTTGATGTTGAAATGCCAGAGAAAGAAGTAGGTTCAGTGCATCCTAGTGAAACTCTGGGCTGCAAGAAGCCTTGTTAGAAGACACATTGTCCCCAGAAGCAACCTTACGTCCTGCAAGTCTTCCCTTGTTTTGTGAGATGGTGGTTGTCAGACCAATGCTGAGATGTGGACTCATCACTTGTCCTGGTGGGCTGGTGTCATTCCCTTGCCCTGTCATAGGACCCAGTGCTTAATGGTCATTAGAACTTCATTGATGTTAACACTACAGTGTTAAATGGCAGTTAAACTTGCCATTTACTTGAATACAGACACACTATCAAAAAAGTTCTTGCTTTTAGGAAGGTAGTTGTAAAGCTATGATGAATAAGATTTCAGTTTAGCAGTAGCTGGATGAATAACACTGCAAAAATATTTACAAATTATGGGGTATCGCTAATACCAGCTATCAGGATTTGGGATTTGTTAATGATTTTGAGACACACATAAAAAAACTCTTCCCACTTCCTATTTTATTAGCATATATAGGTTCTTCTAGGAAAGTCAACATACCTTGGTGAGTTGTCCAAATCCCTGGGGCCATTCGCTTTCTTTGTGTAGATCAGTTGGAAAGTTTACAATCGGTGTTCGGTCACCATGTCGGAAAACCTAAGAGTATTACCAATAAAAACCCTTAGTTAAATGCTATTAACATTCCTTTCTTATGTAAGTAGAAGTCAAGCATATATTATACTTCCAGTGCCATTTTTCAAATGAAAATATTGGAGAGTCTGCAGAAACCTAGTCAAGTAGGATTGGAGTACATTCTTTACACTCAAGAATATGTATAATTATATAGGAATTAAGTGGGCATAAGCCCAATGATTCTTCCTCCTAGAACAAAATTAATCACCAAAGATGTTAATGCTGGGATTACATTCATAGCTAGGCATCCAGACAGGAACTCTGAAAGGAAATGCTGGAATACAAATCCATAGGGCTCCAGACAATCTTCCAGAATGCTGACCCCAACTATTACAAAAGTTACCTTTTCTTGTCAATGTTCCCATAACCAACCTAATTCCTGACTTAGTAGAATAAAATGACAATGTAGAATCGTGGTATATTTGTTCATAAAAGGACATTTGTTCCCTAGTACCTCAGTGGTATAGAACTTTTTTATAATTATTACTCTCCACTGCCTCATTAAGCCACATCATTCTTGCCCAAACATCGGAGAGGGTTGTACAGGCTAGTTAGTTTGCCACTCCCACTGGGAGGTGTTTCATGTTTATATTTTTCAAAGTAAACACCAGCTATGTGGCTTAATGTTTTAATTACAGCATACCCCCTTTCCATCAGCCTCCTGCAGTGAAGTGCACAAACCTGTGCTAGAGCAGGTACTTCAAAGACAGAAAATACTGTCCATTAAAGGTGAATATAATTGGATTTCTCCCTCTGTTCGTTTTCTACAGTTAGACAACAAAGTTTGCTAGACTATATGTTACCATTAGAACCATTTAGAATACTGCTTATTATTTTTTTGTTTTGCTAATTGAATTTCACTGAAGATGTGGCCAACCTGAAATGAATATTTTGCAGCAAATCAAGCCATGTTTTTCATTATCATCCACAACATGTTGGTCAACATGAAATTGCATATTTTCAGAAAAAAAGCCCCAAACCTTTTGTTTTCTGAGTTCAAGAACAGGAAAACAGTTCATAAAATCCTTTTTTTTTTTCTTCTCTATGCAATTTTAAATTATGTATATATCTCTCTTCTTACTAATTTAGAATCTTGGTTGGTTATTTATAACCATTTCTGAATGCACCTCTACTGAAGAGGAGAATAAGTGAAGAGTTATGCTGTCTGGTGACTGATTCAGTTGCATGCAAGAAAAACAAGTGAGAAGGACTTTTGTGCCCCTGCTTATTTCTTTGTTGTTTTGATATGCTGACGTACAGCGTTGTAGGTATGAATCAGGTAGGATTCATTAGTTTCTCTGGACAAGCTGGTGCCTCTGTAAAGAGTGAAGTTTAAATTCCCAATTTCAATGTAGCTGCATTCTCTCTTGTTAAATTATCCAGCTTCACAGAAAAGCATTTTTAGGGGTAACTGACAGTTGCTCAAACTGACTGACATGTTTAAATGACTATTTTTTAGGCAATTTTTAAAAATTTTTAAAAATAGATCAACACTTGGCCAATAAATATGCCCTTTTTACTAGTGAAAAATTACTGAAAATATGTTAGATTTTAAATACTACTTTGTGATTTTTATACTTCATATATGACATAACTCTCAGTGTGTATTTCACTGTCACAATAGTCAAACCCCTAAAAACTTTCAATAAGCCATAACAGAGCAATATTTTACCTGAACAGAGATTAGAATGCAAAAGTGATCAAGATCAAAAGATATTCAAATGCATTTGGAAGGAGGAGATGTAATGAAAACCATTCTTTCTTTGCTTTCTACTTCTGAAAATTACTTTAGTTCAGCTGCAGTTGGAAATGAAACAATGACCTGTTATGAACAATCACTTAACCTAAATGAGTAACTTGTTCAATCATTGCTACCTTATAGGAGATTTTTAAAAAAAAATTAAAACTCTAATAAGAACTTGTATATTGGAAGTTTATGTTTTTCATTAGAAGACCTGATAATGTTAGGTAATGAAAGTGTATCCCTACAAATCTTACCTTGCTCGTCAATATGTACTTCTCAACATTCATAATTTCAACTTTGTTAAAAAGGAGTTGATCCTTTAAATTAATCTAAAAATATGTGTGCTGCAGAATTTATTACTCTCAGCCTCCAGATTGCCTTCCTGACCTTTCAGAAAATATAGAACATGGCAGGATGAGGGAAAGGGAACAAGGAAGCATCGTAAAAACTGAAAAGACATTAGAAATCAAGAAGGAAGGGAGGGCAAGGAGAATATACACAAGAAGAGCAAAGCAGACCTGTTTGGGATATTAATTTCAGCGCTCGTTTCTGGAGCACTTTACCTCAGTTCTCAAAAGCATTAGGTGCACAGTTACCCAATACCTCTCTTTCAACTCTGATACTGCTTTATGAGGGTGATCACCTCAGATCAAAATGGTCACATGACTGAGAATTTGGCCAGCATTTGTTTCCATTGTTGCCAGGTGAAAAATCTTGTTGGAGAAAAACTGTTGCTGAGGAGAGGGTGAGCTGAGAATATGGCATGTAAAGTATGCATAACATATTCATTCAGAAATGGCATGAATTACAGTGAATTATCTGTCTCTGAGAAATAGTGAGCCTGTTACAGACAATTTTATTGACAGACTCAGCTTCAAACAAAAAGATTTCTTACTTTGAAGCCAGCAATAGGAATGAAGAAACAAGAGTGGAGTGGAAATATGCTGTCAGTTCAGGGAAACTGTAGATGCAGAAATATTGAGCATGTTTAGTCAAGGTTTCAGGTGGCTTGGCTTGATTGGACAAATTATGCTCAGAGATAAGATGCTCAGTAAACACTTTCTATCCTGAGTTACAAGAAGAAAGCCATGATGAAATCACAGTACCTCAGAAGCCACACCTCTTTGTATGCATGACAGGTGAAATGAGTGCATGTGTGGAGACACAAGTTACAAGTCAGAACTTCTTTATACAGAGGCAACAAAACAGTATTTCATTTTAACTTGGGTACCTGATTGTCCTACATATTTCCTATTTTCTTCTGTATGGTTTAAATTCAGTGCATAAGAATTATGGTGAAGGCTAATGATTACATGTGAGAAAGAAAATTTGAAAAGCATTTGATAAATTGGCTTGAATTAGATCTTTTCAGACGAAAGGATTTGCGGCCAATAAACAAAATGCATGAAGTCAGCCCAAAGTTGGATATTGTGAGGAGAGAGTGAGAATCCTCCCAGGCACAATTCTAGAAATTAACAAAAGGGCACATTTATCTGTTTTTTTCTCCCATGCAGATGTATTTTATATTGTGCAGCTCTGCTAAGAAAGTTTTAAAAAGTCATTATGACAATTATCACAATTTTCACAAATACTCTCAGGTGAAAACAGAGTACAGCTGGAGAATGGCTATTGAATTATCTCAGAAAGATGCCTTTTAGACTTTGACTGTAACCATACCCTCGTTATATACCATTATACAAGTGATAGTTTCTGGGCCAATTCCTATCCTATTTATTTATGCAAGCAATTCTGCTCCCATGAAAATTCAATCAGTGAGTTCAGAAGGCAAAATTCAATTGAGCACACATAAGCCATGCCTTGAGAAAAAAGATGCATATTGTGATAAGATTCAACCTATTGTAACTTTTTCGATGATTGGTCAGCCTAAGCAAATGTATCAGATATAAAAGGAAGACAGTTTAAATGAAATTTACCTACTATTTTATTATTAATTCTGATAAACTACCCTAGAAATAAATAGGTATTTTGGTAGGTGGCTTCGTAGTTATGGTAAGCAGATGATTTTAGAAAGGAAGGATCTATCTCCATAATGCTGAACATTTCCTGTCTTTCTGCAAAACCACTGCTTGTTAGAGCACAATGACAGCTGCAATTCAACAGAAGTCTCCTTCCCTACAAGGAGTTAATCCTCCAATGCTTGCTGTCTGCCTGTTTTCATCTGTGTGTCCAGTTCTCCTTGTTATCATTGAAAAAACATTTAAATATATTGCTATATACAAAACGTTACTGGAATTAGTGTTGAGTCCCTGCTGTGTCAGCAGGAGTAGGACTGGTTTTTCCTGTGCTCTCTGGCCTCCCTCCAAGTTGAGCGTCTACAATGCAGCCAATAGACAACTAGACATGAAATACTTTATCTACAGCCAGATGATATGTTTTGGACAAAGCACTTCTGCCTGTTACCTGTACGTGCACATAATGTCTCAAACAGAGAAAGGCGGAAGGAGAAGATCTTCAATTTCTTATTTATAAATGGGAATTCCAATCCCCTCATATTTTTATAGAAAATATCCCTTTAGACTAACTATCCTTTATCAGCATACCTCTTTTTTTTAAAAAAAAAAAGATAAAAAAATTAAAAGGACTGTGGTTCAACCTTCATAATCCAAAGTATTACACTGAATTAGTCTCTCTTCTTCCTGAGATGTTGGGGAAAGGGTCATTGAAGTATTGTCTAGTTACTTTAAAGTAAGAAATGGCCCAGCAAAAAAAATTATTACAGTCAATTTTCAGCCTAACTGCAGTTAATGCAACATGCGTCTCAAATCTCTACATAGAAATGCCTACTTCTGTTTCTCAGTATACTGCTGTGACAATTCAGTTGTTGTGAAATGGAAAATACTTTTTTTAAATAGTAATTTCTGTAACATCATAAGGTTCAGTTCCCAAGCACAGAATAGGTAGGCCATAATCACCAGCTCTTGGATTATGAATTGGAGGGTTAGCTAAATTAAGGAAGAAGAGGCAAACATAGACTTTGCATCTCTTAACTCCTGTTCACTAGGCATCTACCACAAAGCTAACTTGTTCAGATATCTTGAAATAATAACTAGAGGTTAGGAGACGAAAATTCTTATAACTAGAGGCATTTTTATCCTTCTTTAGTTAAAGTCTTTAAGCTCAGTAAACAAAAGGGCAGTAGTAGTTATTTCTAGGTTAGAAGATAGGCAAAGTAGCTGCACACCTTGTCTGATTCAACAGACGTGTAAAATTCCCTGTATTCCCCACAACAAAATAGAGAACAAAACTACTTACTACAAGCACAAACTTCAGTTCTCGTTCTGCAGTAGTCTGTTGAAGCAGAATGAGGATAAGATGAAAAGAAAAAGACAGGATCCTAGACAGGTTGGGAACCTGTATCATCACACCCATCCTGGCAGAGGAAGAAAAAAGGCTTTGTAGCTCCAGCAGCTGCTCAGGCTGAACAGCCGAGATGTCAGGCTGTACTTTCAAAAGGGGTGGAACTGCCGCTGGTGCATTTCAAATGCAAGAGGAATGTTGTGTGACTACGCAACAAATTGCATTGCCCTTTGTTTTCAAATTACTGTTTACATTCTTCTTAAATCATAATTCAATTCCTTTTTTCTCCGATATTTTTCCCTTTTGGAGTGTAAGGATGAGGTTAAAATACAAAGGAGTTGCTAAGCATTCCTAATGTTTCAACCTACCTCTTCTGATTCCACTTCTCAGGGCTTGGAATTTTTCCAAACTACAGCGTGGCCATGAGGATGAACTCAGACCCAAGAGGCAATACTCTTTGCTACTCAACTAGTTCACTTTTCAGCTTCCCTCCCCTTCTTTTTTCTTCCCTCTTCTATATTATTACTGTGAAAGCAGAATAATTATTTCAAACAATATTTCATGTGGGTTAAAATTGCCTGTCCCTTGGATAAAATAGTTGAAATCTTGCAATAAGTATGCTCTTTAAGCTCCTTGCTGGGCAGTTATTTGCTCTTCAATTTGCATGTGTTGCTTTTCTTTTCCCTTGGACTATTTATGTACTTCCCCTTTTGTGACTGCTTATATCAAGATTTTTTCAGCCTCAGATCTCTAAGAAATCTCTTGTGAACAAGCCCTGGAGCTCACATTTTTATTGTTACTGATTAAGAACACTCTTTATGACGGTAGCTCACTGCCTTTGAGAAGATTGCTCAGCTTGCCTCTGCTGACTGCCTCTCTATAAATAAGAATAATGGTACTCGTAGACTTGATTTCTCAAGGATTTTCTGAGTAAATTGATAGTTTGCAGAGACCTATAAATAGAATTCTTTAAATATTAAAACTTTAGGTCCTTAGTGTATTGTCATTCCATTCCTGTCATACCCAAATCTGTCTCAGGGTCTCCTGTTGAGCTCTCTGCAACAGTATTCTCTACAAAAGGTTTTTACCATTTTTGCCAGATTCTATCTTTAGGGCCCTAAAGCCCACTAAGTCTCAACTCTCCTTTGAGTTGTGTGAATGTCCTTATGTATCCACTTTGCCTGATGGATGGGAGGAGTACCACAGCTCCCAGACTTTCCTGTCTGTCTTCTCAGTCCATTACCAGTTTTCAACACTTCTTTCTTTCTCCACTGTTACATCTCCACCCTTCTTTTTGATCTCTCCTGATATGATTTTTGCCTATGCAGAAGGTGTAAGAGAGAAATCCATGCTTCATAAATATGTAATACTTTGTCTTTCTGAAAACAAACATGAGATGATCATCTTTCTCTACTATTTAAGATTACAGATCATAAAATATACTTTCTTTAGAATACTTCAATATGCCTCAAAAATCTGAGATACATGCCCTACTTTTTTAATCTATATGGTTTTCTACATAGGTGGTTGCTAAGCTCTTTGATCAAAGAATTCTTGTTAGCTCTCATAATTTTTTCTTTTCCTTTCTAAGCCCTTATCATGAGATTCATAATTGATATGGGTTTTTTATAAGAGTTGCTGGTCTATTGTGTTTTGTTGATGAGTGACTATGACTACTGGAGTCTCATTATTATGGAACCCTTGTAGTGACTTCAGTTTAGACATGAACCCAAGTTCTTTTGTGATTCTGGATGGCACCATTCAGAAATGTTTGAAAATATATAACAACCCCATTTGATAGAAAATCTTTCCTAACATCTCTTAAAAATTATATTTTACTCAAGACCAAGCATATGACAAGTAGTTCTGCTTTTTGTAGTTTCACTCTTCCCTTTGGCATGTAACTTTGCTAGTGAGATTATTTTATGCTTGCAATAGCTTAAATAATTGTCTACACATTCCAAAAAGAAAGAATATCCCATTCATGTGCCATAGTGGTTAAGAGAGGATCCTGTAGGAATCCCATGTGCAATCTGTAAGTATATTGGTAGCCTGTATTTAGTTTGGAAATTTCCCTGCTCATCTTGAATTGTCGCCATTTCTAATGGGCATTTGGTAGCTATAAACTTGCCATAAACTCATATCCTGCAACAACTAAATCCTGGATCTTTTCAGAAAAAGTTGCTTAAAATAATAATTAAAAAAAATCCTGCTTAACTCAATGTATTTACAGTTGTCCAAGAATTATAATGCAAGTGGATCTAAACAATTTGAGTCGTGTTTATGTTAATTTGGCTCATTGTCATATATTTTAATTATCAAATTAGGGCATTAAGTAGAATTAACTTAAACACAATTATCCATTTTAAGTGCATGTATCTATACGAAAGGCTTGCTGAAGCATAGCTTGATTGGCTTTGAAGTGGACTGGTTGCGAAAGAACCCGTGCTTTGATGTACGCAAGGGTTACCTGAGGTAACCACTGCTGGTGGAGCTCAACCTACACACTGAAAGGGTGGAAGTCATTGCAGTCAAGGCAGACGGGTATGAAGCTGCTGCCAGCACTCATGGACCAGGCTGCTCTCATGGGGAACCAGCTCAGGTCCTGTTAGTGACTGCATGTGGAGATCAGCACTTGATACAGTTTGGATTGACCTCCGGTCATCTTTTTCAAGCTTCTTTTGAGATGAAAAAAAGGAAAGAGAAGAAATATTTTGGTTTCAGTAAACGAAGTGACACATTTCCCAGGCACCGTTTTTGAAGCACTTAAGAGAAAAACAAAAGACTGTCTTGCAGTTCTGTGTTGGGGTGTTTTCACCTACCTGCGGGAAGTGGGAAGAGACAAAGGAATTAATTTGTGACACAAGAAGAATTAACTTACTTATGCTGGTGATAGAACATGGATTTATATCTTGCACTACAGGGAAAAATGCCCTAAGCACAAAGTTACTACTCTAAGGCAAGTGGGGGGGAGAAAGTGTCTATTCACTATGTCCTAGTAAGTTCCTAGTTTGTCCCAAGTTTGTAATATGCACCTGGTTAGGAGGCACAGGGAGAATTTCTTTTTGGTCTTATGAGATTAAGATGTTTACCTGAGACACAGAAGCCTAATTTGTAGGGTTTTGCAGGTTTACATATTTCTAAGAAATACATAAACAAACAGCAAATAAGAAAGAGACAGAAAGTACTATTCACCTTTACTTTCCCCTTCGAAACTCTGCAGTCTGGTGGTGATTTTGCTTTCTGGAAGAGGTACAGTCAGATCCTTTTGGTAAAGGAAGGATTTTAACTTCTGTCGGCCACATCTCAGAGGAGTACCATAAACACTAAAGAGAAGGAAAACCTACTTCTACCACTACCATGAAACAAATCAAAATTAGTCAATTAATTTGATCCATATTTGTGAGTTATGCAAAGTTTGGGTTGGGGATTTTTTTTTGTTGTTGGTTTTTTTTTTTTCTTTCTTTCATTTTTGGTAGTCAGTCAGCTCTGTAAATAACCCAAAGAGAAAAGGAAGTGATGCAATTAGCAAAAATGATAGTCCAGGCTGTCCAGTGCAACCTTTTCCAGGCAGCACAAAATTACTGTTCCTTTCTGTTCTTCATTCCCCATCGTGCTGTCACTGCTTCAGCATATGACAGGAAAATTAGTGAACATCAGAAGGTGTTTCCACTTATATTACAGCATCTATGGCTATTTAGGTTATTGTATCATTAGCAAGTCTTTAAAATATGACTGATCTGTCTATGCATTGTTTGTGAAAGAAGAGAGGGAGTTGCATTTCCACGTGATCCTCCTTTTTCAACATATTTAATTTTAAATAGTTTAAATAATTGTCTAAATGTTTTCAAAGCCAAAATTTAATTTTTTTTCCCATCATTTTTACTCATTTCTTCTTTAAGAGGAACTGAAATGAACCTGTTTATGGCTTCATATCTGCAAAAGGCTGCAGGACTGATTTTTCAAAAGAAGTCAGCTGGTGAAGTTGTAGAAAAACATAGTTTAGAGCAGTTTATTATACATTCATTGACATCCTGAATTTATATTCCTACAATAAGATCTGGGCTTGATGTTTCAGCCCTTTAAACACTGATGTTTACTTTTCCTCTGAGTAAGCAAGGTAAAAAGGAAATCTTGCTTTCTGTGTTTCTACAGTGATAGTCCTAAGAACAAAAAAACATCACAAAGAATGTGTGTGATGGGGTTTCTGCTGAATAAGGATGAGGGGAATAAAATAATTTAGAAGTACCTTAATTTTTGAATTAAATTTTCAATTTATTTTTGCTCAGCAAAAATCAGAATGTTCAAGGTACATTCACTGGGCGTGTAGCATGGAAGAAGTCATGGTCTTAACATGTGATGGGAAAGGGGGACCTTACATTGGTGTGCTGTGAGCAGTGACCTCAGCTAGGATGCACTTCCATAGCTGAACTGAAGTGCTGAGACCAGGGTCCATTGAGCTCTGTGATCCCCCATACCAGACAAATCTGTGGGACAGATGAAGGGTCTTCATGCAGTTCTGAAAATTTTTGAGAGATGGATTTGGGTGAGGAAGGAGGGGAAGAACTGGGAACTGGAGACTAAAGAGAATCATGAAGAATATCTCAGCTCTTGCATTTTCTATGTGAGCCTTGTGTAATTCTGGGAAACCAACAGAAAAGTTGCCCTTGCCTTTGATGGGAGAAGCATGAACGCCCCTTTACAGCTCTTGGACTTCCACTTCTAAACATCTGGCAAAAAAAAAACCCCAAAACACTAAAGGTGACTCAAGCAACACAAGTTGGCACAAGTTCAGAAAAAGAAGAATCAGGAACAGGTTCAGAGGAAACAAAAAGAAGACCCAGAAATTTGTTTTTGGCAGCCAAAACTATGATCTATTAGAAGTCTGATATCAATAAAGATGGAACCTTAGCTTTTTCTTTCTATTTGCTTTCTTCTAGCAGTTTTTTTTAAAATTACTTCTTATTAAGGGAGGTGTCATGATCAATGTGTTTTTGAAATGAATCATTTAAATAGCTTGCACTAACTTTCCTGTGAGGGCTGCAAGGCCTAGGAAGGCTTTTTGCTGGTGCCTATCATGGGACATTAAGATAATACAGAATAAACAAGCTTGTTCTCCTTTTATTAAGAAATAGCTAGAACTGGTTGTCTCATGTTGGAAAAACCTTGTTTTTACCCTTGTTTGGATGCAATGGTAAAAGGGGTTGCATTTTTTGAGTAGAGAGAGTAATTTATTTTTATCTCTGTGTTTGCTGCAAAATCTACCTACAATGCCTCTTCATGAACCATGCATCCTATAATGGCTTGAGAAGCACAGGAATTGTTGCTTGGGAGCTGCTGAGAAGAGAATGGGCAATTACAGTGAGAATTGTGAATCTCACATTCTTGTTAGAGGGGATAGGGAACCTTTTATTATTTTGATTAATTTTAACTTAGGGAGTAGCGGCTGTCTGCTTATGCTGTAATTCTAAAAAGGAATGTATTTTTCATAGGCTTAGCATCTATTTTAAAAACCTGGTCCAAGGAAAGGAAGCTAGAATGGCAAAATTTTCTATATCTCATCTATTACTCTGGTTCTCTTTAAAATGACCTGCAGGCAATGAGACCAGTGACAAAGGTCCTATCCACTGTGAGAAAATAAAAAATAAGAAAGCAAAGAAGTGTTCACTGTTTCCAGAAGTTATTTGCATCTGATTGTTCTGATCCAGCTTTTGTAGTAAGAACACAAACTGTTTTTGCAAGAGCAATATTACAAAATGTAACTAGTGAGGGATTGCCCAAGAGGTTCTTCATGCTTTAGTGAGCACCTGGCTCTGGATTTTTTTATTCTGTAGCAAGTACTTTTTGTTGTTAATGCCAAGAGCAGTGTGAACTTACAGACTCCCCTGAGGCACAAAATTCATATGATCAGATCAGAACATACAACCAAGGTAACATAATGAAAGCAAGTTGTTTGAAAAGCTATTTGAAACCATAAAGTATTCTTCTTTCAAAATTAACACTTGGCCTTGCTGTCTTTTGGAAAGAATATTTGAAAGCCGTGTTGTATCAGCAAACTGTATCCTAGGTCTTCGTGGTAGCTAGCTTGGCTGTTGTAGGCTTCTCTTAGGTCTAGATTCATGGTTCATTTTTTCCGTAAGTCTCTCCTTCCTTCTATCTAGAGGTAGGATATTTGTGCATGTCTAAGACAGAAAAAAAGAAATATATCTCTTAGTTAGTAAAGAGACATTATCCTAATTTTTGTGGCTTCTGGGATCTGTTTGTGCGAAATGCTTCATTACTTCTTGAATAAAATAAAGTCTAAGGACACTGGATTGACTCCTGCTTCTGGAGTCTTCATTTGAAGCACTGCTTCTGTCACCAATTCTGGAAGTTCTTGCCTCATTCTTCAAAAGAGGGCAACACTGCTTCAGGGGTATTTTCCAGTCTTGCTGTAAATTTAGGCGATATCCCTTTGAAACACTGTAGCTGCAGTTACATTCATGGATTAGTTCTCACAAAATCCCTTTGGAATTAATAGATCTTGAACACTACTCTGGTTTTATACTGCTCTTGGGTCTTACCACTTCATAAAGTAAAGCAAATATTCATGAAGCATAAGTCCCTGCTTTCAATAATTTTGAGTTGTTGTGCTGAGGAATGTTTTCTTTTGGTAAAGATCAGGAGACTGTTCATGCTGATGGAATTTAAGGAGAAATGTTAGACTGTAGTCACACCACAGTGTGGAAGGAGTTGTTTCATAAAGCTAATCACACTGAAGATCATCGAGGGAACACCTGAAGGTAAGACAAAAAGAGAGAATCACTCTTAGCATGTGGCCTCCTTCTCCAAAACCATGGCAAACCTGTTAATAGTACCTCAACAAGAGGGTAGCTCAAATTAAGTGTGGAAGACTGAACAAATTTGCTCTCATTTTGATGGAATTAGAATAAGTCTCATGAAATGTTGAGTCAATCCACACTGAAATCTTCCTGAGCAGCAAAAAATGTGCAGAGAGAGCACAGTTTTATCTCTTTCCCAAATATGCTGAGCTAATTTTCTTTCCTATGTTCCACAATATGGTGGTCATCGTGATGTGGAAGAACTTGACTCTGATTTATACCACTCCCAAATACTGCTACTGCATTATGTGACCTGTAATAATAATGCTTGCATAACCTCTTTATTTCCCTGTAGTGAGGACATAAGTCCTTTCCATGAAACTTCAATTAAATATTTTTTGGATACAGCTTTATGTTTGGGAACTGGTGTCTCCCTGTAGAATAGCTATCTAAGTTAATCTTTTGAGCTTAGTCAGTCCTGGATTTCATTAAAAAAATTGCATTTATGGACTTCTATTCATCAAATGCTCTGATGCATGTATAATCAAAATATTAACATATGCATTAGCAATGATATTTGACATTATTTTTGACAAATCTGAAAACAGCTGAAATCAGTGATGTTGCAGCTGTGCCTGTTAGGTGTCAGTGTGACCTGTAAACTCTTTGCATCACTATTCAGCTTAATTTAGCTTCCTGGTGTTAAAAATCATCTGTTCCAGCCTGTCTGCATTCGTTGTGAACTGGTAGAGCACAGTGGTTTAGCACAGTGCAGCCTGCCTGTCAGTGCTGTACTGTGCAGGCTTGGGAGCCTTGCTTGGCATTTTCCCAAGTGCTACTCATGCACAGCAGAGAGTTAAAACTGCTTGCAGGAAAAGCAAAATTTCCTAAATTAGCAAAAATAAATCAGGATCTGAGCCTAACAGGTACACTCTGAACCAGGATAAAATAGGGGAAAGTGTCAAATTTTGATATGACAATATGGAAAATATTTTGATTGGAGCATCAGGTTTGATTGTAACCTCTCTCGTGGTCCATATGTGTTTTCAGCACTCAGGGTTGTTGAAGAAAGCAGTGATTGCTGGATTTGGTGTAAAATGCCTGAACACCATCTAACTTCATCAAAATTTGAGAATTGGAACAATGTGCAGCCTTTGTGTTGAACTGGAAGGCTAAATATTTGTGTCTTTATTATTGTCAATTTTGATTATATGATGGATTTTTTTTTGTGTTTATTTACTTGGTCAGTTACACAGCTTGCTTTGTGAAGGAGAGGAACTAATTTCCACAAAACTTAGATTACTAAGCACCACGGTATAAACACAAAGTATTTATCATTATCTTCCATGACTGTATTAATAGCTTGGTCAAAAAAATCCCTTATCAGAAACAACCTCTCCCTCCCTCTGCCAAATACCCTTTTGCAATGAAATGTGGTAATTTCCTGATATGTTTCCTGAGAATTTGTGAGCAATGACTGTAGTGAAGAAATTTATTTAGTGAATCATTAGTTGCTAATTTTTCATTCATTCTGGCTAACCTATCTCTGTTAATGGGTTCAAGACATTTAAGAGGAAATTATTTTCACCCAGATGACTTGGCTGGTCTGCATTCTTATAATCTCTGATATTTCAAATCCTCCTTGAGATCAGTGATTCAGAAAGCAGTATGATTTTTTTTAACATTAGGTACAATATTTGATCATCAAAAAAGTGGGGTCTGTTTGCTTTTCATTTCCCTTAAGGAATACAGAGCTAGATAAATGATAGTCAATGTCATTTTCTGCCTTCCTGTGCCCTCTTTCGCAAAAATAAATAATATTAGTGGTCAAAATGGACATTTAAACATCTTAATATGGAGATAGATACTAGGGAATGTGTTAGTATGCCAATGTGTGTCTGTATATCTTTGACATTCTGGTAAGTACTGGTCTGGTTTACCAATATTCATCTCTTTTAATCTCCGAATGCCTCCTAAAATCAAGGGAATGCATAATGTTGTTAATCAGCTTGAACAAATACTCTGCAGTCAGAGAAGATAGTGTGACTGTTTTAAGTCAGTGCATTTGTATGTGCTTCCTCAGTAACTGAAGGTCTTTTTGACTGTACTAAAACTAAACAAAACAAAAAAATTCACATGAAAAGCAGTCTGCTGAAGCCTGATCAGCCTTGATTTCATTGCATCAGAAAGTTGGTCTGGAATGGGTAAATGCATCAATGGAGTAGAAACTATGGCCATGGGTACAATTCTGTCTTATTGGATCTGCATATTTTTCATTTCAGACCAGACCCTTATGAAAACAATTGTAACTTTAAATGAGCTGTTGGCAGAAGATCTAATCATGACTTTACTTTTGGGTACATGTGCCTGAAGCACCTAACTTACCTCTTTTGTTGTCCTACATCCTACATTCTTTTGTCCAGTAGTGTACGAGGACAGGAGAGACCAACTGAGTAAATCTGTCCAGTGGACAGCGAAATTTGCAGCCAGGGAGAGTGAGAGGGTGAGGATTTCTCAAGGAATTATTCCGATAGTACATTTCTATGGTGTATTGCCTGTTTCAAAATACAGAAAGTTAGCCATGCAAAAACACACAGTCTTTCCATGTTGTAGAGATAGTACTTTGGGACAAACTTTCAGCCAGCTTATTTTTCTGCTTGTTAATGTGTTTGGCATTTATTAATATCATTAGTACTCTGAAAAGGTTGTTTTAAACAATAGGGGGTCAATGCCACTTTGCATGTAGTATGTCATCTTTGTCAAGAAGTTAAATAGATTAAAAGGAGGGAGTAAAACCTCTTATAACTGTAATGAAGCAACTTCTGTCTACTAAACTGAGCCCAATTATAATAATTAAAATCAAACTATCATATTTTCCTGCACAGTGAACCTTATGTATCCAGTTTAATTAGTCTGGGTAAATTGCTTTTTTATGAAATTAGTAAATTGTAAATTAGTAAATTGCTTTTTAGCAAAAGTACTACATATTTGAAGTACAGCTTGCAGGTACTTGCCCATTTTTTTCCTGGTAAAGTTCAAAAAAATGACAGGCACTGTAAGGAGGCAATTTCCCATTGAAGACATTGAGTGCTGTCTGCAAGGCAGCAATGGTGGCTGCATGCTGTGAACAGAAGGAACCTGTAATTAAAGGTCTGTTGAAAATGATTACATGAGCCTATTATTTAGCAATATCTCCAGCACATTATCTCTCCACTCAACATTATTTGTGTGGCCTCATTAATAGTTGCCCTCTGCAACATTGAGCAAATAGTGTCCTTTTATGGCTACGTAAACTGAGGTGCTGCATGTATAAAATATACATATAGGTAAATATTTAAGAAACTTAGTCACTTGCAGTTTTTATCAAAGTTAATGGGAGCTTTTGAAAGTTCTTTTAAAAGGAACTAATGGGGTTTTTTCCCATTGAAACAGTATTAGAGATCAGATCAGTAAGCTGATCTTTAGCTGATATATACCTGTTAGGTCATAATCTAGTGGCAATACAGAAACAGAAGCTTTTTACTGAGAGCAATACAAAAATTTCCTTCTCCAGTGACAGTGTTTGCACATTCTAAACCAAAATACAAAGTCACAATTGAGTGAATGCCTTCACAAGACTTTCTCAAATAACTGTAACTTCTTTTTTTTATTATTATTTTTATTTTTTATTTTGCACCTGAAAAAATATCCAGGAAGCAGGAGATTTCTTTCTGAATTATTTCCATGATGCAGGCTTAGTACAACATGAGGCATGGTTTTTCCAGTTCTCTACTCAATCAAAACAATATTACAAAGAAAAAAGCCATGACATCAGGTGGAAAATGGAAAGCTGCAGGTCTCAAAGCAGTATCTGTTCATTAAAGAATGAAAATAATCCAAAGATATTTAAGGTTAACTAAATAAAAATGCTTGTATCTATATTTCATGGTGGAAATAAAATTTCATGGCTTTCACTGCATTTAATAACTGCAGAAAGGAAGCACAAAAGAAACAGAAATCACTCACCGCAGAATACATAACCATTTTTTGACGGTGTGAAGAGTTTCTAGCATTTGAAATATGCTTTAGAATAGTTTTTAAAAGAATACCTGAAAGCAAAGGGGGAAGCAGTGACAATGAAAATGATGTTAACATCTGTATTGATTATTGCCATTTTAACAATCAGTCTTTAAATGCACCAAATTTATTCAATTGACTTTATTGGTAATTTGTGCAGAGTGCCCTGATTAATTCGGACACTATCTTTTATATGAACAGTGGACCTATTTTACTTCTGTGTAAAATGTTTTGGGAATCCCTAATAGCTTCAGCATCTTCGAACAGTGCATTCACAGCTGCTTTGTACCAGCAGACCGGTGCAAGAAGAGCACAGTAATGAATACTACCCTGTTGTGTGTGGAACTCCATTGATTTCCTGATTTCCAGAGAAAAAAGGAAGAGCATATCCTCCAGACTCTGGGCCTTCATAAACTGTGTCATTGTCTGTATTTCATTAATGGTAAGTGCTGAAAAGTTGTAAGATAAACTGATTGAATTAAATCAGTGGCTATGCTAGTATGTTAGTGTAAGGTTGGCATCTCAACAAATAAAAATCCTCAAAGGAGAACTGTACAGACAAACAGAAATAGACAGAACAGTCTTCATCTACTGGCACATTTTTAATTGCAATTGTTAGTAAAGCAAGGACAGATGTTTGAACTTTGTGCTAAGTTTTGTAAGTTGGAGGTTCAAAAATGCAACAAATTGATTCATGCTTATATGTTTATTTGTCTTTGTAACTCATAGATCCTGACTGAAAGCCTGTCCATATAAAAGGAAAAGAGGCTCAAAAGGTGTCAGTGGATGAATGGAGGAGGATGAGTGACTGAAAATGTATAAAATATTTTTAAATTTCAGCTGCTATTTTCTGAGCAGAATAAAGTTTAGAAGCAATTTAATAATCTCATTTTAGAACTCTCAGTAGTGGAGTATGAAGACTGGAAGGCTACAAAATCACCATTCTAGATATTATTGCAAATAATATATTTTTAAGTAAGTTACACATGGTGGCTTACATTAAATTCAGATTTGATTCAGTTCAGTAGGAATCTCTATATTACTTTGAATTTCTTATACAATGTAATCTAAATGATACCTCTGTTATAATGTTAGATTAGGATATTCATGATTCATATCTTCACCATCTCCCTTCCTATTAATCAAAATCTTTTAGTGCTGACCACCAAGATCGACATCACAGCCTCTTTCATACTTCTACTATGGAATCAGTAGCAATATTTGTTATATCCCGTTCTTCTTTCCCATCCTATTTTTGTTTTTAAATGGGGTACAAATTTGGCTTACCTCCCTGCAAACGTGATTTTTGTATTTGTTTGTGGAACCCAAATTCCGCCTGCAATAACAATTCTGAGAGCTTTATCAGCTTGGTCCTGACACCACGAGTAGCCCAAACAGGTAAAGTGTAATTGTTAGTACCCTACAAGTGAAGAAAGAAAACATGGTGATTTTCTTGCTGATTCCTACTGCTAATCATTGCTTGTTCTGGCACAAAATACTTGTCAGAACAAATTCAGAATGTTTCACTCAAGTAACATTTTCTCTTTGTAATAAAATGATGACTGCATTTTGCATTTAGACAGCTGTAATGTTCCTATTTATAGCATCATACCACTTAAATGAAACATGAAGGGCAGTGCTCAACAAGAAGAGGAAATATAATACTAAAAATTATGCAAAAAGCAACTGGTATTATTTATGTCGTCAGATGAAAAAAAAAATCACTGCATGACTTTTTCAGTTTTCTACTGGGATATATCCAGAGATCTTTACTGGAACAAATCCTTTATAAACATCAGGATTTTAAGGGCTGGTAACTCTGAGATATAAGTGAGATACAGAGATCAAGTAGAAATATGTCCAGCTGTGATATGGATGTACCCGAGCATGAGCTGGATGTATAGGGATGAGATATATAGATGAAATTCATACCTGCTTATACCAGGTCTATTTGGATAATGACACAGTCCTCAAGATAAACTAAAACAAATTAGTCTTTCCTTGGGGATGCAGTCCAAGGTATACTAATGATCACAACTGTGAGAAGGGAAGATATGCCCAACACTTCTGGTTTGCACTGCCCTGAATTCTGTTTAATCAATGTTTGTAACTTTTCTTTGGAGCAATGTAACCTTTGGACTGAACTCACTAAAAGGAATGTTCTTGTAACAAGTCAGCTCAAAGGAAAATGTCAAGTACTTAAAGGATTTGTTTAAACAGGAGAAACAATAGAACTGTTATGTTAAACCAGCTCAGATCACAATGTTATCCATTTCTATTTTAACAAATGTGATTTGTGTCTTGAGGAAAGAATTGGCTACTAGCATGCTATTTAAGGCAGTGCTGTAGGCAAGCGAGCACATCAGTCTCCAAGTTGCCTGAAAGTGAGGTGACACTTAGCCAAAAGTAACAAACACAGAGAGATGCATGCTACTGTAGTTTAATTAACTGTATTTTAAAAACCATGTAAGGACGGTCTCTGTGTATGCTTGAAAGGGTGATGGTGACTTTTATGGCAGATGTCTCAACTGATACCCCCAGAGTCTTCAGTGAGTAGTATGAAAGACAAAAGTTTATCAAATCTAACACTAGAAGGAAAAACCCAACTATTTTTTTTTGTCTTCCAGAGTTTAGCTAGATCCCTGATGGGAGCTGTTGATTTTGCACACTGGCCTCATGACATAGCTTTCTCAGCATAATATAAAAATTGAAATAAAAAGTTGTGGTCCTGAACTATCCTGCGTTGGAAAATGTGAAAGGGTGACCTCACTGAAATTGCAGTGAGATGTCCCAACATTTTAACACTTCTTTTAGCTCAAGGGCCCTGCTTAACATTCCATTCAAGATTGCTTTGACCAAGGTTGGACCTCTGCAGAAACTGCAGGACAGAAGGTAAACTCATTAGCATCACACACAAATATTACATGTAACTTAAGAAATCTGACCTAAAACTACCTCAGTTACTTGGGAATATCCAATGAATGGACATGAATATCCATATGAATGAACGACCAATTTATCATTATTATTTGAGCTTATAAATAGTTATATATGAAAGTATTTGTAGCAAAAGCTGCCTTCAACAACTTTTTAACATAAGACTCTGCAATTTTCACTTCCATCAGCTAAGTCTGGACTTTGAAGTTATATGAAGAGGGGCTTATTGCTAAATTAAGGGCAGTCAGGCTTTTTTTAAGTCTCAAAGTTACCAGACTGTGGGACCCAGATGCCCATGACAGTTTGGCACCACAATATCCCTTTTGTTATAAAATCCATGCTTTTGCTGTGATACCCCTGGTTCCGTTGCTTAGAACAAGCTCCCAGACTTGAACAAATATGCGTTTGTGTCTTTCCAATGGCTGCTTAATTCCTGCAAATACTCTGACCACTACTGTTCCTGTGCAAATAACAACTCTTGCTTATACAATTTGCATAAACTCTTTGTGGAAGGATGCTTTGCCAGGAACATATTTTATTCATGTGTATCTTCATGATGGCGTTTGAAGGAGTAATGACAATTTTATCCAAAGGTATGCTATTGTCTAATTCTCCATATGCAGTCACTGACAGGATCTTGAATTTGATGAACCACTGGTTTGTGTTCATTATAGTAGGGGACGACCCACAGCAGTCTCACACAGTCACAGTATGTTTACAGGATTTTCAGTCGTAAGGTTGATGTTAGGTGAAGGTTTTTGGGGAATAATAGTCCATGGTTCAAAAAATTTTGAAGGACAGACTTGCTGTCTTTTTATGTCTTACAAACAACAAAAATAAGAGCTAAAACTAGTTTTAAGAAAGTGTTGGAATTTCTATTGAACTTGATGATCCTACAGATCTTTTCCAACCACAATTATTCTATGATTCTATTTACCTCGTATTGTAAAGTGTCCAAGAGCTTCCAAATTCTTTCAGTGTTCAGCTTCTTCAATGAGTATCCTGTGTGAGTGGCTAAAAACTTCAGAAATGGCTGGAATACAAGAATAGCAAACTTGTGGTACACAGGGCCTTTTTACATAATTTCTGCACACTGCCATACTAGCACATAGGAATTCTTAGAAAGAAGAGAGTCTTTGCACTTAAGCAATGAACCATTGCTTAGATGTAAGCGAATCTGGTCTATTCATCTAGACAAAGTTTGGGATATGAGTTTAGACTTGAAGTATGGTTATTGTTTATGCTTGGTGAAAATGTTCAGAAGGAGGTAAAGGGGACACAAATACATGAAGAACTCTGGAAGACATGCAGTAAGTGCTTAAAAGAAGTGCGATAAACAGAATTATGATGATATTGATACTCAGGAGAAGGAAGGTATAATACAAATTTGATAAAAATAGGAATTGTTGTTTACTTGCATATAATACCCAGATACAGAGCTACAGATAGATGCACCTGAATGAAGACTTTGGGTATGAAACATGAACAACTACTTGAGGAAAGCACTGAGGCTGTTATAGAAATTCTGGGGAACTGAGTTTGTGAGTGTTTCATGGAGGAAGAGGAATCTGAACTGGTAGAGAGTTATACAGACAGAGATGTCAGAGGACTTGCTTTACGTAGGAGTAAACAGAGAGAAGTATTGGAGTAATTTAAGAGGCACTGGCACTGATCTTATCTGAGTTTTGTTTTGTCTGGTCTCCTAGAAGCTAAGATTTTGTAAGGAAGTCAATAATTTACCTTTTCTATGACTTGCAATTTTAAATTGATAGGAACAGCCCTGTCCAGCTGGATCTGAAGTGTTGTAATTGGTTTTTTGTATGTTGTCTACACCCACTGTGAAGATTAGAGATCTGGAAGAAGTTGCTATTTTTTAAACCTACCTGTTATATAATGTTGAAGAAGTGGTACATTTTAATTAGATTTCCAGAACTGAAAATATACTTTACCTTGTAGTGCTTGAGCTGCCTTTGGAAATCCCTTGTTGTGAAGGTTTCTCTCAGAAGCTCTTTGTATTTTGGGCAGTGTGAGAAAGGTAAGTATAGCAACTGAAAAAAAAAATTGCAAAACACTAGTTAAGCAAGGTGCATCTTGTTCTGCAATTCAATATGCCCTTGCAGGATTGTTGTTCTGATTGGCGGCACTAGTTAGGACAAGCTGAAAAATAGTTTGGGAATGTAATTTTCAAGGATATTCATCTTTAGGACTCTAAGACTCATACTGATGACTACTTACAAAATAATCTTCAAATGTTCTGAGGAGTAATAGCTGCAGTAGTTCAAAGTTAAAGAATTTGTTTACACAAGATGAAATTTGTTCCTTGACAGAAGACTAACACAAGACCTCATGAACTCCTTTGTTCTTGGCTTCTCCAGAGGTGATTTCACTCATTGAAGCACTCACCAAGCAACAGCTGAACTGCAATAGGAGTCTTTGCCAATATGTAGCTGTATTGAGTGGACTGACCACAGCTTCAGTTAGTTCAGCCTAAATTGTAGAAACTTGTGAAGTTTCTTTAACTCAGTTTTGTCATTCATTGATCTAAGACTTATGCAGGTTAAAGATTACATGTGACTGGAATAACTTAAGAACTTTTAATTTCATTTATTTAAGCTAAACTGAGTTTATTCTTGTTTGAAGGGGTTTTTTTTGTGTTAAATTTTAAACAAAATTTGTCAGTGAGATATTCTTAGCACTTTTCTATAATGTGCTTTTTTCCAGTGTGCTTTTTTCCTTTTTCTAACAATAAAGATCCACCTATATAGTCCCAACATTAAAATAAATTTTAAAAGAACTTGAGACTTTTGAAAGGGTAATGAGCTTGGAAATCTTCACAGCAGTTCCTTGATCCTTTTAGAAATAAAATCTATCTATTCTAGAAGGTAAGAAAGTATTTCTGAATTATAACTGTAGGCTCATGAACAGACATGACTTCACTAATAAATGATGGGGTTTTGTTTTGGGTGGTAGCATACATGTTGTCTCAGGTTCAGCCTGTATATATAGTAAAGATGAATAAAGTTAAATAGTTGGAAAAAGTATGAAAAATGTGCATGTGTTCGTGACTTTTTGATTTTTTTTGAATAAACTTACTTTCTCCCCTAGATGTGAATGAGGTGCAGCTCCTGCTTGCTGAGTTTGCTAGTTGTGTTGATAATGGCCAGCTACTCCTGATTGTCTGCTGGGATGCCACCATCTGTGACAGCGTCAGAAGCAGCTTCTGACTCTGTGCCAGGCTGTGTGTGAAAGGGAAGACATGTTTTTCCATATCTTCTCTCTGCATGCTCTCATCACCCCGAGGGGAGAACTATTGCTCTTAGGCCTATTTAACCTGATTCCCCTATCATCAAAAACTGTGTTAACTAGACTTATAAGCCCACACAGTTTATCTTGTATCACATATGCAAACATTCTCTTTCAAACTGGGACTCACACTGCACACATCTAATCTTTCCTAACTTTCTACCATAGGTTTTCCATACACAGGAAACTCCAGCTCGACTCAGCTGCCCAGCTGTGTCCTCTAGGACATGTATGTGCAGGCTATCGAGCTGCTATCCACATGATTACATACAGCTCCAAGGTGAGGAATGATGGAAGGAAGGGAGATGAATAAATGAATTGCACTGTGAACTCCTGCGCTTAAAGCTCCAAGTCCTCCGTTCTTTTTCCTTTCACTTTTTTCAACCATCCTCAACGTGCATGGACTTGCCTGCAAGGTGCATGGAAAATAATCTTGTGACTCAATTCTCACTGTATTGTAAGTCCCAGAATGATTCTTTTGTCTTTTCTCTTGGCTGAAGACTAAGAATTGTTGAAGCACTAGTGATATTAGGTATGTTTCCTCTTCTCACACAAAGAAAGTCATGTTTGTGATAAGTTTAGGATTAATCGACTTCTGTAGTGATTTACTCACATTACAGATTAAATATTTTTCTCCATACCTAGGACTTCTGATTTTTTCCTATTTTGTTAAGACCGGGTCTCTGATACAGAAGTCCGTGCCTATGGAAACTTTTGTCAATATTTCTATTTAGCTTATTAGGCCTTTCTGCACAATGCTTGTAAGATAATGTACTCTTCATTGGCTTTGCCATGCACTTTCTGCTGTGCCTTCATCTCATATTCTATGCACTTTATTAATCATTAAGGGAAAGCAGATGCCTCTACTTTATACTCACATTATCATGTGACAATGGCACCGTGTGAACTGGAATTGGTTGCCAAAGAATTCTGGGGTTCCAAATCTGGTCCTGTGTCAGTGGGTACAGTCCAGCAAGAGTTGCCTGAGCACTCATAAGTGTGTGATCACAGTCAGTGCTTTGAACATAAATCTGAAGCAAGAAAAAAAAAAAGAAAAAGGTTGGAATGACCTACCAAGGTCCTCTTGGTAGGAAAAAAGGAGGATGGTACGGTGCTGGGGAAGTTGTCATTAAAATGGAGTGGCATGAAGAAGGAGGCTGAACAAAGAGTGAAGCTGGAATAAAAGTTGGTTGAACAAGTGAGATGCAACATAATAGCGTTTCCCTTCAGAATGCTGGTGGAAAGCATAAGACTGACCCTGTTTGACCATTTAGTATTTGGAACGTCATATGTGCGTTGAAAAGCTGGAACCTCAATGAAAACTAAACTGTATCTGCAACTCCATCTCACAGTGGCACTGGAGGTATTTGACATAGATACTATCCCATACAGCAGTGAGGGATCTGAACCTGATGTACAGCCTGGTTTTCAGTTGACCATCAGCCTGAATAAAAGTTGAACCACAGTTTCAGGGATACCATGAAATGACACTGAATTCAATCGGTATTTGTTTTCTCCAATCACACCAGGTTTAGACACTCATGCATCCAGGAAGTCCTATTAACATTCATGACAAACATCCCTCCGCCCAGATCCAGCACTTGCCTCATTCTGCTTGTATACAACACTCAGGAAATGAGAGTATCTCCTCCATGTGTACTGGCCAAGCTCATACTGCTGTTGAATGCCAAGCTGTAGAGGTAACAGAACAGAGTCAGAGGCTAAAGAAATGTGCTATGCATTCATTCCTACAATAACAACAACAAACCAAAAATATTTCATATTATTTTCATAAAGACATTTTTCCTTTCACAAGTGAAGGATGAAAGAAGACATGGGAAGAAGGCAGTAAAGTCGCTGTGTATCTGATACTGGATAATGTTAGACTTGATTTCCTGGTGGATACGGTTTTTTATTTCACTCTATGGAAAGCTATGTGTATGTTTATCTGAGCTAGTGAGACCGGCTGAGGGGCAGGGTGACTTAAAGCAGGCATAGAGATGTCCCAACACCATTTGTCTAGTTTCAGCTTTATTGCTGTCTCACAGGTGATTAACTAGGAGAGCAGACAGAGCAGCCACCTGCCCATGAAGACACATACAGGATATGAATCCCATAGAGTATCACCAGTGACTCCATATGGAGGCTATAGTTTTAGCTTGGGCAAGGCCTAATTTTTCAGAATAGAAGACTTGAAGTAAAAGCCATCCAAGCTTTCAGGTATTTTGAGCAAAGGTTAATTATTATCAACAGTCTGAAACATTTGATTCTTGGTTCTTGCCTGACTATGTTCCCAGCTTTCAGTCACTGGATCTTGTTATGCTTTTGAATAACATTCACCATCACTGATCTTATTCACAGTTAAACAATAATCCATAAAATGAAATCAAGTCAGTTAATCTCTGTGTTAAATTAGAATGACAATTCTCTATTCTCGCAGCAAAATGGGTTTTCCGATCTCAACATTTTAGTAGCTCTTTGCTGAAGATTTTTCAACTTACCTGCATAATTTTGTGAACACATGACAGATGAATCACAGATTCACAGAATCAATTAGGTTGGAAAAGACCTCTGAGATCATTGAGTCCAACCTATGACCTAACACCACCATGTCACTAAGTGCCACGTCCAGTTTTTCCTTAAACATCTCCAGGGATGGTGACTTCACCACAGTCAGTTGCAATGTCCCTGTAATAGTTTCAATATTGTCATCTTTTTACTCGTACCTTGTGTTACCTGGCCTAAATATATTCCACTTTGCTCACATAAACGTTACTGTTCACTGGGATCCCAACTACAGCGATTACTCATTGCTTCCTAAAGTAATTTTATAGGATCAGAGGATAATTCAGGCTGAAAGGGACCTCAGTAAGTCTCTAATCCAACCTCCTGCTCAAAGCAGAGTCAGCTATGAGGTCAGACCAAGTTACTCAGGGCCCACTGTGTGTGTGTGATCACCTCTTTTTGTTGCTGGAATTGTGCTTACAGTTTCCTAGGGTATATGTGTGGCTTAGTCTTCTGCCCCAACTTGCCTAATGGGTATGTTGTGAAATCCTGACACCTGGGTCTTGAAGTCTTCCATGCCCTGGAGCAAGCTGTCATGGAGAGCTGAGCTTGAGTAGTGTTTATATGGAATGATTGAGTCACAGCTGAGTTAAGGCGTAGTAAGCCAGTCTGTTACTCCGGTTTCTTCAAGGGAGGTGATATGGCAAGAAGCAGGACTGAGTTTAAATTGGAGATCAGCCTGGGCCCCTAAGAATGGTGGGGAAGAGGAACCCCTCAGGCAGTTTGTTCTATTCTGATTTTGGTGGAGACCTGGCAAGTGACTAATTTGCCCAGGAAAGAGACCCACTGGACATAAGGGGAGCGTGTGTGTGCCTAACAAAGAGACACGCCTCACAGTCTGTCTCCACATGCACAGTAGCCATTTATCTGAGACAACCAGACTTCTGGCACATTTAACTAGTTCAGTGAATCTGCCTGGTTCCCAGAATGCTGGGAAAATAACTAGTGGATTTTTCTGTACAAACAACATATCTTTGGAAAAAGGGAATGAAGCACAGGCACATAGACACAGTGGGTACTAATGGTGGGAGTGGAGCAGAAGTAGGGTTAAAAATACCTAGTGCTCACATATTACAGCTTACAGTCTTACAGCATAGGAGTTCACCCTTGGCTCCATTCATAAGAGGTGGCAGCTAATGGAAGTTAGAGTCAGTGCAGATGCAGTTTCTGCAGTTGCCTCAGCTGCTGTGACAGCTGATAATTATGTGCAAGCTCAGCTCTGCTGTATTCCACCAATGCCTGCATTAAAATAGAATCATAGAATATACTGAGTTGGAAGGGACCCATCAGGATCATCGAGGCCAGCTCCTAGCCCTGCAAGGACAGCCCAAGAATGCCACCTGAAGAGTGTTGTGCCTGAGAGTGTTGTCCAAATGCTTCTCGAACTTTTACAGGCTTGGTGCTGTGACCACTTCCCTGGGGACGCTGTTCCAGTGCTCAATAACCCTCTGGGTGAAAAGCCTTTTCCTGATATTAACTTAACCCCCCCCGACTCAGCTTCATGCCATTTCCTTGAGTCCTGTCACTGGTCATCAGAGGGACATTTAAATCTGCTTTCTTGGACATAGCATGAGAGGAGTTTCTGCTAGTGCTGACCTTAGTAGTTCACAAGCTAGGAAACACTCCTACTCAACAGAGGTTGAGGGGGGGATGTCTGTGAGTACTTCTGCCACCTTATGCTACTGTTGGATAAAGCTGTATGTGTGGTCTCAGGTAAACTGAGATGGTCGCCAATGCCTGACTCCTCCCAGGAGACCCTAGTCTGCAATCAAACAACTCAACATATGTTGCTATTGGACTACAACAGGCTGACTCTCATTTAGTGAGTGCTGTTGCTGTAGTTTCCTAGTATGTTCTTTGGCTGTCTTTCTGGAAATTTGTATATGGCAATTTAATAAGGGCTTTCTTCAAGTGAAAGCAAAGTTTCAAACCCCAAATATTAACACACTGTCTTTCGATGTTTCAGTATATTGCCACAGGTAAGCAAACTCACCTTGGTAAGCTGTCCATATCCTTGCTGTCTTACAATTTCTTTGTGCATATCAGTTGGAAATAACTCCTCCGGGGTGTGATCACCATGGCGAAATACCTGGTAAAATAGATGAAATTCCCTTTGTGTTACTGGTATTTTTGTGGTAAATATTAGTGTAGTCACAAGAAATATGCAATGACAGTGAGTACTGTCTCTGACAGACACTAAACATATTAATAGTGCCTTCTTTAAGTCTAGATAGCTACGCTTCCTGTTTAATTTATTTACACCAATATAACTGGTTTTTTCCTGGCATTTGAGAAGTAATTAGCTCAAATAAATTTTTGCAAGTTACAAAAACTACAGTATATCTTAAGACATTAAAGAGGTTTTATGTGTTTTAGGAGTTATAGAACACAATAGTAAATAAACAGAAAACAAACAGAAGCAGGTAAGTAATTTTGCAGAAATGCTTGAACATTAATATTTTGCTATGACTAAGCTGGAATTCAGAAGGACAAAACCCAAACTATTGCTCAAGATAACAAGTTCTGTGGCTGACTGCTGTGAAGTGCTCTTTCTTGGCAGAAATTAGCCTTAAAAAGTCCTATGTTGACTTTTTCATCACAAGGGGTGATAAAAGTGTTATCTGATATCTAAATGCAGACTAAACTGTTACTCTGAAAACATTGAACATGATCTGGAATTTCACCTCAGATAAAAGATATCTTTATAAAGATACATCAGAATTTTTCATTCCTACAATGAATTCTTTCCTTGTCCAACATAATTTCTGTGGAGACGTGCCATATAATTCTAAAATTTTAACATCAGTTTTTTTTTATTTCTTAATCCAAGCAGGGAGGAATAAAATCAAAAACTGCAGCACAATAATTATGTAAGTGATTTACAAGTATGTGCAATGTTCAGAACAAGATTCAGGCTTCCTGCAAACAAATGGTATGTCATAATCACTGCAAATAGCATTAGTTTCAAAGTACTGGTTCTGTGCAGCTTGTTCAGTGTCATTGTACATTTGTTTGAGTTTCACATATTGAAATTTGTTTCGCATGTTAATCCATTGAAACCACTGGAAAAGTGGAAACTCTTCCATAGTAAAGAGGGTTTTGCATAGTTGGTATTTAGTTATGTAATCCTCTTTTACATTTTAAAACAGAATCCTGCATTGTTCTCTCTTAGTGCTATAAGGTAAGCATTCTATATCCATCCAGAAAGTAAAGTTCATTTAGGAGTGCACAACGGAGATAACATTTTAAAGTCGTATTTAAAATTGGGATTTTTTTTTTGGGACAATGCAATAAAGAATTTTGAATATGCAGGAAACACTTAAATATTCAAAAAAGTACTCCCTCCTCCCTACCCTAGAGTAGAAGAGCAGTAAGTGACAGGTTTTGAAGAAATTCCATTTGCCCATGAACTATCTACTTACCATGGACACAAACTTCAGTTTTCTTTTAGCTGTCGTTTGGTGAAGAAAGATGCAGAAAAGGCAGAACATGAAACACAGACTCCAAATTCCGCAGACCAGCTGCCTTGCTCTCATCCTGAGGGTAGCTTTCAGCTATTTTACACACCAAGGTCCCTAGTTGGATGTGGTGATATGGTAGATAGGTGCCTAGGAGGGGTGGAGTCAGCTGTGCTTAGTGAAGTCTGAAAGTGGGCTGCGAACTTGCCTTCTCCTGCCTTTTTTCCCTTCTAGGATCAGTGTTTTTCAGGGAGGCTATAAAATGAAAAGTAGATTTTTCATTTGTACTCAATTCCTGTGTCCCATGTATAACACAGAGTGGAATTTCTAAGCCCTCTAATTCCTGGCCCTGGCACTTGCAAGGCAGGTGAAGGTAAAGAACTAGAAGTTGCCTTCTATTATTTAAGCTAGGATTTAGCATAGGTCGGTCAGCCTTCCCAAAAGTGAAACTGCTGCAGATATCTTACTGTATGCAAAAGAGCTAGTAAACCATCTGCATTCCTAATGCTCGCACAATTTTCTCTGAACACTTTGTACTAGAAGGTTAGAAGGAGCAGTGCTGACAAATGTTCTTTTATAATGAATCTCTGGATTCTTCCCTGGATTTGACTGTGGTTTGCAGGAGGAATAAACAGCAGAAGGTTTTGTTGCACAGGGCTAGGAATAAGACAAAGTTCATTGCAAAAAAAAAAAAGAGATTTTCATCTCTTTCAGAAGATGACTCTGTCTCTAGTGGTAAAGCCTGTGCCACTGTTTTCTAGAACTATCCCCCAGAATTTTATACAGTTAAGTTTTTTATTTTCAAATTTCTCTTGTTGCAAACACTCTGATTATTACAGCATGCATAAATCAAGAGTTATTTCTGTCATTAAATAAATAAAATAAAACTTTATAAATAAAAATAAAATAATAAATAATAAAAAAATATCTAGCTCAGATACCTTTCCAAGACACAGGATGGATCTTGCAAGTTATTAGTCTACAGTCAGTGTTAATGGAAGTCCTTTTAATATGTTAAAATAGAGAGTGATTTCTTAGCCATCAAAAGCTCTCTGTATGTAAGTACTTAAAAGAAATTACTGAAAAATTGTCATGTTGCTACCCAAAAATATTATATAATCTTGAGCACATATAACAAAACTTTCCTTTGTAATTATTAGGTATAGACTTCTCCTTCCTGAGGTAACAATTTTGTATCTTTCACATCTGTCAGAGCCTCTATGAAACATTCAGAGATCAGACTTTCATTTCTAGTTTTTGCCAGACAAGTTTAACACTGTCATGCAGAGATAGAAAAGTGTGGGGAGTTGCCACATTTATTGAGAAAGAAAATTATTTTCTTTCTATTTTTCTTTTTTTTATTTTTTTGGGGGGGTAGGGTCAGATATGATTCAACTGATTAAAGCTACTTACACCCTGTACATTTTCTTTCCTCTGCTGGTTGTCATTCCTCAAAAAAATCCCTCTGAAGTGTCTGTGCTTTGCTGTTTCTAGAGGACATGACATCAGACACTAGTCCTAAAATACACTGGTCTGCCAGACAAAGCTTTTAATTAGACCAACTGAGAAAAAATAGGCAAGTTCTCAGAATTCCATTCAGGTTTTTCAGATACTGTAGGTATGTCTAGCAGGGACAGCAGATCTACAACTGAAGCATTCTTTTCAAGCATCCATTGCCTCACACTTTAAGTGAGATTTCTGTAACAAGGGAGGTTTGCGGATGACAAAATACTGGTGTACAAATATTTCTAAAGTGTGTAAAATATTAGTGCAAAAACTGATACTTGCTTCCTTTGATCCTTTCATGGTGCCTCTAATTCTGTGGGAAGACTCACATAAAGGATTGGAGTTATTTTAAAGTACATCATGTTGGTTAATTCTGTTCCTATTGAAGGTCACAGAAGGAGAATGAAACAGTGTTTTCTGCCATGTACTGGTGTTCCTGAGACTGAAACTCCAGAGAGCAGGATATGGAGCTGTCTTGGCAGGTCTTACCTGAGAAAGAAATTCCTTGTTGCAGGTCGTGAGAGGTGTGAGAACTACAACCATTTCAAAGTCAAGGTAACTGTTTCTTTAATATGCTTGCAGTCTGTGTTAAAACAACAGCTGAAGGTGGAAGAAGAGAAGATAATGATAAAAGTAATAAATGAATCTCTCTCACTGCCTTGGGAGGGCACACGAAAATATATGAGGTGTAAATCACATGCCTTTATCTTACCAATAAACTTGATGAAATATTTATGGGATCATGATAAACATAATATTTTTAAGCGAGTAAAGGTACAGCTTTGTGTTGTGTCCTGTATTGTGATATCTGAAGGCAGTTAAGAGATTCTGCTGGATCTCTGACGTTGCTGAGGGAATGTTCATTAAATGTAAATGTTCATTAACAGTGCTTCAGTTCTTTAAAACAGATTCATGGTTTAAATGCTATTATTGTATTTGAAAGCTTATTAATCCAAAGGACAAAATTTGGCCTCTACCACCAAATTATAATATATATATTATAAATTATATAAATTTATATATATAAATTATAAAATATTTACAATATATTTCCAGGCTGTGATGCTTACCCACTCCGACAACTTTTAAGTGGAGGGTTAAATATGATTGGGATGTAAACATAATGTAGAATTGGACTTGCAGCTTGATATGCTACTTCTTCATTGGCAGTGGAGAAGGAGGCAGGTGGAGTAGGGACTTCAACCTTCTCGCTCTGCCTCATCTCATTCTTCCTCCCTGAAATGACCCCTTAGTGGGATACTTATACCAGCCTCTGGTGTTGAAATCGTGATTCTGTGGCTTCTACAGTTTTGATGTCCATGTCCACTTCCGTGACTTTTCCTCATCTTCTTTCCTCAGCCCCAGTAAAATCAGGGCTGTATCTGTCAGTAGAGTTCCATGTTCACTCTGGTTTACAGTGTACTTGTTTGTCTCCTGCTTACACACTTCAGTTAAATGACAAAGAAAAGTGAGGGTATCATTCATTCAGCTGCAGTAAACTAACAGCCAGAACAAAAAAATTCCTACTCCAATCCACTTGCTTAGTATCTAAATAGATAGGTATCAGCTGCCTTTATTTGGCTGATGCTTAACATAGACTTCTTTGGTCCTTTATGCTAGGAAAACAAAGGCATGTCATGTCACCATGCCTGTGTCTCAGGGACACATTACCCCCATCTCAGAAAGAATTCTGCCCCAATCAGATACACATTGTCTGTTAATGATTTAGTGCTGGCATCAGTGCTGGCATGCAGCAATACTCTTTCAGCTCATTTTAAGACCAAGTTAAAGGCATGTTCAGCTGCCCTGAGGAGCTGGGTCAAGACTTGTCAGAAGTATGAACAAAATGAAGCATCTTTGCCCTGCAAATTCACTGGTAGTTGGGGCCCTTATGAGCTGTGCATGGTGGTCTTGATGCTGCTGGCAGAAGACATCACTTACTGACCCATTATTCTCTCTTTCTTCCTTAAATGACAGCAGGAAACAAGAGACAGCAGTTGGATTTGGGCCTTGTAAGGAATAGGGCTGTGGTCATTCTTAGGCCATTCAGTGTTATAGGCAGTTGCCTTCTGTTTGGTCTCAAAGCTGCACTCTTGCTGTCAGTCAGAGATTCAGTACTTCTTTTGCCCAGTGGCCAGCTTCTTCTCCATTACACTGATGCAAATACAGAGTAACTCTTTAGAGTTTAGAATTTGATGAAGTTATTATTTTTCTTTGAGGTTTGCACATTCTTCCACTGATTATGTTCTCAGCACATTCTGATCTCCTGCACTTTGTGTTCGCAATATGTGCATCTGCTACTCCAGATCCTCTTTTGGTATGTTACTCTAACTCTTTAACTTTTATAGAGTTGCATTGTCTTACAGGGATTTCAAAGCACAGGGAAATGCTAAATTCCATTTCCTCTATTGGTTTTGATAAACAAAAATTATTATAAAACTGGATCCCAGTGTTAAAGCAGAAAGAGATCAAGTTCTAGATCTAACCGTCACCTGGAGTTCTGCTGGGCTATAAAACTCCCGTCTCTCAAACGTGAGCACTTTCTCTTCACTTCTGTGTGCTTCATCATCTTTGTGGTCATAAAATAAACAACTCAAGAAGCAAGAATGACATGGAGGAGTTGCAGATTAAAATACGGTTTGATAATTGTGTTTTAACACATAATTACTATATAAGATCAAAGGTATTTAGCTGACATTATGTCACAGAGTGGTGGTGCTTATTTTGGATTTAGGCCATCGGTGAGTCACAAACCTGAATTTTGTGCAGGGTTGAAGACCACCATTCTTTTTTTTTTCCAAATTCCATGAATAAATTCAAGGAGCTTTGCTTGGGTGTGACAGATGGCTGTATCCCATAACCAGACTGCCTGTGGAGGAAAGAGGCAAGGTTAGTAGAAAATGGCTGGGAGACAAAGGTCTTTAGACCAGAGACACTATCTGGTCATTTATACTTACTAATGAGTTGTATGTTGTTTGACAATGGGAAATGAAATATTCTCATACTGAAGGAAAGAACATTTTCTTCCAGCCAGTCATCACCACAGCTATCTTGGGCATAAAGCAGAAGTGTTTCCTACAGGTGCTGACATCAGTCCAAAAAACAACCTCCCTGTGTGTAATCAAGCATCAAGCTATTGTCCTTGTGCACCTTAGAATACCTGAGGGGTTTGGGTTGCTGCTTTCTTTAAATTTTAGTAATTATATTTAACTTTGAGGTAGGCTACAATAACTATGATTAAAGCAATTGTTCTGCTCAGCTGGAATGATTTTTGATCATGCCTAGCACAATGCTGCAAGGTTTGAAATGCAAATATGTGTGAGGGAAGAAGTGTTCTTTCAACAACTTTTTTATTTCTATTGGAATAAAAAAATAAAAAGTCCTCTATAAAAATCCAACTGAAGTAAAATATAAGCCAGTGATTTCTTATAAATATTACTGGTTATAAATATTACTTACTGGTAACCAGTGTCATTTATCCATTTGGATGGTTACCTTTTGGTACTTAAATCTTGAATTAGTAGTGAAGAATTAGTAAATTAGCTGTTTGCTTCAGAGCTATTTCCTGCCCTTCCCCCTTTCCATTCTGTTCCTGTGCTTTTATCATCCTGTAGACTCTTTGATTATTGGAATTTTTGGTTCTATTTGCTCTTCTTCATTTTAATCAGGGAAGCATTTTGTGCTAGGACATAGGCATACTTTAATGGCACCTTTCAAATGGCACACTTTAATGGCACACTTGCTTTTTCAGTCAGATATCTTCTTGAGAGGCTGGGAATTAATTTAAATGTTGCCACAAACATTTTCTGAATGCGACTGTCACAACTGTTACACTGGACAACTGTGCTTTTATGTCACATGTGTTTATTAATACTAAGCCTAGTGGTGGTGTTACTTCAAAGCTGTACTTGACATTTCCAACGTGACTTTTATCAGGGAAATTTGCCTTGACTGTCAGTATGGTTGTTAGAAGCAAACTCTGTACTTTTCCTTTAGTTCATATATCCAGTTTCTCTCGCATTAAGTCAAACTAAAATAAATATTCCTTATTGGGGTGATAGAAATTTTCTAATTTTCACTTAATTTAGAAATGACATTGAGCCTCTTCTCTGAGCAATTTTGATGTTCCACTTTCTTACCTACTATAATCCTGTGTTGTCCATGTTTGTCTTGACAAACATAAAAGGTGTAAAAGTGCCTTTTGCAGAAATGTGGGACGAACTGTCCATAAGGCAATAGCTAAAATGATGAACAGACAAAATGGTACTGGCAATTAACCTGTTGTTTTGTGTTGAGATCTGTTACTAACTGAATTGGGGGGAGGGAGATAAGTTGTGTGTGTGGGAGTGGTAATAGCTTCAAGGACCCATTTTTGTGGAAAAAGAAGTGCCACTAAAAGGAAGAGACACTTAAAATCATGCAGGGAATTGGCCAAGGCCTTTCTGAGCTGCTGCCACTACTGAGACAGATTAATGTTACCTTCAAATGCTGATCAGTCTTGGAAACAACCAAGCAACCCATTAATTAGAAGCTTAGTTGATAATTATAGTGTGGGTTTAGTTTTACAAAGGGTAGGTTTATAGGTTTGATTTATAACATGTTGGGCTTTCCTAGAAATTGGGAAAAGCACTGCACTAAGTACAGTATGCTTTGATTTTTTAACCCAGCCAAAATACCTTGGATAACTGCAGTACAATCCAGGCTATTCTACCTGAGTAACTGACTTGGACTTTGGTAGAGGCTACGAGATTAGGCGAGAGCAAAAAAATGGATAAGCAAGATCAGTGCTTCAGGTAATGGAAAAAAATGCTACCCAGAGGAATCCTGAGTTTGAAAAATGCATCATTAGGTTCATATTCTGATTTAAATCAGTAGAAGCAAGGTGGTAGCCCACAAAATTATATTTCACCAAGCAGGATAGAATTGGTCAACATTCCTTTTGTGATTCTTCACATTTCCCACGCACACTGAATAACTCATAATGTACTTTCAGTTAAACTGTGAATCTCTTTATTTGGATCAGAGTATTGTCCAAACTTACTGTAAAGCAAAAAAGGAGAAACTTTTTAAAGCAAACAATGAGTAATTATTTAATGCAATAGCATGAAATGAGAGTTTATTTTAGTGCAAACCAAACAAAAACTTTTATGTCTAAACTTACACAGAAACTAGGAGATAGTACAATAGTTGGAAAAATATTTACCTTTATCTGTAGGCACCTCACATAAATATTTCACAAAAGCATATTGCCATCTAGTGTTAAACTCTTCTGTTCATTATGTTTTGGGTTACTGTAGCTGCAGTAGATTCCTGACACACACTTTGGTGAGAATGATTGGGAATCCCATAATCTATTGAGAAATGCATTACATTTCAGACATGAAGAACACAAGGCCACATTTCCAAATTTAAATAAAAATTAAGTTCAGTAATTTTCACTCCTATATTAAGGGTTGCTAGCAATAAAAGTATACCCTCCAGGAGTTAAGAATTTAAGTCAGTGTCCAGTTCTTCTTTCAACATTATAAGAAGTGGTGAATAATACAGTAATTTTTATATACTTGTATTATTAACTCTTTAATAATGTGCTCTTCATATATTTTTATTTATTTATGTTGTAGGAATTCAGCAAGAGAGAGAGGCATTTAGATTAATTTTACAAAATGAAAGAATTTGAGATAAGCTGGGGTACTGTAGTTTCTTCTCTTCCACCTTTCACAGTTATTTTTTTTTTCTGATCTATGCCCCTCAGTTCTGAGTTTTATTTAGTGTAATAGAGAGAAATTCTGTATAATTTATTTTTAATGGTATTCAGAGATGACACAGCTTTCACATCTGCCTTTCCATGTTTTCTCTTAACTTTGGACTCACTTGATTCATAGCAATGACTTCCAGATAACGAATTTTATCGGCTAGCTGGTAAGGCTTCCTTTTAGAGAGGGCTTTTACCTCTATGACATCCTGCTTTATAGTTACATAAAACTTGGCTTTACTTCAGAGATTGAAGCTGTAATTTCCTATCTGTATGACTTACGTTAAATAAAAAAAAAAAGGCATTTCATGGAACCATTTGTTGAAAGCTGTTGGGTAGGCGAGGAGAAGGAAATGGGAGAAGTTTACTGTATATGTCATTATCTTCTGACCTTGGATTGGTAAAAGGAAATACAGAGTTTTATTTATTTCCTAACTGTGTATGTATAACTTAGCTATTGGACTGCTAATACATCTTGTTTCTTTTCATCCTGAGAATGAGCAATGAGGAAGCATAAGAAGCATTCTTAGCTCTGAACATATTTAAAAATAGCAGGTACAGCTTTTGTTCTTGCACTTGAATAGAATTTTCCAAGTCAACTTAGCAGCATCTCTTGTGCTTACTATCTGTTACTAAACCAGTTTAAGGGCTGATTTTGTTTCAGATAATATTTTGTTGTCAGAAAATCATATCTGCAATGGAATTTTTTTCTCATACAGTACCATATTCTGTTTTCTTGCTTTATCTTTTTGTGCATGGTTCTGATCCTTGCTTACTCTTTTTCAAGTAACTAATATTTGTTGATTGGTAGGTTGGTAATTTCTGGCAGATTTCTTAGCACTTTCACTACGTTCTGTCAATAATGGTCTAAGAAAATTACTTACAAGATGTTTCTTTACTGTTTTCTTCACCATTATCACCTTGTGAAGCAAAGAATATCTAGGTCTACACCCTGCTGTTTAAATTTTAGTTTCCTGGAAACAACAATTTGTGATGTACTGGAAGGCTTGGTATGGCTTTGTTCCATTTTTAAACTGTTAGTAATATTCTATTGGAAATCTGTATTTTATTGAAGTGACTGTAGTTTTAATAATAACATTAGCAGTCTTAGACATTTTGGGAAAATTACAAGTAAAGTTTGGGAAATTATATGAATTATTTCCCTTTAAATGGGAAAAGGAGAGCTACCACTGGCAGATGTCTTTATACATTTTCTAACTGAGTTACCATCCATCTCTAAACCCATGGGATGGACACAACGTTCTGGGACTGGCCTGTGTTTTATACCGGCTCCAGATTTATTCTGTAAAATAAGTGACACTGCTGTGGAGTTACATTGGTGGAACACTGCCTAGGGATGATACAAGTATTGTGATGTATTTCACTTGGCTATCCCATTGGATAACTGAATTTCCCTTCCCTTTTTGGTAAGCTGTTGGCAGATAATATCGCTACTTTTCTAAAAACCCATCATTTCTGCTCCCATAATCCATGAAAAGAATTTTTTGGTTTCTTTTTTTTATCTCCTGTCTTACCTGTTGGCTGTCAGTCAATCTCTCTAGTGAACAGGAAGCCCTGACTTGATTCACGTGGATGCTGGAGAAGGATTTTTTCTACTGGGAGAATGATTTCTGCATCTGCTCACATGGGTAACACTTCTGTTGGTACTATGCATAAGACAGCATTGTTACAACAGCCATTGAATTAGTTTGAATGAAACATCATATTTAAAGTCCCTACAGTACTTATTCAGAAAATTTAAATTTGAATTAGTAGAAAAATCTTGAGCATAGACCCAACCTTATCAAGAAAAGTAGGATGCTTCAACTGTACTTATAATCAAACCCAACCAATCAACCAGAAAAAGAACCAAAAAACCAAAGACCTAGCACAAGTAGTACTGCCTGGAAAGCAACTCTTAGAAATTTTTGTCCTGTAAGAGAGGAGATGGCCAAACTTCCAGTCTCTGTGAGCCACAGGCTGAGATTTTCCTATGGCAAAAACCAGAAGATGCCTATTTCAGAAACTTAGGAGCTCTGGGTATGGTTCACAAAGAAGGGACAGCAGCTCCTCCCTTAGGATCTCCTTCTCTGTGGGAAGTAGAACAAGTATGCAGCTGTTTCTCAGCATTCTTTGTGCCAGAAGCTTATGCTGGTTTGTTTCTTCGTGTAGTCAGAGACTGGGTAAACTTTCACCCTTTATGTTCATTGTTGTTGATTAAAAGATAAAGTTTTGACCTCTGTCAAAAACTTTGTTGCTAATAAATATATTGATTCCTGAAAAGAAAAAGGAAGTTTTTTGATCCTGAGGACCAAAAAATCTGTTTCGTGTGAACACAGTCCTGCTGCATGAAGAAATGTCAGTCACATCAAGAGTGTCAAAGTACATTGGAAACTGTGACATCTCCAACTCAGAAGCTGTGGGGGAAACTGTAACATCTACTCAGGAGAGAAAATAGTTAAAGAAATGGCTGTCATAATAGCCAAGGAAAGGTAATTTCAAACATCTACTCAGGAGAGAAAATAGTTAAAGAAATGGCTGTCATAATAGCCAAGGAAAGGTAATTTCAAACACTTGGCCTCACAACAGTCTTACCAGATGAATGGCTGGGAGTGTGTATTGGTTAGACTGGCTCAATAAAATGGAAATCATACCAATCATTTAACAAAGTACCAAGTTCCTGTAACTCCATTTCCATAGGAACAACTCCAGTTAAATGGCAAAAAATCAGAGCCCTTAGAGTATGGATATCTATAAACTATCAATTTATCTCTGAAGGCAACTGTAAAGTAGGGTTGGAGGGCCAAACAGAGCAGGTGAGATTTGTGTGCTATAAAATTGCTGCATACAGGGAGTTTGTGCAGTGCTTGAGATATTCCTCTTTATATTAGTCATGGACTCATTAACAAAAGCTAGATGAGAGGGTAACTCATAAATCAACTGTTCTGTCTTACAGTTTGTCTGATTACTGTTACTATTTTTTTCACTAATTAAAAAAAAAATGTTAGATGCATCTGGCAAAACTACTCTAAAAGTGTCTTCTATTTACAATTGGTAGTAAAAGTAAAATGAGACACTGTTGTTGGCTAGTTTGGTGTCTGTGACAGCAGTCTATCCTGGAGAATATTAGGGCCTTCTTTGGATAACTAATACAGCATGGAATTGAGGAAGAAAAATATTTGTTGTAGGCAAACAGTGCATTTGTTATACTGCATCTCTGTCTCCATGTTTGCTTTAAATCGCCTTCTGTGACTCAGCTGTACTGTGTATATACACATGCCATGCATGCCCACACATACACATACATCCAAACTACTGTTCTCCAGAAGTCCCAGTGACCTGCCTTACAAGAAATTGTAAATTGTTTTTGCTATGTGGTTTAGAAACATCTGATGCTTGGTTGCTTTGGGCTCTACCATCTCTGATCTATAAAACATGTTTCTTTCCACTGCGTTTGTCACTCAGGCAACATCACACTGCCTTTAATGTCTTTTTGCTGGGTAAACAGAGCCAGCTCAGATTTGTACTGTTCTTGAACTTTGGTGAAAGTGAGGCAGTGGAATACCAAACATGAATCTTCTCTCTCTCAGATGATCACCATGTGCAATGCAAAAATTAATATTCACCTTATGTCGTTCGTAAGACTCACAAAATAATTAGCCAATGCATAATTTAGTGAGTTAATTTTCAAGTTCTGGAAAACGTGTTTTCTGCTGCAGTGCCATAGAATACATTTAGGCCTAGAATATCTTCACAAAGAAATATAATCATAAAAGCAGGTGTATTTCCTGCCCTACAGAGCAAACAAAAGCAACCTATTAACAAAAAGATCTAGTCCAGTTCATGTGACCTTCCCCTTTTGGACTTTTATGTACTACAGCATTCAACTTGTAGTTGTCAACTCTTTGCAATACTACAAGAAGAATGTTGTATAGTCAACAAATTGTTCATGTTTTCAAAATTATTTCTCAGGGTGAACATTTAAATAATGAGAAGAAAGGCAAGCAAGCATAGATTTCCTATTAGTGCTCCAATTGTGTGAAATACTCTGTACTAGTTCATAAAAGACTACATGTGGGCCTCAGTGATTTAAGTAGTTTGGATAAATTATATAGTGTACTAATATTTGATGCAAGCAGTCTTCTTGTTTTCATGATTTTTAGAGGCAAACATTAGGGTTTCAATTTTGTCCATAATTTCTGCTGCATATAAATTATGAGGGTTACCCTGGGAGACATTCTTCCTTTGAGCTTGCCAGCTTAAAATAGAAGTATGTCTAGAGTAAGCTTGAAAAGGACAGCAGAATCAAATACTTGCAGTATTTTACATAACAGTGATGATTTGATTGAATAGTTTTGTATAACAATTGTGTTACAGTGAAGGAAATAGAAATGACTGGTATGAGACAAACAATGAGGAAGTGAAGAATCACATTTTAGTGCAGTAGTTGGGTGGAAGACTATTACTAGATGACCTATTTTTTTGTCTTCTGCTGCACGCCAGATTTAAAAGTCCATGTATCAATAATATTTTTTAAAACTGCTTTATGTTGGTCCTATAATTGAACAAGTGTTCAATTTTTTTTTTTTGTTGCTGACTTATCTCTTTTCTTTTCAAGGATAACATCCTTCCTGATCATGGCAGAGCATCTGACAGGTCCTAACACCACAGAAACTGCTGTTGTAGGCTGAAGTAAGAGTGGCCTTCCATATGGCCAACTACTCAAGCCTCTTTCTTTTCACAGAAAAAAAAAAGAAAAAGAAAAAACCTCAAAGAATGAGAGAATGAGAAAGGACTGAAGTGCTGCCCCTTTCTGCAGTCCTTGCAATTGAAACTTTTATGATTCCACACAGTATGTGACCCCTTTTCCCTGTACGGAATTGGACTCATCCAATAATCTCATCTTGCTCATGGAAGCTCTGCAGTAATTTTCAGCTATTTGTAGCCTATTTTGTGTTAGTACAATGCACATCTCAAAGCACCAGCTCAGCCTGTGATTACTTTTCAGACAGGATGTATGTTCTATCAAAATGAAATGTGCAGTTTCAGGACGGTAAAGAAAACAACATCGTTGGTTGTCTGCTAGACACTTACACGGGCCTTTTACCCACACCAAGACATACACACTTTTCACATCAGCTCTGATTTGTGATTTGAAGCAACAAACCTATGTTTGTGTAACTAAACTAACTCAACACTAGGTAAAGCATCCAAGCCATTTTTCCTTGAGCCATCCTTCTTTTGAAATCCACTGAATAAAATGTGACCCGCCTCTGAAGCTCTTGCATTGCTAACTTCCCTTTACATATTCCGAAAATGTAGCTGTCTGTACAGTAACTCTGCAAGTCAGTGTGGTCTGATGAGAATGGATCACGACATTTCTTTAGTACTACTCAATGACATTGCCTGGCCAGTCTTGGATTTTCTCATGGAAAAAGAAATTCATTAAAAAATTACACATTGTGCCTTCCCTCTTTCTCAGCCTTGGAATATAAACTCTCATATCATGTCATCTGTGGGGATATGTCTGGTCAGCAGTATTGGCTGGCAACTTGAGAGCAGAAGGAATGGGTGCATAGCATTTGGGATTTTCAGTCAACATTTGATAAGGACCGAGAGAGAGCTAAGGGAGTGTTTACTATTAATCTCTAAGTAGGGACAGAATGACTCAGGGAAACTCGGCCAGAATGATGACAGATCCTGAGGATTTTCTTTTTCCGATTTTAGCAAAAGGTGTGAAATGAAAGTATCCAGACAAAGCATGAAGTACAACACCCAGAAAAGATGACCACCATCACAAACCACAGCCTTTTTTAAAAGTATAGCAGGACAGTCAACACTTCTGAGCAAAATGTCAAAAAAAGAAATACTTAACTGTAAATGAGATGAGATAGTACAGATTGCTTCAACCTCACAATGCTTGCCCCTAACTAAAACTGAGTTTTTCTCCCTGTGTAAGTACAGCTTTAAGGTCAGTTGCTGGCACTTGCTTATTTCTTTGCATTCAGAAAAGACAATGCAGTGCTTCCTAGCTCATGGTTGGCTGCCATGTGGAAATATCTCTGCTGCACTGGGCTATTTTATCTGTATTCATCTTTGTTTCAAAGTCTTTTTTTCCTCTTTGTTCATTGATCCTATTAGCATATTTTTCCAGCTGAAAACTATCAAACAATTACCATGTGGAGATTACTGTGCTTCAGAAATGGTCTCCTTTCCTTCTGAGTTGTAATACACTGTTTGTCCTTGGGTTTGAAGCATTAGTCAGCTGGTGAATTGGCAGTCCCTATACTGCATTTTTCATCAGACTATAGTGTAATGGACATGTAGCTGAGTTTTATGGTCTTTGATAAAATTTTCAAGCTTTCCAACAGCTACTAACTTGAATTTTCTCTCTTCAGAGGAGTAATAATTAATCTGGATTGTAAGTAAATACAATTTTAATTGAACAAATAGCAGGTTGTTCCTCCCACTCATACACCTGTGAAGAGACATTTCATTGCATCTTACAGTATGTTCCTGTTTGGTGACTATGAAGTCCAATGCAGTCCAAAGCATAGTCAAAAAGCCAAGGAATCACACTTTTGATTTTCTCAAGGTCCACTGAATCCAGGATATCCTGGTAAAACACTGCAGTAGCACCCAAGCAGTTTTTGTTTTGTTTGGTGATTTGTTTTGTTTGGTGATTTGTTTTGTTTTGTTTTTGGTTGGTTGGTTGGTTTTTTCCATTTCTGGTTTTGGGGTTGGTTTGTTTGTTTGTTTGTTTTTAAGTTAAATCTATTTCACACACAAAATAAGATCATTAACAACAACCAACTAGTGTTATCATGGAGTGGACTTCTGCCAACAAATGATAAGGGTCCCAGTGTCTCAGACAGTACTAAGAGTGGCAGATTAAGGAGAAAGATAGAAGGGTTAGGAGTCAGTCTTGGGGTTTTTTGTTTGGTTTTTGTTGTTTGGGGGTGTTTTCCTTTTTTCCATACAAGTCTTTCCTGGTTGAGTTCTACCATCCTCTGTCATCCCAGTCTCTGTATGTAGGATTTGCATTTATAATTTCACAACCATTTTTAGTGCCAAAATCTGTCCAGAAGAGTTCAGTGAAGAAGCATGTGTTTATACTGCACCTGAAATTGGCTCATAACACATTACAGTAATGTCCCTTCAAGAAATAGCTGGTGGAAGACTCCAGTTCTTTGTTCTGCTTTGCTGCTCTTTTACTTTCTGACATTAAATTACTCAGGCAAGATGTTTCATTTGAATATCTATGGTATAAATTACCAGTGTTGTTCTTCCCTAGCATTTGCTTGACAAATTAATTACCAATACAGTTTTGTGCAGCCTGTGCATTTGCAAGGCTGTGTAAGGTTGCAGCTGAGGGTTCAGCTTGTGTAAATTAATTATAGGTGCAATTGACCTTGTGTGAAAGTGGCACATAGAAAATTCAGAGCCACTGTGTTTAGGTATCACTACAAAGCACCTGCTCTTTGTATTTCTGATTCAGTCGATGCAGTAAGCAGGATTTTTTATCTAGTAAGAGAGTGTGGTATCTTACTCAGGGAAGCAGAAGAACTAGAGAAGGGAGGTAACACTGGAAGAGGCTCTAATTCAGGTGCCTCCATTACCTAACGCAGATGTGTAGAGGGGTCTAAAATCCAACTTTATTCCCATAGGATGTTGGATTAAATGTCATTCTGGACATTTTAGGGCTGACCTAACTCCACTGCTATGGGGAATGGCCAAGATACATGGAGTTATGATAACACTCCACTTGTGGGTGGCACACACCAGTTGGTGGTACCTGTGAAGCCTCCTTAGCTCTCCTGGTACATCTACCATGTAGGAAGGAGAATTTTGATCAATGAAAATAAGAAAAGGAGAGGGGACACAATGTAGCTCAACACTGACTTGAGTTCAGTAGGGCATCTGCTTAGCCAACACTCACGATTCCTAGATCGTTCAAATACTCCATTGCTAAATTAGGACTATCATTTTTTTACTTGTTTCTCAAGAAAAACATTTGGAAATTGTTACATATATAGTTTATCTGCTGTTCTGGTTTTTTAGCTTGGAATGAGGGAAAGTTTTCAAGGGTACTTTTTTTCCCCTGCAGGTTTCATCATCTGCTTATTTCTCAGCTGAAAGAATAATCTGTGAAATCAATTGGTTGCTGTGGGAATGATTATGCACCTTGTGATGATTTCAGGTAGGGAATAAATGAAAGGATCAGATGCTTCTGAAAGAATAAGCAGCTTGTAAAACTTTGGATGTCCTTGTACATATATAGTGTATTAAAAAAAAAGCATTTTCTGAGTGTAGCAGTGCCTTCTAAGTGTTACCCAGAGCAGAATTACAAATATAGACATCAAAATTATAGCATGCATAAACTTTTGCAGTGACACCTGAAGGGATGAATGCTGCTGAGGCAAAGTGCCAGTGGCATGCTCTGGGGGGATGATGTTTTATGAAAAATTTTGGAAAATTGTCTAGGCTGGATGTGGTTTCTAGCTGCATGAACATAAACTGGAGTAAGTTTCTGGGAGACAGTGACACCTGTAGTTAGTTCGTGGTGAGATGTGAAGTCAGAAGCTCATCTTGAATGTATAAAGAACCCTGTGTAATTTTTCTTATTTCTCCGTCTTGATCTGAGAAAATTCTCTTCTCACTTCAGGCATTTTTCTTTTCCTTACATCTTCATTCTGGTTTCCTTTTTCTGGGCAAATGAGCATGACCCCTATCTGACAATTATGAAAGTGTTTCTAGCTCTGACATGGGGGCCTTATGTTGGTGAAGCTGCAGAGAATCACCAGGGCTGGAAGTAACTTCTGGAGGTTTCTCATCCTGATCAAAACAGGTTTAGTCTCACAACCTCTCTGGGTCAGTGTTTTGACCACTCTGACAATAATTTTTTTTTCCAGTGGAAGTTTTCTAGGTTCCAGCTTGCAGCTATTGCCTCTCCTCTACCACTGTGTAACTGTGGAGTCTGACCATCTTCACTACTCCCTCCCATCAGGCAGCTGTAGACAAGGACGCCACAAAGTATTCTATTCTTAAGGCTGGACAAACCAGGCTCCTGTCAGACATCCATCCCACCTACAGCAGTCTAGCCCAGGACTCCCCCGTTCTAGGTTATAATTAAATGATGCTAAAAATGCACTAGCAGTCTTTCTTTGTTTCAAAATGTGGGCCTAAAGGTGAGAAACTTATATGCATAGTATCTGCCAGCTATTGTATTAGAATGCTACTTTGGAGTAAGTAGAAAAATTCCATTTACTTCAGACTATTTTCCTTCAATACTAAAGAAAGCTTCTAGAATTTTGTGGTTGAATATAATGTGTCTAGGATTAAACATTCATGCTACAGAAAGCTGATCTTAATGTGTCTTTAGACGTTTATGAGGAGCTACCAAAGAGTGGTTTGAGCTGGAGCTTTTTCATGTAGCATGTCCTTCATACAAATGTTTCAGAATTAATTTCACAGGATCAAACATCAAAATTTGGAACTCAGCAACAATTTAACTCTGCAACACTTTTATTGTTCTTCAACTCTGCAACTGTTAGATGCAAATGAAATACAAGAAAAGGGTGGCTTTTATCTTCAGCATACAATGATCAAGTGCAGTCCACATGGAGTCCTCATACGTATACATTTAGTCAGTGTAATGCTGATGGTATGCACAAATAAAAGAAAGCGAAAATCAAGAGATCCAACGTTAATACTCTAAGCCAAAGCCACCACATGTGAATATTTGGTTCTTTGAGATCTATGCCATCACAGAAGATGAACATATGTAGCTCATAGCACACAAGTTTTGATGATAGCACACAAATGTTGCTTTTAGTCATAAGCTTCTTTGGTGGATCTCCTACGTAGGCTTCAGGCAGACAGCCTGCCTCACCATAGTCTTCACCACAGGCTGCAGGGGAATCTCTGCTCCTGTGCCTGGACCACCTCCTTCTCCACTAATCTTGGTGGCTGCAGAGCTGTTTCTCTCCCATGTTCACCTCTCTGTTCCTGTTCTGTAATTTTTTTTTTTGGGGGGGGGTCCCCCTTCTTAACTGTGTTATTTCAAAGGTACTACCACAATGGCTCATGGGTCCATCTTGGAGCCATCTGGCACTGACTTTATCAAACATAGGGAAAACTTCTAGCAGTTTCTCATGTAAGCCACACTTGTAGCCTCCTTTTCCCTCTACCCAACACCCCTACAAAAACCTTGCTATGCAAAATCAATTCATATTGGTAGAACTGACTGTTTTAACTCATAGGCAGTTCTACAAAATCAAAGCTTTTGCACGTCCTCATTTTTAAAGCTCTGCTTTGGCTCATGTCTCCAAACAGTGCACTGACTACATATTAAGTGAAATCCTGACTTCATTAAAGAAAATGGCAAATGCTTTTATTGATCACAATAGGGTCTAGATGCTATTGTCTCTAGGTAACATGTAAGAAAACAGATGATCTATGAGGGTACTCCTAAAATAAGATGCAGCTCATCTTCTGGCATGTGGATGATTGATAGAGAGGAGGGTTCTTAAATAAAAGAGACATTGTCCAGTTTTTGTCGGGGCCTTCAGAGCACTAACAAATTTTTTGACTCTCAGCAACCTCACCTGGGATCTCCATCCATACCTATTAATGCCTCATTTAAACTGGCAGCTTTGGTCCCGTCTTGAGCTGTGATGTAAGTTCGCCTGCCTGTTGCTTCCCTTGGATGAACTCCTTGGTTGTATGTTGTAGCCATGTCTCAGGCACTGTCTTCTTTTGCTCCTGACTGGAGCCCCTGGTTGGACCCCAGACCTTATTCATCACATTCTGTGTCTGGGGCTATTGAAGGGGCCTTTTACAAGTCCTCAGATCTGTATGATGTGTTCAGACCCTGTGGGACTGTGCCTAGGGTGACGAGGGCAAGTCTTGCGCTGGGGCCACCCTCATCTTCTGTTTCAGTTTCCCTGACACTCTCCCTGATACTACCAGAAAACTGAAAGTCAACATTCTAATCAAATCTAGGCTGACTACTCTTAAATTATTTCCCATGTCTTGGCTCTCAGTGCCACAGAACTGGTTCCCCAGGTCACTTATTACTATTCTGTTTGGAGAGGAAATTAACTGGCAGAAGAGGATCCATAGTTATTCCCATGTGAATATCCCTGTGCTGGTCCTTCTTCTAAATGTTTTCATATGTCAGTTCCAGATTCTAAACTTTTGTAAAAATCAAATGCCAGAAAATCTGTGATATGAAATTTCATAGGAAAAGAAGCCAAAAAATAATTAAAACAATTTGAATGAAAATTACATTATGGCAATCAGACAAAAGTATTTTTTTAAAATGTGCATTGTATTACTCAACTGAAGCATTAACATGATTTTTTAGAAGCAACATTCACAGCTCTAATGCTCATCTCGATCAGGGTGTTAGGATAGATATTTGTCAAAGTTTAGGTGCTGAGCAAATGTAAATACTGTGAAGTTTGGCCTAGATGATGCTAGTTTGTTCTGATGTGGTACTGATTATTCATTCTTCTCATGGAAGTGAATGGTTTGGGCAATTCTGGGCTGTTAAATCAGCATTGTATCTTCACAATACGTGGAAAGCCAAAAATCTTCGGGAATTCCAGATTTTGTGTAACAGACCCACAAAAAACACCAGCTGTGCACTGCTGATTGGTAGCAACCATTTTGAGTGAAATTCTGTCTAAACAACACACAGAAATCCTGGAAGAGCAGGCAAAGAGGGTTTGCCAAAGCTGAGTATATTTGGACAGATGGTAAGTGGTAGTGGGTCAGTCTCCTAATCACCAGAGTTTGGGTTGTACTTCAAAATGAGCTTGGAAATGAATGGCAGGTTACATTTCTTCAGGGCACGTAAATCTAGATTTTTGCATAAACCAAACATGGGGTTTGTTCAAGGGAAGAAATGCGGTCTGATTTCCATGTGAAAGACCACATAAATGATGAGTAAGCCCTTCAAAATCAAGAGATATTTTGTGCCCTATTCTCAAAATGCTGATTTATAAAGAAAGAAATGAAAGATTCAAGTAAATGACTTTCAGTGTTTGGAAGAAAGATTTTCTTCCTCTTGCCCTTCTGTGAAAATTTTTGTGTCCAGATCTGGACCTGCAAGTTGTAAATACATGTGCATGTGTATACAGTAATCCATACAATGCAGCAATGTGGTAATGTGTGGAGGTACTGTGAAGTGGTAGTATGTATCCTAGAGTCAAACTTATCATCCTTATCCTCTGTATTCTGGTGGCGTCCATGGATTAGCATGAGGTGGCATGGAATTATCTGGCTTCTGTTATCTGTCCTATCATTCCTGAGGATTTTTCATTCAAGAAAGGCATGGCTTTAGTTGCTGATTGTCCTTGTCTGAGACATTTTCTGTTCTTTGTATTGGTGGTGGTTCTTTTCTATCTTCTCATTTGCAGGCTTCCTTGCCTTTCTGTGAGAAATGAATTTGTTTTATATGACTGGCCTTTTTTCAGCTACATGCTCTTAAGATGATGCAGCCTTGCACTTCTATTTAACATAAACTTTAGTCCTTTCTCATTTGGGAAAGAGATACTAATTTAAAAGTATGATAACCACTTGAATAATATTTTTGACAAACAATTGGAAAAACAAATCAAATTTCTTAAACTGGGATAGAGAATGCAATTTTGAGGAAAATGAATATTAAAAAATAGGTGGCTTAGAGAAAAGATTCCTTTAAACACCAGTGTGATGCCTTTCTCTAAGTACCCAGGTGAAAGGAAATTCTTGCCATTGTCTCAAGGGCAGAGATGTACTCTGGCCCTATGCCTGGGATAGGGGAATTTCCACCCTGGACCATCTCTGCTGTTTTCACGTGCCCATGAGGTGAGCAGCCCGGATTGCGACTGCACTTTAAACAAACTAATAGTTCTATACAACTCTTTTCACAAAGTGTTTTTTAACTCTCTAAGTATTCTGTCATTGGCTCTGTTGTGAGGTTGGTTTCTTCATTCTTTTTCCAGTGAAAGTTATTTAGTGTTGAGTATTTGGAAAGGTAGTGCTTTGTCAGTACTTTCTTCCTCAGCAGACAGTAAGTTCCTCCTTATAGTCTCCATTGCTCCTCTCTACAAATGCCCAGGGAATGGAGAGTATTGACCAGGGAATGGAGATTTTAGTGTTCTTTCTTGGCTATTTCAATCTTTGTGTGTTCAGAAAAGTGATCTTCTCTCTTAAGGAAGAAGTGTATGAGATCATATGGTATTTTCCTGGTAAGAGCTATACTTTACTGACAGCTATGTGTAAAGTACCTGAAAAAATCTCTTGGTGACATCATTAGTTTCTACATTTAATTCTTTTAATTAATTAATCAGTAGACTTCCAACAATTCGTTCTTAGGAGTTATGCTGCTACCAGGTAGGCACTGAATACAGTACTTAACTACCCGACATTAAAGAGTGGATATAGAAGACTCTTTTTCATTGGAAAAGTGAGATCTCCATTTACAAATAAAAATTCCCAAATATTTCAGCAGTGAGCTACAAAGATTTGCAGTAATTTGGATGAACTGTTAATTCTTTTAATAATTCAAGGAAAACAGCGTTATGGGGATTCAGACAGAAATGGGAGAGATCAATGAACTAATGTCTTTATAGGAAAAAGACTTATTTTAAATATTGCAGTAATTGGTGATCTTTAGATGTTTTAGTGAAGTGTATGGATTTCTGTGATGGTCCCTGTACCATCTGACTCTGAAGTGTCAAATACATAAAGGAAGAAATTTTACATATTATTTTTTTAAGGAGGTTTTTTTTCTGAAGACAGCAAGGGTTAACACCACTGGATATTTTTAACCTTGTGGCCAGTTGCCAGTAATGATTAGTAACGATCAATTGTCAGCAAAAAAAGGCTGGGAGGTTTTAGCATTTGATAAGAATAAGTGATGACAAGACAAATAATAACGTTGGTGTGTCAGCACACAGATATGGAATCCTAGCCAGGACCAAATCTTAATGTTCTCAACTGCTCTTTATGTGAGACATATTAAGTACCCCCGTGCTTTCTGTGTGATGTATTAAATACACAGCCCACACCCTCCTGGAGAAGTCTGTGGACTAGGATGACTCTCTGCCCTTCTCATCTCCCTTTGAGTTGGTGACAACTCTCTCTGAAGCAATTTTGTAACACTAAGGTTAAAAGTTTAATACTTGAAATTGCCAATTTTGATTGGTCAGGAGCAGAGCTAGGAATGCCGGGAGGTGGTGGTTACAACAGCAGGCCTGGCACAAAGCTGAAGCCAAAAAGCTTCTCAGCAGTCATCCATGGGGTTTTTTCTGGGTGAATTCTGAATCTGGGCAACAGCCTCCAGAGAGGCTGGTTCTGATGGAAGCATTTCAGGAGAAACCCTCCAGCAGGTTTCTTCCCAAGGAAGCCAATTGATATAAGTAGCCTGAAATAAATCTTTAACCTTCTTAGGAGTTCTGACCATCTGTAAAAGTCTGGCCCAAATGGAAGTTGGTCCTGCTGACTTAACGCACTGCACAAGAGGACACCTGTCTGGGACCATGTCTGTCTTGAAAGCTGGAAAGTAATCTGTTCCTAAGGATGCAGGGGTAGTAGTCTACTTGTGCACATATCTCACTTCACTTAATATTGCTCACTTTTAAAGATGCTGCTTATCGCAAAAAATAGTAACAGTGGTAATGATCAAAATTATTACAGTCCCTTTCCTCTTAGAGTCACAATTTGCTGACGTTGAATTTTGTCACACGCAGCTTCTCACAAGAATCATGCATTTAACACTAGGCCTGTCCTCAAAATGTTTTATCCCTTGACGTGTTTAAGTAAGCCTGGCTGTATTTGTGGTGCTGCCTTTACCTGTGCAGTGTTTTTTTACAAGGATTTTTTTCCTTTCTGAACCCTCTCATAACTAGCTTCCCTACATGGTATGATCAGTGCAATTATATTTTATTTCTGAGGGTTTATGACTTAGTATTTTAAAAAGGCAGCTAGAGTGCTTGCTCATTTCTGAATTGGCTGTATGTGGTTTTGTTTCCCTTTCAAAATTATATTTAAAAATTTTGAAATTGCAGTTTCTCGCAGCCATGACTGTAATTAGTGTAAATATTTTGATACTTTCCCTTCAGAATTCTTTATGTTTTAGTTGGAGTGTATATATAACAACATATAAGTATGGAAGAACCACTACGGATTTGTTGGTGTGTGTTTCTAGCTCAGTGTTTAACGGGGAGGTTCAAAAAACTATGATGGTGCATATTTCACTGTACAGAAGAGCTGTTGAAGTCTTTATTATGAGCTCAACTATTTAGGGAAAAATTTTCCTCCTCTTCCATTTTTATCTTTTGTTAATTTAGCTAACCTGTCAAGCTAGTTTTGAGTGAGGATGAAGAAATGCATTGAAAGAACTGTCATCTCATTGTCCTAACAGAGGAAAACAATATATATCCACAAAAATTCAAACAACAAAGGGTTCAAAAAGACAGAACAGAAAAAAAATCTGTTATATGTTCTCATATTCATGGGCATCTATTACTGTGCCCTTTTGCTAGTTCCCATGAACATTAATGTCAGAAGCAGGAGCTGTTGTATGGATGGATGCCACAGGCTATATTGCAGACTTATGGCCATTGTTTTTCTAAAGTGGTACTAGAGAGTATGAGGCTGTTAAGGATATTCTTGTAAGGAAGATATGTAATCTTTATAACAGGAGACGAAAAGGAAAAGGCTCTAAGTTTTTCTCTAGGTATCAATAACAAATAATTCATTTTATTTTTGAGCCAATATGACCAAGAATTAATGTTCTGGAGAAATTTTTGCTGTATTTATTATATCCCTGAAATGCTATTAAGCTGTCATGGATACCTACAGGATGCCACATAGCCTTTATATTTTAACCAATGGCTTTGTGGGCTTTTTTAATATCTTTTATATTTTGAATGCTTTTACCTGTCATGGTTCAGAGCTTTGATTCAAATAAATATTTAGGAACCTAGATGCCTTGTCTTAAACTTTTTCCAACTCTATTGACTGAAAATATAACTTGATAAACTTCTTGGGTTTTGTTTAGCAAGGACTATCTTGAGGAGAGCCCTTCAATACTTTTATCCTATGAAAAACAGGCATACCTAAATATGATATATAATATTAGTTCACTGTTAAGTTTGGAGTAAAATTTTTGGTCTCACTGGTAACTACTAATTTATGCAACCTATAGTCTTCATGGGAAAGTTTTAAAGACTTTATAAATGTTATGTTTACTAGACAAAAATTTGGAGATTATCACTACTTCATTCAAACATAAAAACAGATTAAAATTATAGCGATCCCTTTGTCTTTGTTCTTTCAATGTTTCAGCTTATTTCTCCATGTAAGAACAAGCCCAGAGAAGACTTTGTTAGAGTGGAAAATTTTTGGAATCACATGCAAAAACTTGGACAAGGACCCAGAGTTCTCATGGCCTTTTACCAAAGGCAAATTTGGGACATTTGTATTCTGCCTATCACCAAGCACTAGCCAAAAGTGGGGAACATCTGTGTTTGTTTTTTCTTGCCAATCTTCAGCCTGACTGCAGTAGTTAAGGAAGAAAATCTCCTGAAATTGCAAGTCTAACTCTCTATCTCCAGAGGATTTTACCTTCCATCCCCCATAAATCAATTTATAGTGACATGTCTTGCAGATGGTCTGTCAGCAACCAAATATTTAGTGCAGCTGTCCATATACGAGAAATTCAGGGTCCAGGATATGATGTCTTGCTAGACACTCAAGTAATGGAACCACTGTTTTGAGGTATGGTTGCATAATTTTATGGAAAGAGAGAGATCAGTGCCATTGCACTCAGACAAAATAGCTCTGTCATTTCAATTTTAGGGCCATAGCCAGGTACACAGTGGTGTTCAATTTGCCTGTTTTTCAGGGATTAGCATTGTGTATTTACCTTCTGGAATGATTAACATAATAGTGAAGAGGGGACTCCATTGCGAAGTGTGTTGTCAACAAAGATAATATAAACTGTGACACAAGCTGAAAGGAACAATACTTACCATATAAGGGGGAAAAGGCAAAGCAAAGTTAACTGGTATTGATTGTTATGGCACAGGCTGATGTTAAACATATACAGCAGACAATTACAGTACAATTAGAAGTGCAGGTCTGGCTTCTCACCTCAGTTAAAGGGAAATTTGGTGAGAGCAATGTGACAAGGAGAAAAACTGTTCTCTCCTTTCCTTTTTTTCTTCTGAAGTGTTTCTTTCTCTGCTTTTGTGGACTGTTTATTTAGGTCTTTCATCTGTCTTTAGTAGATATGTTAAATTCTTTCTTCTTTCCTGTGAGAAATTGCATGATTAAGAAGGAGAAAAAGGTAGACTCTGAAAACTGTGAGGAAATCTCAGAATCTCCCTTGCTATTAACTGTTGCAGGTCTTCTAACTTCAGTGTGCTTCCTCAGGAACCCTCCACTAATCTCTCTTTCCTAATTGTTCAGAGCCAAAGTGACTTCCCATCATCACTGAGTGACTCACTGGAAGAACTAGAAAGGATCTGAATGTGGACACCTGTGCTAGCTCCTTAAACACTCTTAGGCCCCTTCCCAGATAATCTTTGAAGATGGAAATCCATCCTTCTAATGAAGGCACTTCACAGTAGACAGCAGCTGTTTGTCACAACTACCTGACGACATATTTATCACCATATTCTATTATGTGCAGAAATGTCTTTCATCATTCTTAAGGCTGAAATATAGCCTATTAGGTCATCTTGTCACTTTTCATCCCCCTCTCAGTTTTTGCTTATTTGGGGGTTTTGTTTGTTTTTGTTTGGTTCATTTTTTGCTTTTGTTTTTTTTTTTTGCTATTTTATGGGCAACTGCACATTCCTGGCATGCGACTGAGTGTGAAATAATGAGGACCAGAAAAGCCTGCTTATGTCTCAGAGCAGTAAATATTACTGTTCGTCTGAGAATCTGCATTATGACACACAGCGATGCAGTGGAGGCTCCATCTACATTGAGTTGTCTTGAAAAGTTTATGAAGTTGTTCACTGAAATACTGTGTCCTTGGGGAAAGAAGCAAATAAATATATTTGTCTAGTTAGCAGGTTTTGATTTTACAAAAAATCTGTACCAGTCTTAGGGAAACCAAGATGGAAAAATGTACTCTAACAGCCTATGCAAGGGTTTGTAAAGGTCATTAAAGATGTTGTGCCCACAGGCCAAACTGTTCTTTCTGCAATATTACTCTGTGTCTGGACTTGACTGACTGGTGAATAATTAAAAAATAGAGGGTGTTTACCTGCCATGATTATATGAGAGAAAAATCCTACTCAAACTTTGATTTGTATGATGATGACTCTTATGCAAGTATTGTACGTATTAAAAAGATGCCGCAAGATGTTTCCCCGAAACTTGGAATATGATCATGTAGTTCAAATGGACCCTCTTGATTCAAAACTACAGGAGAATGGTGCCAACACTTTATTTCTAGCAAGAGCCTTGTATTACATTCAGATGGTTGGTTATAACCCCTTTCACAAGCTGCCAGACAGCTATGGCTGAACTATTTGAGCAGTTGTAAGGTAGAAATGCAAGTCTAGATCCTGATATGAGAATACCAACCTAAACATTTTGAGGATTTCCTGAAAAACAAAGCAAACACTCATGTCTGAAGGAATTGTGGGGGCTGAAACGTTTTACCCTTGAGATTTTGCACTGTATGGATATTTTGCACAACAGCATGGATATATCTTCTCTGCTTTTGTGATGATAAGCCTCGACAGGTGAGCCTTCTCTAGACAGAAAATTTCACTTCCTTACAGTCAGTTTGTCACATTTTGAAGAGCAAAAACTTACTTTTTAAAACAAACATCTGGAAATAGAAATGTAGGTTAGAAGAAATATGAGGTCAGAGGCAACAGCCTTCCCTAAGCAGTCTATTCTGAGAGCCCAACATTTTTCTAATATTGAGTTCACTCTGTCAAGACAAGCTCCAAATACAGTGTTGTATTCCCATTATGGTGGTCACTGCTCAGATTAGTTCTGTGCACAGAAAGGATTTGTGCTTGAAAGAAGGTACTACCAAAACAACCAGTTTACATGGACCTTCTGTGAGTGACAGGGATGGAAATACCACCTATTATTGCTAACTTTGTCCCATGCCCTAAGATGAGGCAATGTACTTGTAGCTTCCTTCTTCCTCTAAGCTTTTCCATGGGACTGATAATGGGGAAAAGGAAGCATCATCTTTTATATGATTCCAATGAGACAACTGGGCATATGAGGTGTAAGTTTGATTATTTCATTGCCCTAGAAACAATTTATTAAACAACTGTCCAGATGTCTAAGAATGGCTGCTAGAAATTTCCAAAGCTACAGTTCCATCAGATATATTGCGTAAAACAAACATGCTTCTGTCACAGACATTTTATTTTAGTACAACTGAGAAGAAAGGCTTCGTATGTGTTAAAGTACTTATGGTGGGATATAGATGGAAGGTTGCAGGTTGCTGTGGGAATTCGATGCTAGATTATGGAGACAAATTAAGTTTGCACTTCCTTTAAAATGATAAGGGATTTGGGAGTGTCAAGCAAAAGTACTTTGGCCCTTAAAATGATGTGATGCAGCTTATTCCCTGCCAGAAAAAGAACCAGTAAAGCACTTCTAAATAGATGGGGACTGCTAGTGGGGACTTTGGGAAAAAATAGGGTTCATCACTGCTCAGCACTTGTCTTCTTGATTTTAGCGAGTAATTAAATTGCAGTGGCCCTTTTAGTGATCTGAACTATGCACTAGAGATTCAAAGCCCGAAATTCAATAGTTTGTGCTCTCCTGTTTCCTGACTAATCCTGTAAGGTGCAGTGGGTTGAATGGATGATCTAATAAGAGAACATAACTGCAGTCAGCTAACTCTTCTATAGAAATTAATAATGAAAGCTCACTGAAAATAGAGAAGGAAACTCATTTATGAGGGAATAATAAAATAAAATAGCTAAAATGGAAAGTTGCCTATTGGAGAATAAGATTTTGTGAGCAATTTTATGAAGTACTAAGTATGTTAACTGTACTGCCTGCACCTGTGATTTCTGAGTTTCTTGGGTCTGCTCCTTCTAGTAACCACACTGACAGAAAGTGGCCTGGGAAGGTGGTTTTATGCAGCACATCATTCAGAAATTTTGAATGTAGATTCATTTATAAGTGCAAATACATCTGAGATAGATACTTTCTCACTCTCCAAGGAAGTTTGCAAAACATTACTACTGCACACACACAAGTATAAGCTCTACATTTATAAAAGGAAAAAAAAGATACATAGAGTTGCAGAAGCTGGTTATTGGGTCAGTTATTAAATTGTTCCTCTATAACTCTGTTACACACAGTGAAATTTTTTCACCCTTCTGTGGGGAAAAGTTACATGTTGAAGATACTTTGCAAGCTATAGAACTGATATAGACCCCTGATATTATGCGTATACGGATTCTGGAATATTTCTATAATTTATTTTGCAGTTCATTGCCTGAAAATCCACTGTTCAGAAGCAGATTGCTATGCCAGGAAATAGCCATGTTGGGGTGTAACTATGTATGTAACTATGGTGTGTAACTAGATATGTAACTATGGATGCCTCTGGTGGGAGGAGTCCGGATTTGTTACTTGCTATCAACCTGGAGCAACTTCTCATCTGACTTCTGGATTTTGCTATTGGTTTTGGATACAATGGGCAAAAATCATTTGTATTTTAGCTCCAGGGAAGACAGTGGAGTCTTCAGTTGGGATCAATTAGAAGCAATATATAAACTTCAGCAATCAGAATCAGGGTACTTTGCTATGTGTCATGTTGCTCCTGAGGCTCAGTCTTTGTCTGTCAGAACAGTCTTTTAACCAGTTTTTTTGTCCGGTCCTCAAGGATGAAATTGGAAGGCAGCAACTGGAAAGCAGACTGGCATGTCCTGCAGACTCTCAGTCCTGTAGGAGCTGATCAGGTCAAAAGCACCTACGCACTCTCTGTATGCCATCACAGTTTATGCTGGGTTTGAAGCAACACTGTTACACTGAAAGGCTTTTATGTCATAGACAGATTCTTCTCATTCATTTTACTGGAGAAACTGAGAGGTCTTTGGCCTGTGCCAGTTACTGTTCCCACAGATGTTATCATCCACCCTGTAGTGATGTCCTTCTGGGATTTTGTTTAATTTTACTAAAAGTCTTTCTAATTTTATGTGGGTTTTTTTTTGTTGGTTTGGTTTGGGTTTTTTGTTTGTTTGTTTGGTTTGGTTTTGTTTGCTTGGTTGGGTTGGTTTGTTGTTTTGTTTGGGTTTTTTTTTTTTTGTTGTTTGTTTTTTGTTTTTTTTTTTTAATTGCAGAATAATTACATTTGTGTGTGCAGAGGGCAAAGCTGAACTTAGCTGTCTATTGTCTCTCATCTTAAAGAGCAAAGCCAGTGCTGCTATGAACACCTTAGGCACAGAATTAGTTGCTGATAATGAGACCATTGGGTATAGAGACTACACTCCTCTACTACTTGTGTCCCTGCAAGGAATAGGCACACTCTGGTTCTTAATAAATGTGTTTTCCTTCTTAGTTTATATTAAGATGTACAACATGAATCACAACACAGTGCTGGTGCCTGTATTATACTCCTACTGCACACACCTACAGCTATCTCACCACAAACCAGCTCACAAATTACAGCCTCTGTCTGCTACTTTGTGAGACTGATACTGGTATTAGAGTGCTAACTTATTAGCAGACTCTTCTCTCTAATCCAGTAACAGCAATAGTAATAAGTTTATTGCCTGAGGTCTGATTGAAAGCAGTCAAGTCTGCTACTGATTTCAGGGAGGGCAAGAGTAGGTTTAAGGTTGATAAGACACTAATTTCCTTGGAAAAAATCAACCAGGAAAGATTTTCTTTCTTTCAATTAAATAGTAGGTCTTATGGCAGAGACTATTAAATTATGATCTTTTTCTTGTGTATGTATTGTCACTCCTCTTGATGTTTCCCCAAAGAGATGACATTTGGGATGGGGGAAACATGTTCAGTCCGCCATCACTGTCTTCTTCTGTGGTAAGGAAAAACAGACATATTGTATCATCAAAAATAGCATTGCCTGACAGCCTCTAAAAATATACATCACACATCACTAGCTATTTTTAATAGCTGGCTAAAGGAAGAAAACCTCTCCAACATATCTCAGTTATGAAGTATTGACATATTATCATTTTACTTAAAAGAACCAGATCCTCCTTAGCAGAAACTTATTATGAAGTTACTAAGCACTTTTAGCCATTTTGAACAACAGAACAGAAAGATACATTGTACTACTTAGATCCTGTGAGGATATAGGTTTGGGAAATGCCCACAGAGAAATTACATGAATCAATACACCAGGAACTCACTCCATTCCCTAGAGAATATTGCCCAGTTATTAAAGCTCAAAACTTCCATTAATGACTCAAGATCAGACTATAACACTAAGCAAAAATCAGTGCCAAAGGGAAAACATACAAATCATGGGATATAATTCTGTACCCCAGCATCATCCTGAAGTGCTCTCCTCTGCTCTAGGATAGTTATTTAGCGTTTGTACAGAAATTAACTGAAAGATGTAGCATCTCTTGAGGGTAGATTTTGCTTTCCTCAAACTTGCCTGGTTTTTGGAGCCAGTAGGAAGTGCAACATCTACAGATATTTCAGTAGGCAGGATGGGAGTAGAGAATTTACTGTTGTTTTTTCTTGCTCTATTCACCCTTCAGAGAAGCTGACCAAGCTGTGAAGTATAAAAAATGTGCTGCACCTTTTCATCAACCACCCTGATATTCTTTCCATCTCAAGTATTACCTGACACTACAGGAATGTCTGCATGTCCCTGTACTGTTATTAGGGGCAACACCTCAATTATTATCTTTTGCTCAACAAGAAGACCCAGAGTGCACTTTAGTGTATGGGTTAACAGAGGCCTGTTAGGCCCTCAGAAGAAGAAGAGGTGGACCTGATGGGTTTTCGTGTGTTTCCCTG
>JAWWES010000081.1:42847921-42868270 GCA_035583135.1 Lophotriccus pileatus | reverse complement strand
TAGGATGTAAGAAAGAACTGAGTACAACAATAAAGAAGAAGATGTTATGTTACCCTGAATAAGCCTTCTGATCTTTTATTTCTCGACCGTCATGACAAGATAACGGTAACGCTTTAGTCCTGGAAAGGGGTCAATTTAAGCACTTCTCTGCAAGTAAAAATGCTTCCTTTTGAAAAATCTTAATGTTATTGCATTCATTTTCTAAATATCCTTACTTTGCAAGTGGTTGTTCTAATTTTTGCTCTGACAGGTTGGTGACAGGAGGTCACCTGCAGTCTGGTATGCCTCAAAGGGCACATCCCTGTGGGCTCTGAATGAAGTTTGACTGCCAGGTCCAGAGATGCCCAAAGTATCTCTCACTTAGGATTTGACATCAGGGATCTTGTGAGGGTGTCCATCTGATCTTCATTGCTCAGAAGACTGAAATACTTTATCAGCATGTGTCATGGAGTAAGAAGTTCAGACCTTTCATTCTTTTGAGCTTTTAGTCTCCCTTAAGTTTAGCATTTTATCTGGATTTTCCCTAGCTTTATTTTTGTTAAAAAAATCTCTTGCTGACCCCGTGTTTGTCAGCAGGCACACAACGTATGCAGAGTGATTTCTGGTCATCCTGTGGTTGCATAGTATGGAATGGTAGAGGTTTTTCAGGGCTCATAACAATAAATTTCTGTTTTGTAGACACTGTAGCCTCTAACACCCATATAGGTCTGCACTGTGAATTGGGAAAATCTGGCATTTTTGATGATGCTTTGGTTTGCTGTGAGATCTTGAATAAAAAATAAAAGACAGTCCCTCTACCTTACCTCAGTTTACCTGCCCAGACACTTCTTGTCTATGTGTCTCTGAAACCACTGGAACAGAGACTGTTCTTAAAAAAAAAAAAAAAAAAATGAAAGGCACATTTTGTACATAACAGCTTTGCAGTTGCAAGTAGTGTCAGGAGGTGTTTGCTTGTTTACGCACTTTTGGAATTACTAAGTCTGTGGAACTGAAAGAAATAGAATTTACATTACAGAATATAGGAAAGCCACATGAGTTGCATAGCTCCTTCCTGGAATGGTAATAAGCATCTGTGGATGTAGTGGAGTTTTGCTGTCAGCATGAAAAGGTTCAATAGTGAACAGTAAAATAGCATAACCTGGTCATGCTCTACCACTGCATCGTGTCTCTGGATGTGTTTTCAGCTTCAGAAAGTGTTGCTTTTGTGCCAAAGAGCTGATGTGAAAGGTGTTCCACTCACCGACGGTATCTTCAGTTTCCTTTCTGTTTGCAGAACTGTGTAATGAATTTACAGGAGGCTTAAGGTTTACCCAGCAGAACTGGCGTAAATTATTCCTTTATAGTAGTACTGGAATGCTTCTCTATGAGAATCCTCTGACACAAAAAAACAGCTGTAGTATTTCAGAATACCTATTTCCCCACAGGAGAGACATAATGGTTTGGAAAAAGGCTGTATGTACTCTGGAGTGTACTGTACACAGTGATCATCATCCTGAGGTAGCTATCCCTCTGCCACTCAGTGTCACCAGTCAGGCATGCCCTGGGACAATAATAATGTGCAATCGGGATAGATCTATGGGTGTGGTACTATCAGGGTGTAAGTCCAGCCAGGAAGAACTAGCAGCTCATTAATGTGAGGAGATGGAAGACTTATTATCTTCACCGGATATTTTTCTGTGAGCTGTGTCCTCTTACATCATCTTCTTTTAGGGTTAAAATTAAGTCATGAGGGGTTTCCAATTTAGATTTCAGTAGCACTAAGAATGGGAAATGTTTTGTACACTGGGTTCTGTGTTTTATGAATAGATAAATACCTTTGGTTAGTGGTGAAACAGGAATATAAAAGTAAGGATATTTCGCAGTCAACCTTGGGATCTATATTCCAGTGCCTATCTGCATAATGCGTGCTTAAAATGTCTATGAGAGGGTGGTAGACACCTGGCCATTTTGACAACTACAGACTGTGGAGCATAGTCTCAGCTTTGTTCCTTGTACTTTATATTGTGTTTTTTCTTACATTAATAGTTGACTGCATCTTTGTTTCTTGAGGAGTGTTTTTCCAGATTCCTTGTTAGAATGTAAGTATCTTTTTTGCTTGCAGACGATGTGGCTATCTATATGGAGAAGGACAAAGACAATAAATGCAGTGCTATCTGAGCAACTGGCAGACTGTAAAGACAGAAGTACGGATACATTTGGAGCTCCTGAAGGATAATTATGGTTTGGGTGATTTCTCAACGGCAAGTTAGTTTGGTTTCCTTCCTGATGTTATCCTTGTTTGAGAAGTTGTGAGGCTCAAAGTTCTTAAAATTCTTAGAAATGCAGATAATTGTCCAAGTGCTGCTGCTATTACTGCTATAGTGAAAACTCCGGACTGAAGGGAGTAAACTCTTCCCTTGCTGTGCTGTAGCTGGTAAATAAAATAAATGCAGACTTGTCACATTTCCAAATGCTGGAGTTAGGGGTTAGTCATCCTCTGCCCTCAGATTTCCATAGCAATTTTTTTGTTGTCATGCTTCAGAAGTGAAGGATTTTATGAAGAAGAATACTTCAACAGAACAGAATACTTCAACTGAAAATAAATGTGTTCAGGTGGCAGAGTATTTGAGCTATGAACTATTTGTGGATAATGAATTAGGCTTTCTTTAATAATAAATTTATGCAGCATCCAGGAGTGGGGGGAAAAAAAAAAGTGTGGATACCTTCTAACTGTTTTGCCATTTTCCAAAAAAATGCTTTTGGCAAGATATCAGCAGGAATTAATAAACATTAATAAAACTTGAAAGCGACAGCTAAAAAGTGTTTGATTCCGAGGTGGTAAGTACTTGCCTGCTGCCATCCTACTTGAGGGGCACTCTCCAAGCATGGTAGGGCTGTGCAGAGAGGAGAGCCCACTTTGATGGAAATCTGTGTGGGGTGGCCCCGGCAGGCATATGAAAGGCTCACCTTTCACAAAGTGCTGTGTAACGCTGACAGAAAATGACTTCTGTTAGCAGAGCAGCAGGCTGGAAAGAAGATCAAAAAGCACATCTGGGAATGTGACAGATGGGCAGCACAGTGGAGATGAAAGACCCTGCAACTCCACTGTCTTGGGAGGAGTCACAGAAAAGAAAGTAGAAGGTGGATGGCCCGGGGAGAAGAGCTCCAGCCAAGGTAGGAATGTGCTGCCTTCTGATTTCACACAGGTGTGAGCAGAGCCTAGAATATCCTGTGCAAACAACTCATGTTAGTTGTTGGGCAAACTCTAGAATCCTGAGGGCCCTTGGCACCAGGGTTGGAGATGGGCAACCAAGGTGGGGGCTGTATCTGAGAGGAGGCTGATGTGGTAGATGTGCTCTTTCCTTGTCATGGACAGAGGGTGTGTTCCAGCAGATGGCCAAATACATGGATGAATCAAGACAGACGGTGGCCTGGGTGATGCAACAGATGTAGCAAACAGTGTTTGAATATTTGCAATTGTATAGTCACTGAATGGTGGTTCATCTGATTCTGTATAACTTGTCCAGGCTCTTACAGAGACCTCCATGTCCTGTTACACTTGTAGCTAGGAAGTGGGGATTTTAAAGTGCTGGGAGGGAGGCCAAAGCGCAGTCCAGGACAAAAACTGACCCAAACAGGAGCAGAAGAAGAGATGATGGCTGCAATATCTTCATGCTGATGTTATCCTATTCAGCTCATCCCTTTTATTTCTTCCTCATGATCAGTATTTGTTTCTGTCCATAGGCGGAACAAATATTTCACTTACTAACTTCTCTCTGGAAGGAAATTCTCTAGTTCTCAACACTCATAAATAGTATTTTTTGTTTCACCCCTCAGTATCCCTGTTACCAACTCTTCCAATGATTTTGGCATAGAAAAATTTTGGAGTGGTTACTGTCAGGGTGCAGCATATGCCAGCTACCCCCTAAAGGACAAGGACCCAAGGGTACTTTCCAGGGCAGCAGGATAGGACCTCACAAATCAGGGCTCATGCCACCATCCCAGAAGCAAGGCAGCCCCAGCCCTGGGCATCAGGCATCTCCATGGGCACAGGGATGGGATAGGATTGGATGGGATGGGATGGGATGTGGACCCAAAGCAATGGTGTCTGTGGCCAGGCAGGGCTGCAGGATGCTGGAGACTGGTCCTGCTGCATTACTGATGGGGCAGGGTCTGATGGTCCTGGGCATACTGGGCATTGATCAGAGTGAGAAGTGCTTCAAGGAGGCTGGGCAGAGACAGCCAAGGCTGGTGATGCCCTCAGGACCTAACTGTTACAATGGATGGCCTCCAAGAACCCAGAAAGACTTCAGCAGCTGATCTGTGTGTGGCTAGAGAATGGCATATGAGAAATAGCAGGCTCTTTCTTGGCTAATGATGACCCTTGAGAGTACTCTGTGGATAACAGATGATGCAGGCTTCCCTCCAGTAAGCAAGTGCAAATCTTTTGACAGAAGCTGCTGAACCCACTGATTCATCACTGATGAATTTGCTGTGGGAAATAAACACTGTGACTAGGTAAGACACGGTAAATAGGGTCAATAGCACTGAGGCTACTGCATGTTGTAAGTTACATTTTAGTGGGAAACCTTCCTGGGGAACACCTTTTTTGGGAGCTAAGCCAATTTGCTGCTCAGGCATAGGAAGGTAATTATTATCCTAATTGGCTTCAGCAGTATAGCAGATGCATAATGAAAGATCGATAATAAAATGATAAAATATGTCATTAGTGATAATGTTGATAGTCCTGAATATTGTTTGGAAAGGAAAATAAACCCAAACCTATGGTGAGTGAAAGAGAGCTGGAAAAGCTAGTAGATGGAAGGTGAGGAAGGAGGCAGAAAACCAAAAAATGGAAGCTCCAATGACGTGCCAGATTTAAGGTCCTTGAAGAGATGCAGGACACATACAGAGAAGATAAAAAAGGAGCCTAGAAAGGATAAACCCACAGATTTCTGATTTATAACATAGGCTGCCTGCATGGAGCATCAGAACTGTTCTGAGGTACTGATGTGCACATGCCCCCTTTTCCTTTGGTCATGAATTAGACCTTCAGCTAATATTTTTGATTTAAGCAAGGTGCTATATAAAAATGCTTTTTGCAGATGGTTGAGTGTCTTCTTCACAGGTTCAGGTCAGTCAGGGTAGACTCTTGGAAATATTTTTTTAAGTTGAGGAAAAAAAAGTTGAAAAGGGACACATCAGGAGATAACTCTTCCTCATTAAAACTTAGGTATAAATCACAGTGCCCTTGAAGTTCTTCTCGTTACCTTCAGCCTCCATCTTCAGCAACTATGCAGAAAAATATCAGCTCAGCAGTGTTAGCCACAGTACAAAAGAAAGCCTTTCTGTAGGAAATCTAAGGATTCCTCAATCCTTTTATTTATGACGCAAAACGGCTGAAACATTGAAACATCACAGACCCCATTTTTGAAAGCCCAGTAGTAGGCTGAAAAAATACATGCACACACAGCAGTCTAAAGAAAGGAGTATGACAATCTTTCTTTTTTTTTTAATACACTTGTGTATAAGCTAAAGTCAGGGAGAATAAAAGTTAGCACTTTGGGGAAAACCTTAAGCAACAGCATGTAGGAACTTTTCATGCTGAATCAGACCAGTGCTTCATCTTATTCTGACATCTTTGTGAATTCTAACATTGCCTCAGTGGACAGGTGATTAATGGAGAATAACCTGTGCATAGGCAAAATTTCTTCCTAATCTTGTCAGGGGGGTTGGGATTTGCTGTGCATTATGAAAAGCTGCACTCCTAAACAAGTCAAATTTTAAATAGTCATACGTTCTGAAAAGTGCAGTTACAAATACAATGGCTGTGTTTTTCTCAAGCCCTTGTTTTGTCAGGTGATTTGCTGTGACTGTTCCCCATTAAATTCTTCAGAACACCCTTGTAATCTGACAGGGTAAGAATCTCCTTGTAAGGATCACCTTATTCTTGTTTCACTTGACATATTTTTTCTTCTCTTTGAATTTCTGTAGCTCACGCCTGTTAAAAACACTTCTTCCGTTGCTAGGGGAGCAGAAACAACAAGAGACAAAATGGTCATCCTGCTTCACATGTTACTAGTAAAAATAACTGCAAATAACACATTTCAAGCATCCTTTTGTGTAAATGCTTTTCGTGTATATTTTCCTCACCTCTGAAGGCCTCCACCACCCTTGCCACTGTGCTAGGTCTTTCTCTTAGCACTATCCACAGCAGCTGGCAGAACGGCTCAGGCCTCTTTGTTTACATCTGACACCTCCTCACCCCGTCCTTGCTACAGTTTTTGCTAACCAATTGTGGAAAATATGCTGTGTGCATGCATGTTTTTGGGGTAATTCTATGCCTCTCTTCTGAGAATCTGGGATTTATCCTAATCCAGATTGCTCAGATTGCCTGAAATTTTTACTGGGTTCACTATACACTTCCAGCTGTAAAGTTTACCCTTTTCTTGAATAAGAAGCAGTTGCTTAATAGTAAGTACTTCCCTGTGCTCAAAGCCTGTAGGTGAATTGAGACTGTTTGGTTGTTCATTGGAGTTTTGCGTACCAGGTGCTGAAGTGGGAAGGAATTATTGGAAGTTATGGGTCTTCTGTTGGCTCTGTAACAAATTCTTTCAATAAATCACACTTTTAATCTGTGCCACTGTTTGCCTTGTCACCTTATCTAGTCATCTGCTTTGGCTACTTATTTTTTTCCTGTAAAGTCCCAACATGGGGGGGGCTTCAGTTTCAGCTGGGATTCCTGGCTACTATTGCAATACTAGTTTCAGCAATTAATCTCACCAATTTATGGCTTGCAGAAATGGAGCTGATGTCCGGGCCAGCTTCTGCAATAATAAAACCTGAACTTATAAAAATTGAATTTCAATGTTAGCAGAACTAAATCTGACCTCCTAAGACACAGAAAACTAATTTTTCAGCAGTCTTAAATTTCTCACGTAATTCCTGTTAAAGCATTTATAAGCTCCAGGAGCTGCCCATTCTGTGGCTACTTCACTGGAAATCTGCCTTCTCTTACCTGTTCCAGCACACCTGCAGTCCCTTTAAAGAGTGAGAGGTGAAGAGCCAAAGCAACCATGTGCAATAATAACATTTCAGATGAACATACTGACACCATTGCACCATGCAGAAATAAAAACCAGGCTGTGGCTGCTTCTGGGTCAGCTACTGAAAGAAGCAGGAAATCATGTTGTTGTGACTAGTCTGTGAATGATCACTGCCAGACATGGGTGAATTTAGTTCTGACTCTTTAATTACTTTGCAAGGGTTGCTGGTAAAATTATGTTCTTCTCCACATTTATTCCTAGCTGTTTTGTGAGAACTCTCAAAGGCTTTCTAGGTTTGCCAATGAAAAAGAGAAAATACTCCAGGATGCTCTTTCTTCTCCAGTCATGAAGCCAACCTTCTCCTTTTCAGAATACCACCTTCGTGGCCTCTTTTTGTTTGGCCTGGACATCACAACTGGCTTTCCACAGCAAAGGGTAAGGAGATGGAAGAAATGTTTCCCTTAATCATTATTGCTAAAAGAAGGCATTACCTAATGGTATGACTACAGGAGAGTTGCACTAGAGGTAATTTTGGCCTAGGAAAGCTGCTTCTGATGTTTAAAATAAAACAATAGTAAAAACTGTAGGAACAAGTTAGACAAGTTAACATTTTTCTGTAGTGAAATACTAAGGAATCTTATAAATAAAACTGGAATTCATTAACTACATTAAGGTGTCCCCTTTCTCTATTAAGCACTATGCAGAGCAATAGCTTAGCTTTGCATCAGAAGATACTGAAATAATGCTTTTCCTCTGTTTCTTTCTTAGAGGATATGTGAAGAGGAATTTTCTGTTGTGATGGTGAAAAGCTGATTTTTACCTTCATAATCTGTTACCTTATTACAGAGAACAGGCTTAATGATGTTTTTAAATGGTGAAGAGCACAAGCTATTTAAGGGCTCTGGATGTACTTTTATTAGTAAATTCCCATTTGGTACAGTACCTCCTTATTCATATTCTCATAAAAAACCAATAAAAATCACCATCTGTAGGATACGTGGCATATGGGTTATTAAATATCTTCTATGATATTAGGGCTCTAAAGTGTTGCCAGGAACCGCAATACCTTGCAAAGAAATACCTCTGACCCTGACGATAGAGACTTTTTATTACTGAAACACAGATCATCTCTTGCTGTGCGTGAACCTTCAGCACAAAAGGACCTGAGTGTTTTTAAGCAAACCATTATTTCTAACAAAAGATGCCTTTTCTCTCTCAGACAATTGTTGAGAGAAAGCAACAGACTCTTACCGTTAAACAAGCTTTAGAGTTTTTCATTCCAAGGAAAATAGCTTGAGGCTGGCATAATCAATTGCTGTTTCACAGAGTGATAGAAATGCACATGCTACACAGTAGCTAAAAATCTGTCAAGAAGCAACCAGCATGGCAAATGACCAAGAACACATTGGCAACAGCATGGCCAAAGTGTAATTTTTACTCGTTATTAACTAATGGACAAAAAAACCCATACTAAACTGCATCTTTATTTCTGGGTGAAATGTCATGTTTCTTTCAGGAAAAGGTTATGATAGACCAATTATTCTCAGCTTGGTTTAGGTTGGAACTTTTCTAATTCTCAGTTCTGCTCTGAGGGCAGTGGAAGGAGCACAGAAGAAGTATTATGGGCTGCCAAAAACCAGAAGAGGCTGTTAAGAGGAAAAGGTGTTGGTGTATTGACATATACTTGCCAAATTACCCGCAAAATATATTAGATGATGCCTATTATAATTCCTCCCAGTTCTACCATTTTGGTAAGAAAAACTTTATTCAATAACACAATGCCACTTTAAAGCATAATCTCTCTGTCTATATACTATGATTTGTCATCACTTTTCCACGGTCTTTACCTAGCTAGGTTACTTTTTTAACTGATTTTTAAGTTCACCCACATTAAATCCAAGTACAACAAAAAAACTTGCAAACAGCTTCCTTCCACTGTGAACTTGCCTCCTTCATCCCTTATCACAATATGGAAGGCAGTTTAGTTATGGCACCCTGACCAATCCCTTTTTCCAATGTTGCCAGATGCTACGACATCATCCTATGTGTTGGATAGGTCTTGCATCACCGGTCCGTTGACCAGTGAAAGACCATATTGGCTGCCCGTACTGAGCTCGAAGATCCACATAGGGGTAAATGGAGCCAAAATAGTGATACTGTAGTAGCAGGGAGGAATAACCTTTCCTAACTACTTGTCTGATGACAGGAAGACTCATGAAAAATGGGGAAAGTGGCACTGTGCGACTTGCAGTAAGTCAAGTCCTTAATATTGTGAAATGTATATCTATGTTATACAGTAGCTATAGCTGAGTGTCTTTTGAATACAGTTGCAGAGCCTACAGAGAAGCTACAGGTCTGCTTCTGCAATGGACTCCTTTGTTTTAGGCAGTACTAAGTTCTGAGCATGGCCACAAGTTCTGCAAACTGTCCCAAGCACGTGGTTGCCTGCTTACTCTGATCTCTGCTGAGCTGTATGGTTCTTCAAAAATTAAGTAAAGTGTTCAGGCCAGAGCCATACAGACAGGTACTGCAATCAGTAGAACTGGAGGCCTGAACTCCACAGGTGGAAAAACAATTGCCATGAGCTTGACATTGCAGTCCATTGTCAGTTGCCTTGTACTGCTACAAGATGGGAGAAGCTCTCTGGCATCACCAGTGGCCACTGCCATGGTAGCCACAAGAAATCCCCTGTGACTTTTTGGGGCAAGATGAGAAAGGATTCAGTTTTCCTCTGTGAAGCTTTGGGCAGTGACAAATGTTTTTATTCAGAGGTAGGATTATTTTTGTAGTCTTCTCTGTTGATTGACTTGATATCGCTAAGCAGAGCTGGCTTTGTGAGATTGCACAAAAGGATTGTCACACAATAGAGAAGGGTAACAGTACCACCCATGACAAAATGGCATAAGGACCCGTAGCTAGCTGAGTAGGCAAAGGTGAGGTGATTCTGTGTACCTCGGAATCTTCAACCCTTCTTAGATTATCTTCCTTTCAAAATAATTTTCATCAAGAAAGGAATGGTTTAGAGAAATAAGGGTATATCTGCCTTTTTCCCATTCTTTCACTTGGTGTCAATTCCCAGAGATGTAAAGATAGCTCAGCAGGTGGTACTGAAGATAATACAATCTTTCCAAGTCAGTGACATCAATTTCTGCATCAGCTATTGCTTATGATTGTCTTGATAACGATAAGTCTTGTCTCATGGAAGATGCTGGCCACTACTCAGACTCCTTACAGCCATGCCATGGCATGAATGACTGTGACTTAGCAGTGGCAGCAAGAGATTACATTGCTTAGTTTTCTTTTGCTAGAAAGCACAATGCCTGCCTTCAGGCTAATGTGTACCTTCTCTTGTCACAGTACTCAATACCACATCCTGCTGTCAGCAATGGTGTCAGCTTTATGGATGTTTGGTTCCACAAATCTGAGCTAAGGAACCCCAGAGTGATTAAGGATTGAAGCCAAGAGTATAAGGGTTCAGAAAATGCCACATATCACAAGGCTGCCTGATTGATTTCTAAAACCACTGGGATCCACAGCTATAGCTGTAGCCACAGTAGATATTTTTTTTTTTGGGGGGGGGGGAGATTGGTTTTCTTAATATATAATTTCTGTCTCATTTTCATTTTCTCTAATATATCTAGTAGCTCTGAGTCCTCTAAAGGCAATAATGTGCTGGCAGAGGCTCCTGGGAACTGTTGGTTAAAATTCTGCTGCCAACATGATGAGAGCTTTAGGATAATTTCCTGGACTGGGAGATCAGCTTGTCTCTGAATACAATCAAAGCTGCCAATATGTATCTATTGTGCCTATTTACGACACATGTAAGGACCACATACGAAACTAAGAATAGCATCACTGCTGACAGGAAAAAAACAGTCCCTGTGCCACCTACTCATGATGATTATTGTACACACAGATTCATAACTCTAAATCTCAGGAGAACAAATCTCACTGGTTTTGGATAATAACTTTGTTAAGAATAAATTCACTGAAGGAAATGGAACACTGTAATTAATACTCTATCGGCATAGATCAGAGATGAGCTTTAGGGCAGTATATGTGATTTCTTTTCCTGGAAACATCCTGAAAGAACTCAGCTTTTCAGAAGGCAGGTGACTTTAACCTCAGCTTTCTTTCATACAATTAATCTTTAAAACAAAAGGGTCCCATCTCACGAGTTACTGTATTTGGCCCCTAATACAATTAATCCAGGTCTTTTTCAAGCAAGCTTGCCAATGAATTTCCTAAGAAAAATCTAGTACAAGTCTGGTAGAAAATTCAGATGTAAGTGTCAGGTGAGCAGATCAATACTTGCAAGGGCAGCAAACACCAACTTTTTATCATTTAAAATGTTCTTAAAGGAGAGGAAAGGAAAAAAAAAAGAAACATTTTTTCTGTTGTGTTTTTGAACGTCATGCTTTCCTCCATTTACAACTGTTGGTGGTTGGTGGGCATACGCTGACTAAGCTTTATTGTGGTTATGGTCTCAGGCAATAGAATTTAGTCAACTGAACAGCACAAGGCATGAACAAATTCTGAAAAAAATATTCTAAAATGAACACAGATACTCTGTAGGTAAGGCATTCATTTGCTCAGTAGTTATATATACATATAAGGCCTTGGACATTAGAACTTGGGTAGCACTTGAGTGTTCTCACAGTGCGTAATGGCTTGGGACTATGCACTAGCTTGTCTCATTGTGATAAGGTCTTTCCTGATCTATACAGGCACCAAAACCAAGCATGACAATTGTAACTCAATAGTTTAAAAACGCAGGACAACCCCGCTGTGGTTACAAGTGGGTGGAATCTTAAATCTGTAGCCTTTGATATCCTGGCTCATACTTACACTTAGTTAACACACCAGTTAACTATCGCTACTTTAAAGAATTTGTTTAATTTAAAGATCTACTGGTTTATGTGAGCTGCTTAGCTGTCCTCACACTGTAATGAGACTGGCTGTTGGCAAGCGGGAATATCATCCCTCTCCTATCTCTTTCCTAGGCCTGCCTTAGTCCACTGAAGATATTCTGATGCCACCCGCAGGAGGATGCAGGTACTTACAGCATCTCTCTGCCCTATTACAGGTGCTTTAGCAAAACTAGCAGGTAATATCAGCAAGCAGAGGAACGTCAAGGCATGTAGCTGTGTGGGCATATAACTACAGGGTGAGGCCCTTATTGGATCCGTGCCTCGGAATGAGAAGTATTATTTGAGTGCTGGAGTGTAAGAGAGAGAACAGAGAGCTCACACTTCATCTGGACTCAGCTAAACACAGATGGAGGTTAGATCCTGCTCCTTCTCATAGTCCCCTGCTGCAGGTTGTCCTACTGGTAAGCTCCAGCCTACAGCTAGACCACAAATACATTTTGTGGAAGTCTTGCCAAAGTCACAGATGCATGAGGTCTCCCTTATTCCTGCAGGGCATCCTGTGTTTCTCACTGTTTTCTAGAGAGCTGAGCTAAACATCCAGCATCCTGGTGTGCAAGAGGCTGCATCCTGCTAGCAGGAAGCAGCTCCAGTGAGCTGTCACAGCTCCCAGCCATGACACAGCATGCAGAGTCTAGGAGTCAAGCAGCCTTGCCCAGCAGTTATTCTGGGACAGCACAACCTGGCTTTGTATTAACACACAGTTTTTCCCTGGAGGCTTCACCCATGCATTTCTGTGTGATAGGATTCTGCTGTTATTAAGCTAAAAGACTTGTGAGATACAAGTAAAACTAAGAGAAATCTTGGCTTCCTGGAGAACCTGATTAGTTTAGTGGTTATGCTGGGTGCATAAGGAAAAAAAATCACAGCTTAACAAAAACAGTAACAGAGAAGAGGTAATCAGAAAGGACAAGGGAAATCATGCTGTTTGTTGTACTTAGGTGAGTTTTGTATAATTCTTATTGTACCATAAAAGTAATTTAATTTTATTTCTGTGAATGCATAAATAGAAAGATTAATCTTTGATTTTAATGCTGTGAACAAATTACTGATCAGCAGGATCTTTTGCTCTATAACATGCTCTATAAATGCTGTGTTTTGTTGCACTTTATCAGCAATTTGAAAAAAAAATCAGGTTTACAGTGTATAATTCTGACATTTGCAGCAGTATCATATTGAAGTCTCTAATTAGAGAATAAACGGGTTCTGACAGAAGAGTTCAGCTACATCTCAAGAGGTGGAAGACTTGTGGTGAGTATTCCTGGGTCAGGCTAGCAAATATGTTAGCCTGCCTCTTCTTTGTTTGACACCGTGCAGTGCTCAGGAGAACTACTCCAGGATTTGCCAGCTCAGAAAACACCTGGCATCGAGTTCACAGCATAAGACTGACTTGTTTCTGTCTTGCACTCCTTCCCTTGCCTGAAAAATTTACATCACTGGAGATACTCTCTTTTCAAAATGGTTTGTGTTTATATCTTTATGCCTGTTTGGGGGATGACTGCAGCATCTGTATCTCAGTGGGTATACTCTGGGACCTCTACCATTTTCAAATCGGTGTGTCTCAGAGAGATCTATGAATTTTTATTTTCATCAGGTTCTTATGAGGCAGGGAGAAGACACTGGATTATACAGATGGGGAGCTATGGCACAAAGATGCTGTATTCCACAAATATTTGGGCACTTGTTTAACTGACAAGTGTAAATCCAATTCCCTGCGTAATCTGAGGATTTCTGGGAAGCCAGCCAGACTTTTCACAAGAACACACTTCGGCATCGCCACAGTTGCTCAGTAGATCAAGAACTGAGTGGCTGCCATGGGTAGGCAAAGTCAAACAGTGAATCCTGATATCCCAAGTCCTTGTGCTGTGTTTTGACTGTAAGAACTCTCTTTTCGCTTAGTTGGGGCCATCCTATCCCTTCTCCCTGTTAGGACACCTAGCGAGGCACTGCAGAGTCAGCAAGAACCCCGCTGCCAGGGGGAGAGTGGCCCCTCAGCAACCACTCAAGCCTGTTTCACTCTCGCAGGCTGGCACTGCCGCCTCCCCGGCTTGCGGGCATTTGCACTTCTGCCGGCATGTGGACTTTACAGCCCAAATTAAACCTAATGCTCAACTTGAACCAGTCGGCTCATTGGAAATACTGGTTGGACTTAGTTAACCCCATACTGGCGGCCCCTCGGCGCTGCAAGCAGATCGCATCTCCTCCCCAGTTGTGCTGAGAGATCAGCACCAGGGAAAAGCTCGGTGCTCCCAGCTGGGAGGGCAGAGGATGTGCACGGGAGACGCTGAGCATCCCCGGCGCCCCCTCTGTCCCCGGGGCGCCCCGCAGGGGGCGCTGCCGCGGGCTGCGCGGCTCCGGCACCGCGGGGCCGGGGCGGCTCCGAGCGGGGGGAGCGCCCGGCGCGTCCCGCCCTCCCGCCTCCTCCCTCCGTCCCCTCCCCTCGGCGGCGGCGGTGGAGCTGCCGGGCTCCCTCGCTCCTCTTCACATGGGGCTCGCCCTGCGGGCGGGACAGCGCTCCTGCCCTCCCGCCGACCGCTGAGAGGGACCCGGCGCGGGCGAAGGGGTCTGGCCGCCGCCGGCGGGCAGGTAGGGACGGGCGGCGCTCCCCCGAGGGGAGTCGGGCGGCGGCGGGACGGGCGGGACGGGCTGTGCCCCCGGCCGGCGGTGACGGGCGCGGAGCGGAGCGGGGCTCACGTGGAGCGGGAGCCTCGCATCCTCGCATCCCTCCTCCTCCGGCGCCCGCCCTTCGCAAGGGTCTTCCCGTCGCGGCTTCGTCGTGATCGCGGGACCCCCGCCGGTCACTTGTGGGCGCATCGCGGGGTGGATTCTCTTCCAGGCTGCCGCGGGGAGCCGCGCAACTTCAGGGAGGACCCCGGGCGGGAACGCTGGTCTTCCCCGTTCGCCCAAAGGGGATGGAGTTTAATTAAAGAGCTGTGAATCTTCCCCTGCCCTTTCCATCTTTTAGCGGTCAGGAGAACAGGTCCGTTATTTGTGAAATTATTTAATGTCAGTTTAGGTGCTGTTTCTTTTTTTCCTGTACACTACCAAATACAGAGTGCTGATGAGATTATTTTTTGTGGTTGGTAGATTAAACACAGAACGAATTCCTTATGCCGTTAAAGTGAGAGTTGTGGGTTTGCCGAGTTCATATAATCTGATGTTCTCATAGCTCAAAATAAACCTTTTCATTAAAAGGGAGAAAACCGGATTCAGTTCTTGCAGCTTTTGATTGATGAGAGCTCCCTCGTGGAAATCAGCGGGGAGTTTTGCCTGATTAAGAGCTGCAAAATTGTCCTGAGGTTCGTTACACAACTGGCTGTAGTTTTGCAGTACGGGCTCAGTTAGGTAACTTTGCATCTGTATCTTGTTTTCACTGGTCCAGCTGAAGTACTTTCAAGTCAAATTAGCTTCAGTGCTCCGCTTTAAGCCCTCTCTGCTCGACGTGTCCAGGGGAGCGGGAGGACTCTTTTACATGCTTCAAAGAAGAGTAAACTTGTTTGTTAAACCGAGAAGCAGGTGACACTCATTGGAGATAGCGATTGCAATTTAGAAATGCTCCGTGTGTTTTGCAGGCACTGCCAGGTCAACTGTTTTCATCCTGGAGGTGTTTTATTTTGTGTGTGTTGCAGCTGAGCCTCAGAAGCTCTAGTCAAGACTCGGCTGTAAGAGAAGATGTACAGGCATGCATGTAATCACAGTCTCTCACCCAAGAGCATGCTTTCTGGTGTGGTTATGCAGAAATGTTACAGAAAACAGAGCATTGCTCCTCAAAAAGCTTGGAGGTTGCAATTTCCACACTTGTGAGCTGACTATTCAGTTATTGCTGTTCTGTCTTTTTTTCTGTGCTGCTAAAATACTTGACAGTAAGCAGTTTACAGAATCCAGTCAGTTGTTTGTGGAACTTTTCTTGTTGTTGCAACTGCAAGAATTTTGTCAAACTGTTTGGATTCTTTTTTAAGACATAAAAGTAATTAAAATAAAACAGAAACTTTCCTGCATTTTAAGTGGCAGCAACATAGGATCAGACTTGGCGAGGTGGAAAAAACAAATCCCAATGCTTTTCTTTGTGCTGTTACTGTTTTCAGAAAAGAAAACCTCCTTTGGGATGGCATTTCACAAGTTTGTTCTTGGTTCCTTGAAGTTTCAGGTGGTGAAAGTCTCATCAATCCAGCTGTTCAAGTGAGGAAAAAAAAAATAATCCTTAGTGAGGCAGGAACTCAAACATGGGCTGAACGGCTTTCCTGAGCTAGGACAATAGGAAACAAATTGTGTATCACTAAAGTTAAAAGTATTCAAGAAGGCTGTTAATAACATTCAAAAGGAGGTTCTTAATATACATGTCAAGAGTGTTATCAGTTTGTGTAGCTCAGCAGCCACTGTGTAGCTGAGCTATCATGCTTAACTGTCCATCTCCTAATCTTTGGGGGGAGGTTTTTCTAAAACAGGGTGCTCAGATGAACCCCTGTTTTGAAACACTGAACTCAGGTGAATTATGGTAAGTAATTCTGCTCAAGAGGTTGCACTTTTGGACCTTGTACTGAAAAATTACCTTCATAGCAGCATGCCAAAGCTTGGAGCTCTCCATACGAGAGAAGCTAATGGTATACATGGTGATGTTATACGTTCAGTGCTGGTTTATAGCTAGGGCAGCTATCACTTGTATAACACAATGGCTGATTTGTCTTCATGGGGTGAGTTAGGAAAGTATCATGGATGTGGACAGACTAAGCACCTTGCTGAGTTGCTTGGGAATTTTGAAAGACCAGGATGTTGAAGCCAGATGGAAAAAGGTCTAGGCTGGCAGTCTGATCTGGATTGCCTGCCTTTTTTTGCTACAGATTGTTTGAATTATGTTATAAAATACAGCTATTTCTAGGTATTGCATTCAGTGGTTGGCTGACAACATTCAAAGTTGAAAAAGTGTTTTTCTGTTATATGCCTTTTTATGTCTTTGTACACACATGCTGTTTGGTAGGCATTGGTATTTTATTATGCTGTCATAGCTTCCCTTTTCCTAGGTTTATTATTTTAATGTTTTAAAATCATCTAGTAGACTCCATGTGAAACCAGTGCTCTGTTAATGGATTGTTAGAGTGGTGGAATTTGAATGTGAGATAGCCAGCGGTCAGCATTATGGCTCCTGATGCAACCATTAGTCAGCAACGCTTTGCATAAAGAGCCAATCTAAAATTTAATGTCATCCGCTGTATCTTGTTGGAAGGGTGACTTTAGGCAAGAAAGAAGTTCTAACTTGATGATGAAGGATACATGCCTACAAAGGGCTGTGCTGAGGTTGCTGTGAAAATGGTAAGTTTAGGGTTTAATCATTTGTGACTCAAAATTTAAGTCCATTTTTGCTCTTAAAAACCGCAGCATGCAACTTTAAAGAGCAGCTAAATGTTTTTAGGTTTTTTGCAAGATGCCTGACAGCAAAACCTGCATTAGTAAGGCATGCTGCTCTGAGGAGCTCTGCTTTTGTCTGCCCTTGCAACTGAAGCATCCTTTGCTGGTGCAGTTGAATGTGCCACCGATTCTAGTTGATGTCAGAGAGAGGGGTTTATTCAGTGTAAATTCAGTTTCAGTAGCTGCAGACCCTCATGTTGTCTGCCACTAATCAGCCATTCGTAGTTTCTGTCTTTAGGAAAACAAAGTTGTCTTGATTTGCTTCCGCTTGCCCTTTTGTGCTGCAAGCACTACACAGCTGTGAAGTTGCCATCTACCTCTGATTCAGGAACATACTCTTCTTCCAAGTGGTGTGCGTGCCCTCAAACAGCTTTGATTCTCAGAGACAGGTAAGTGGCATTTGTGGCCTAGAAAAAGCTTCACAGAGATAAGAGGAGCTACATGCATTCTTAAAAACTAGCACATGCCCAGGTGTTTTGGTGAATTAGTTTGAATGCTTTGCTGAATCACAGCTGTGAGCATGCAGAAATAGTACACCTACAGTGTCTGCTGCAGCTGAGTACAGCGCTTGGAATGGATTTCAGGGCAGGTGTTCAGAGACCATCCGAACACCAGAAATGAACTAGGAGTGGGATCGTACATACTACAGGCAGGAATGGAAACATAACATTGCAAGTGGCTTTACTGGAAATTTTACCAGGACTTCTCTCTTTCTCTCCAGTACTCAAATACGGAGTGAGAACTGATGCAGTAAATGACCCAATTCCCACTGATTTCCTTTAAAAAATGATTATGCAAAGGATGTGTCCAAGTAAACTGCCTTGGGAGTTCCACCCGTGGCCTGCAAGAACGGTGTGATTTGCCCAATCATGACGTTTTTGTGTCAGTCCCTGGTAACTGATTCGATAAGCAGGATTAGCACTAAGTGTGTAAGTCCCGGTACCGACCCCTTCTTCCTTCGGTTACCGTGCCCGAGCCCTCCGAGGGCAGCGGTGTCGCTGCCGGCCGCGGGCGGGGAGCGGGGCTGGGGGGTCTCGCCGCGCCGGAGCCGCGCCCGGGCTGTCCCTGTCTCCGTCCCCGCCGGAGGGAGCCCGCGGACCGGCGGAGCGCGGCGGCGGCTCTCCCCACTCCCCGCGGGGATCCCGCCGGGAGCGCGGGGCGGGGACACCCATCCCGGCTTGCCCGATCCGTTCCTCCGGCAGGGCACGTCCTGCGCGCCCTCCCGTGCGCAGCGAGGGGCTGCTTGACGTTGGTCTTTCTGGGGTGTCCTTCGACAGCAAAGTCCTGTCATTGTGCGCCTGGTTATGAATAGGAGCTGGTCTGACCAGGAGATTCCTTTCCTAACTTAGCTCGTTGCTCTCCCCCTGCCCCATTCTTACCAGTAACCTTTCCTGCTTTGCCAACCCAGGCCCTCCAAAGCTGGAAATGAAATAGCTGTCAGCTTCTTTACTAGCCTGATTGAAAGGAGGGCAAGAAGCACCTCAGGATAGAGTGCTAAGAGGACCCTTGGCCAGACCAACCTTTTGTGGCTGGAACAGTGATTCCCGGCTGTAGACACTCATGTGAGTTTGATTCCTCCTTTATTGTCAATACATTTGTGATTGACACAGGGGGAGTACCTACACCATTTCATTTACTAATGACTGTGGTTCATAGATCAGCAAGGTCTGGAACTGGCTGTTTTAGGTGGAGTAGTATAGGGGTAAGATTCCCCTTAGTTGAACAGTGGACAAATGGAAAGCAGCGCCCTGAGCAAGGAAAGTTTTCTTGGTGTAAAAGATTATGAGCTGTTGAACGGCTTGGGCATGACAACTGCACAGTTAATCCATGCTTTTCTAATCTACCGCCTTCTCTAATTTCCTCCTGTGAATTATTTGCTGTGAATTGATCGCTAAATGTTATGTGGATTGTCAGTGATCAGATGGCAAGATGGACATTCACTGTACATCTGTAGAGGGCAAGACACCTTTCTAAAAGGTGGCAAAAGCCAATAATTAGGCTATGGGGTGCAGCTTGGACATGGTCAGTATTTGGAATAAATTTCTAACTGTTTTTTGACAGTTTACTTGAGGGAGTTTCTCCTCCTGCTTTATGTTGTCTAGAGCCTTCAGGCAAGATTGTTGTCTTTAGTAATGCTTGTCACTGTGGCTCAGAATATTGTGAAGGACTAGGACTGTTAATGTTAGTTGCCATCTATAAGGGCTCTGTCAATAACCAACTGGATACTGTGAAAAATGCAGAACTTGCTTATTGAATTAAAAATACCTTGTAAAATATCTGCAGTAAGATAATACGTGTACTGTAATGCGGGGGCTGTGACTGGCACTTTGAAGTCACTGCCAGTGAAATCCTCAGAAATGTGGACAAATGAATAACCCGCAGCTAACAGTGTGCTAAGTAATGTAGACAGCTGTTTCTTATTTGGTTTTATGCTAATTGCTGCTGCAGTTGCGTTCCCGAGTTGATGGAATTGCTCATCATCCCTATGATCTCGGTGCAAATGTTGCCCTGTGTTGACAAAAGCAGATGCTTTTACTTGGCTTTTAATTTATGGTGAAAGTTTTATGGGGTCATTAAGATTCATTGAGAAAGGTTGAAAATGACTTTGAGATCTTGCCAGATGTTTGGCCAGTCTGGGCTCATCTTTGCATAGTGATCAAAGAAAGGAGAAAGGAAAAAAAAAATCTGTAAAAATCTATGAAATTAGTTGTATGGAATTAGCACATAGATAAATGAGGAGAGAAGAGTGAGGGAAAGGGAAATAGAAAATTGGACTAAGCTGCCTGTCAGTGTTTTAAGTAGAGTCAAGTCTTCTGTGACGGATTGCAGGCAGTATGTAACTTCTTGGGGATATTCTTTTTGAACTTGCAGAAAGGCTTTCAGTCTTAAGCTTGTGTTGAAGGTCTGGGCTGAGGCTCAGTTTCACTTGTGGAACAAACAGAGGGAGGTTTGCTCCGCCACAGTTTGATTTTTGTTGGGGGGGGGGGGGGGGG
>JAWWES010000081.1:42801181-42842125 GCA_035583135.1 Lophotriccus pileatus | reverse complement strand
GCTCGAAGGCCTTATCTGCATATGCGGGTAAGGACCTTCCCCGGCTCTTCGTTCGCGAAGACGGGCCATTATTATTTTTATTTATAAGTACAGACCTGGGACCTTCTGTTCTCATGGATAAATGAATAATTAAGAAAACCCAGAGAAAGACGCGTGGATTGAATTAAGCACGTAATTTCTTCAGAATATGGAGAGCCTTTACAGTGTCGTGTGCAAATTGAAGAGTCACATGAAATTATTTCAGGTACTAATGCCAGCAGAAGTTCGTCTTGGTGGATGGTGAAAGCAAGTCTAAATGTTACTTTAAAGAACAAAAGCACTGATAAGCTCCAAGGGATTGGTTATTCTTCTGATATGTTGGGTAGGAGAGACAAATGCCTCTATTAATATAGACATAATCTTATGATAACCTAAAACTTAATTCTTCAAAATTTATGCTTTTCTTGCTGCAGGTTTCAGCAACACTTCGTCTTCAGTACTTATGATCTTAATGAAGCTGGGAAGCTGTTTTGCACTAAATAGAAGTTATTATTAAGGTGTTCTGACACTTCAACTATACTACTCCATTTTGAAGTGCTTACTGACTTTAAACGAATTTTATGCTGGAATTTGTGTTCCTAACTGTAAAGGAAAGCCAAAACATCCCTTAAATAAGGTTCCAAGAAAGTGACATTTTCATACTTTTAAAATAAAAATACAATGATCTTGTCTTTGAACAAGCTTGGGTTCTCTGTGTTGTAGATGGGGGAATTTCTTCAGCCTTTCCTCACAGGAGAGGTGTTCCATTCCTCTGATTCTTTTTTTTTGGCCCTCCTCTGGGCAGTGCTCCAGGTGTGGTCTCATGAGACCAGAGTAGGGTGGGGAAAATCACTTCCTTGACCCTCTGGCCACAATCCTTTTGATGCAGCCCAGAACACAGCTGGCTTTCTGGGTTGCAAGTGCACAGTGCCAGCTCATGTCCAGTCTCTCATCCACCAGCACTCCCAAGTCCTTCTCAGAAGGGCTGCTTTTAATCCCTTCGTTCCCCAGCCTGCATTGGTACTGCGGGTTGCTCTGACCCAGTTGCAGGACTGTTGCCTTGTTAAGTCTTGTGAACCCTCACATGGGCCCCCTTCTCGACCTTGTCCAGGGCCCCACATCCCTCTGGATGGCATCCCATCCTTCAGGCATGTCAACTGCACCACTCTGCTTGGTGTCATCTGCAAACTAGAAGAAAATGCACTCAATCCCACTGTCCATGGCATTGATGAAGACATTAAATAGTGCTGGTCCCAGTATGGACCCCTGAGGGATACCACTTGTCACTGATTTCCACCTGGACATTGAGCTGTTGACACTACCCTCTGGATGTGACCATCCAGCCAATTCCTCATCCATTAAACAGTCTATCCCTCAAGTCTGTATCTCTCCAGTCATCCAGAAGGATGTCAGGAGAGACCCAGATGGTCCAGATAGTTGACATCCATAGCTCTTCCCTTGTCCACTAATGTAGTCACTCTATCATAGAAGGCCATTGGACTGGTCAGAGAGGGCTTGCCTTTGATGAAGCTGTGCTGTCTTCAGTCACCTCTCTGTCCTCCATGTGCCTTAGCACAGCTGCCAGGAGAATCTGGAAGGCGTGGGCAGCACTTCGGTTGGATTCAGAAAGAGCTCAGATGAGGAGGTGAGAACAGGGGAGATACTGTTGCCCCCTTCCTCCTTCCCCCCAAAGCCTCATTCCAAAAAAGAAACAAACAAAACAAAACAAAAGAACTGTTGTGGTGGAGCAGAGTGGGTTGAGAAGCACTCAAGACAGGTAGCTACTTGAACAAGGAAAGTTGGTAGAAGATTGGTGATATTAGCTCAAATGAAGAGCAGAAATTGAGACTGAGGTAAGGGTAGAAAAGAGGGTAGGCAGAGGTGGCAGAGAAGGATGCACAAAGGAGCAGTGTATAGCTGTGCTACAGTCTGGAATGGGGCCTGAGGTTTTTGGGGTTTTGTTGTTTTGTTTTGTTTTGTTTTTGGTTTTTGGTTTTTTTTCCAGTTATTCTACATCTGTAATTTATAGCAGAGTTCTCAATGAAAAAACACCTTTGTTAACAAAATGTTTGCCTCTGCTGCTCTTGCTGTGCTTCCTGGCATAACAACATTTGCACTTAGTGTTCTTGCTACAGAGGTCTAAGTATTATATGCCCATGGCAGAAACTGTCATCCAGGAGTAATTGCTCTCCCGTGTGACATGAACTGAGAGTGGATGAGCAACACTCCTTTGTGCAGAGCCCACTGCCCGGGGTTTTGTTGTGTCACAGCCTTTACTTTGATAGTAGACAGGAAGGTCTGCTGCTCCTGTGAGGTTCCACTTCATCCTGAGCAGCAGAGCGATACCTGTGCAACAAAAACTTTTCTATCTTGTTGATGCCTGTGTTTTGTACCACCACCTGTGTGTTGGAATGGAATGTCTGCTTATGGTTTGCTGTCTCAGTCACTCTCATGTAGCTTCCCACTGTGAAAAGCAAAGCCAAACACTTGAGGGTCAGGAAATGCCAAAACAAAATATGTCATGTGGACTTAATTGAACCTTTTAGTTTGTGTGTGTTATGACACTGCCTTTTTGAAGGGATCATATGCTTATTTTTCTGTGACAGTCCTGCAACAAGAGAGCCTTTGCCATTTTAGGTGGCAATTTTACCCCTCTTTTTGAGAGCAAATGAGTTTGTAAATGACTCACTCCATAACTTTTCTGCAGCAAAGATCAAATGCTGCAAAAAGCAAGCGAATACAGGGACTCCACAGCCCTTTGATGTAAACGACATCTTTACATTGTCTTCAGTAGAGTTTGGAGTGGGCTTCAAATTCAGACAAAATTTTTCCAATGACTTCATTGATAGGAAGACACATAGAAGAATGATTTCAGCACAGCTTCCTTAGGTTTAGAATCGCTTTTGGTTGTGTTTTTTTTCTTTGAGGTTGTTTTTTTTTTTTTTTTTTTCCTCCAGACATTAAATGATACGAAGCAAAGTGGTTTGGGGTTTTTTTTCTGTTTTTTAAATATTTGTCTGGATGCTTCGCTGTTCAAGTGGGATCCTTGATGCAATTCATTAGACTTCTCCTTAGGTGAAAAAACATCCCAAACAGTAAAGATTTATGTTCCAATCTAGTAATGCAATTTAAAGTGTTGTAAAGAATGTAAAATTAGGTAAAAAATCAATTCCTTCTATAATCAAGGGAACTGCAAAGAACAGAGCATTTAATAGTGTAAGCTGCGTGTAATTGTGATGGAAGATTCACAATACTTAAGCCTTAGGATATCACTTGAGAAAATGTTAAATATCTTGGAAATCTTTGTAGCTGTATTGCTTATCTTTTAATTAAAGAATATTCATGTAAAAAGAAGCATAAAGTTATTTTGATCTATTGAAAAATGATTTACGGCAGGAGAGCCTTTCCTCTGACATGCACTTACTACTTCCATATCTGTGTTGCAAATTTACTGTAAGGGAATCTTTCATCAGTTGGGGTCACCTCCTGACTCTGTCCCCTCCCAGTTCAATGTGCACTCCATCCTACTCGCTGGTGGGATGGTGTGAGGAGCAGAAAAGCCCTTGATTCTGCATAAGCCCTGCTCAGCAATAACAAAAACTTCCCTGTTATTATCAACACTGTTTCTGCAAAACGAAACACAGCCCCGTACTAGGCACTGTGAAGAAAATTAGCTTTATCCCAGCCCAAAACAGCACAACACATCTGCTGGGGATAAGACTCTCTCATAAATCACCAGAACACCTTGATGTATAAGAGAATGCTCCAGATTGGAGAGCCACACGAATCCTACAGAAATACTGAAGAAATACCACTCAATAGGCATAAAATTATTTTAACTGAGCAAATGGTTTTGAATAGATATTTTATGTACTGTCTCTCCCTGTGTTTGCAGAATGTCCATGAAGAAGGTGGTAATGTGTTAGTGTATTTGCTCTTCAATAAAATGTAAGTAGCAAACGACATTCTTCCATGAACATTGATTTCCATTTTTATTGCATACTTGTGACCAGCCAGTGGGTGTTATTTATTCTTTCTGATTTGATTTATATGGCCAAAAGCTCATGGAAAGAGGGTTTTCTCTTTGGCATAGAAAATACTTGTTTTATCAAAGTTTTGTCTCTTGTTGCTCTGAAAGGAAAATGTGGAGACCTTTCTTCCCTTTTTTGAGTTAAAATAGGTGGGCCTGGTATAATTATGGTCTCCTGTAGTAATCATCACCTTTTTTTGGAGCAGCTGCAGACTTTGTGCAAGGAAATTTACTGGATACATCTGACTCAGCAGTCCTGATCTACTTTCTTATTTCTCTTGCCAGCTGAAAGAATCCTATCCCAACTCAAAAAGCATCTATCTGTGTTAGAGAACGTTAGTACCACACTGTGTGTGTCCTCTGCGTTCCACCTCACTTCTATTAGATCTCACTCCAGAGCAGCAGACTCAGCTGTCTGTAGCTGGCAATAGGTGTGACATTGCAGTGCTGCCAAAAAAAGGTTGGGAAGCTGGCCAGGGTGGAGATGGGACGGAAGGGCTCTGATAAGTTTGGCAAAGGGAAATAAATAGAAAAGGAAAGTCAGATGGAGACAGTTTCTAAAAGGGTTTCATGAGAAGCATTACTTACTGTGTTTTTTTGAGGGGAACCCTGGTTTCTGTCTTCACAAGAGTCTTGATGCTGCATGTTACATGTCTGAACTCCCACTAAGGGGGTGTTTAGGGCAGGAACACCTTGCTATGTTCATAACTAGTCTCTGTTGGTCTATGTCCTTTTCTTACCTCTCATGGCTTTTGTGGTCCTTTTTGACCATGCTATTGCCACAGTGGCAATAGTTCCACGAGATACCATAGAAAACTGAGATAAGGGCATTAAAAGTGTGTTTTGGGTCTTTTGTGCTTTCCTAGCACAAAATACATTTGGAAAAATACTGCCAATATCAGATGTAACCTTCTGTCTGGAGGTGACAAGGATTTTGATTGTGGTCAGAGTGGCTGTGGATTGGGTGTGGAACTCCAAGGCACTCCACAGTCAGTTCAGTAGGGAAGCAACTGGTCCATTTTGATTATTGGCCATATACCTCTTTTCTAACTAAAGAACTTGTGGGTACAGCTGCTGTGTTGGCAGTGGAGGATAAAATGAGTATTCCAAATATTACCCTTGGGATAGAACGTTGGCTACTGGAAAAATAGTAGGTCCTCTCCAGTTTCATAGCATCTTGCTCAGTCACAGCAACTGTGTATTTAGACGTGGTGATATCCTCTCTGAACAAGAGTTGTCTGTGGTTTTGGTTTGGACTTTTTTTTTGAGGCAAAAAGGGGAGAAGGACTTTAGTTTTACCTTTTGTTGTTTGTAAAGACTGTCCTTATGTTTTTGAATCGGCAGGGTCATTGTTTATCTTGGTGATCACTTGGAGGTCATCTCTGAGTCCCTCGAGCAGCAGGTGGATAAATAAGCTTCATTGCTTGGTGTGGGGACTGTTTTGATTTGAATTAGTGAAGTCTGATCAAGTGTGGTAGTTTGTACCTAAAAATTTGCTGACCTAAGGTGGAGTAGTATAGGAAATCCTAAAGGTTGTTTGGGTATGCACAGACTGCGTGAAATGCAACGTGGAATTTGCTTTCCAACTGAATATATTTTCTCTTATTTTAAAATGTAGTTTGTAGAACAGATGCCTGTCTTGACTCCCCCAGTAGAGAGACAGCTGGCCAGAGGTGCTGCTTTCTCCCTCTGGGTTACTGGTAAACACCATACTCACAGGTGTTTTGTAAGCAGATGGAGGTATATAGGCATTTGTGATCTTGCTTATTTGAGCAGTGATAGGAATGGACTGGACAGGCACAAGTAAGTACTAATAGTTTTAAAGTGTGACAAGTTACCAACAAATATGTATCTCCTATTTTCCACACCCTTTCCACCATAAGTTTTATGGCCCAAATGTTTGAGTTCTGATATTCAAAGTGCTATATCAAGCCAAACTTAATTATTTAAGGGATTCACCTGCCTCTGTGTGGTTTGACCTTGAATGACAGCTGTGACATTCTTAGGGAGATGACCGGTAAAGGAAAATAAAGCAAAAAGCTTACAACTAGAAGGGGCAGAGACTAGGGTGATATAAAAAAGTGTAACAGTGAAGAATACATCAGTGGTTTCCCCAGCCCAGTCTTCTAACAGCACCAGACCAGGACAGAAGCAGGACCACTCCATCCTCATTAACAGATGGGGAAGGTGAGAAACAGTGTGGTGTTTGATTTATTTGCTGCTGGGTAATGTCAGGTTCTTGGGCATGCGTTGGTTGAGAAACTGAGGTACAATTTGGCATTCTGCTTTGGAGTAGTTTAAATCAGCTTACACTTTGGGTAGCCTCTTTCAACCTCCTAGAACAAAACATGTATTACATAAATGCAAAGTTTAAGTTCTTGGTTTCTCTTGATGGCAGAGAATACTGGGAATGAGGCAATAGAAAATATTACTTCTTCTCTGAGTTGACTCTTTGCTTGTTGCTATAACTACTGAGGAAAGGCAAGGATGGCAGCTAACAGAAATGTAAGTTACAGCAAAGTTAAAAATTGCAACCTGTGTGGCAACCTACGTGGCAAAACCTATGTGGCACAGTTTTGGCAAATTAGAAACCCATGATATTGATAACAAACTAAGAGCCTTTCTTGGAATCTGTTTCAATAAGTTTGTGTCCAAACTTCTTTTGACTTGGCTAGACAATTTTATGTAACAGGCAGACCTGAAGCGTTAGACAGAAATTTTTGTAGCTAAGTTTCATGCAATAAGAAATACTAATTGTACAGGACAGCAAATAGATAAGCTGAGGAAAGAGAAAAGATTAATAACCCTTAAAATGTCACAACGATTTTAATTCAAGTTGTAATTTCAAAATACAGCAAAGAGAAATTATAACCCATTTTATAACCTGTAGGTAAAAATTTTAAAATTATAACCTGTAGGTAAAAGCAACACTAAGTATTTGATTTTCTCAGTGCGATCTTTCAACAAAGTTCTGAGGGAAAAAAACTTTCAAATACCATTTGTCTTGAGTTCAAATGGTTCACTGACTGAAAGGAGTTATCCAGGAATTAAAAATACCGAGTAGGGAAAGATAAGCCTTATATCGTTCTCTTGATTTATCATTGCATTCTACTGAGCCACCTTTCTACTCAGAAACATCATTACAGCAACCAGATTAAACCTGCAATAATTTGTTTTACCTTTCTTGAGTGTCCCTTAAAGGGATGCATGGGAAGTACTACGCCCCCATAAAAGATGTTTGTCTCTGTATTAATAGTTGCTCCGTAGGCAGTGTGTAAATGAGTTTTGTTCATAAGGTTTGACCTGCCAAAGTGTTCATGCATTGCAAAAGTCATTTTATGGATGCAGCTCCCAGTTGGAACATGCTGTTTGTTTAATGTAACTATGGTATTCTAAAGCCTGTCTTCTCCCTATAACATGCAGGAAATGGCAGTGATATTTTCCCTTTTTAGTCCTAAATTGTTTTAACTGAGTTAACCAGACCTTCTGACACACACCAGCTAAGTAAGTCAGTGAAGCCAAAGGGAGTCCTAGAAGGATTTGAGCTTTTTTCAGTGTTAAGAGGGGAAGGCTGAGGGAATGTGGTCTTAGAGAAGATGGAGCCAGGGTCTTCTTGGAGGAACAGTGGTAGGATATGTGGCAGCAGGCATAAGTTGCAGCAAGGAAATGGGCAGTAAAATATTCACAGGGATGGTGGTTAAACACTGGAGAAGAGGCCCAGAGAGGCTGTGGGATCTTCATCCTTGGAGACTGTCAGTATTTACCTGAACCAGACCTGCTTTGAGCTAGGGATTGGAAATAGAGACCCCCAGAGGTCCCTTTCAACTTGCATGACTCATATCAGCACTTTGCCTGCATTAACTTTATTGAAGATCCGGTGCAATTTGACTTTAGCAACACAGTATCTTGTCAGATGTCTCAGTGTCAGTGACTGAGAATTTAAGAGCTCCTTTGTGATATCATTGACAATATGATGTAGGTATGTTCAAACTGCTCTGAGATTTTTCTTGGGCAACCTGTCTAACTTGGAAGCATAATCTTGGCAGACATCTAGAATAGAAAAGATGGTCATACGTTACTTACCATAGATGGAAAGAACATGGCTATTCAGAGGCTGAAAAAGAGGAGGAATGGAAAAAGCAAGCCGAAACTTCATACTTGAAGTAGTAGCGAAGTCAGAAATGCTGCAGTAATCACTTGACTGCAACAGGTTTCTTAATATGTTGCAAAATGCTCACATTCCCGTAAAAGGTAAAAGTCAGAGCCAACACAGGTAGGAAATGTATTTTCATGTCAGGCTTTCTAGCTCATGGTAAAAATCTCATGAGAAGAATTGGAATTTTCCTCCAGTAAGTATTAAATATTTGTCAGTGTTATTTCTACCTTCAATTAAGTTAATGCTCAAGATGTCTCTTTTTATGTGCTTCATTTAATAACATATTACTCAAGTGAATCATTTGAAGAATTCTTCAGTGAAATATAGAAATAATTTTCATGTAACTTCAGCAAGTGAACATCTTACTCTGATGTATTACTCTGTGCTTAATATCCCAGCTCGGTTTTTGTTGATGTATTTACTCCGAAGTTGAAGCAATTGAGAGCACTAAATGGTATGACTGTGCATTCCATCTCCTTACAGACTTAATGCAACAGCAGTCAACGACCTCATTATCATATAACCCAATTCGTGTAGAGGGCAGAAGTTATAGGTAAAATTTGCATTTTGGCTCAGGAGCATAAAGAGTGTCATCCATCATTCACTGGGTCAGATCTCAATTGCTGTAATGTTTGTAACTGGCAGAGAGTGCTTATGACTGAAACAGCAAAATGCTTTTAAAAGGACATATCTTTTCCAATATTTTAGAACCTTTTAGTGCATCTTTTCCATAGGTATCCAAGGTTGGATTTGATACCACAGTTATAAAGAAGTATTTAAAGATCTGTCACTGAATTTTGATAGACGTGAATTGAATGGACTGATCAGTGAGGGCATGCATTTACTATAACCCGTGTTCTCTATTATTAATTTGTATGGGGCTTTTGTTAGTTCTTTTACTCTCCCAGCACCTCTACCTATGGGGGCTGCTGACACTAGAGAAGAAAATGGAAAACAAGTGTTCTCCTCTCTGTTAAGAGGAATAAAAATGAAGATCTCGGATTCCATACTTGTGAAGGCCTTTCAAAGCTCCTAATTCTGGAGTTACCTTACGCTTGTTTACACTGAAACATGTTGATGCATTAGACCATTAGTTATATGAAGTTATAATTTTATCTTTTTTTAAAGTTATGAAAAATGTCTGTTGGATCTATTTGCCCTGGATCAGTACAGATCTGAAATAAGACACAGATAAACACACAGTAAATATTAAATGCCTTTTGTGGTTGAAGTATTCAAAGACCAATTTGAGTATCATCTGTTGTGTTTTGGTTATTGTCAACATGTTATTCCTAATTCTAAAAATATGTAGGTGTGCAGGCGTCTGATGGCTGTCCTTTTAGAGTTAAAATCCAGATATAAATACTTGAACAAGGAAGACATTTCTTTGTGCTCTGAGCAACAGTCAGGTTTTAGCATATTCTAAATTTTGCAATTTCTTTAGTTCTTGGCAGCTCTCACAGAATACTTGGAATCTAGTTTAGTTATCACCACTCCTTTTTGGCATCATGGGATATCTACTGAGGCTTCTACTCTTCTGTGTCTTAGGAAGTATCAGTCTCTCCACGAGCATGAGGAGTTTTACCAGGCTTGTTTGACATTTCTGTCTCTAGGTGGTGAGGCCAAGAACGTGACAGTACAAGTTCTTGTCAGTCAAGTGCAGGACACGTAGCTAGTGTGGAGGAAAAGTGAGACACAACCAGATGTTGCAGTTTGACTTCACACCTTTATTTTTACCAAAGCTCTTCATCATCACTTTTGAATGAAGCACTGACAGTTCTTTTTATTTAGGCTTATAAAGCTTTCAGCTGTGTTGGTATTCCAAAGCTGGCGACTCAGACATCTACCTAAGCTAGGCTTGAGTGGAATGCTTGTTTTCTCTCTTCCTGAGCTTCACTTATGCCGCTGCGATTTATCCTTAGGGCAAAGATTGTCATCTTCTGAGGTCTTCCACCACCATGTGAAGTGGACTGTTACATCATGGTGACCCTGCTTTGCCATTCTTTATCTCCCTGATGCTTTGCAATTATCTCTTAATAAGCAGTGTAAGAGAGTTGATACATTTCTGTTCGGAGAGCAGTCATATTCAGCAGAAGGCAGGTGAGGGAGGGAATTAACAGTTTCACAGGTTTGGAGGGAAAGCCTGGGAATGCCTTTAAAATTTCAATTCATACAGAACTATATCTTAGATAATCTGATCAGTCATTGCTTTTGTGAAGTGGAACAATCTGGATGGATTAATGCCAGCCTCTTGTGTCCCTTCTCCCTTGAGGGCCATGACTGCTGGCTTATTGGCACTGCTTTCTGTCTGTCAGTAGGTGGTTCATGGACTTTATAGCACTTTGTATAAATTTGTCCTGTAAAGACAGATGTAAGTGAAGCCCTGTGCAATATGTGCCCAAATCCTAGGGGTACTGCTTGCGTAGTGTGAACTTCATGAAATGTTCTCCTACCAGGCAGTGATGCCAAGATCAGCAAATGTTATGATGTTTTTTGTGTGTGGCAGTTGGCACTGGGACTTCCATCAGCAGTGATGGTGTCAGTCCTTATTTTGTGTGCATTATTTTAGGAACAGAGAATCCCTTCCTTCTACCTCCAAACTCTGTAATAACTAACAGAGCTGAGTTGTTTGTTGTCAGTATATGCTAACAAAGACTGATGGGGACTTGCAGATTTCACAAGGAAGACAAAGCTCTTGTGTATACTCATAGGTTCCTTTAGGAAGTGTTTAAGAGACAACCTTATGCCAGACAAAATTTTATAAAAGACATTCCAAGTATCTTTCTTCTCATCTGTATTAGTTGTTGACAAGAAAGATACTTCTCATATCCCAAGAATTCCCAAGGGAGGGAAAAGCTTGAAAACGCTTGGTGGTTTGGATTTCTAGAGCTTGTTTTCAAAAGTAATATTTAGCCAAAGCCTTGGCACTGTGTCAGAAGGAAGTAGCTCTGCTATAACATTGCTGACAAAGCTCTGTTGCTTCCAGGGCCCAGGTTAGGATCTGTATGAGGCTGCGCTGTGTCCTGACGCATTAGGACCCATCTTTGGTCGCTCAGTAGAGCACAGATCCTGTGGAGCATGGACACACCAGCAGAGGAATGGCACGACACTGGCACCAGCAGTACATTTGGCACTGGTAGGACCTTTTGCTGACAGCATGCTGCAATTCTTTTATGAAATAGTTTGATACCAAAAATAGCTACTGGCTTCTTCGGAGACTGAATCTATCATGGTACGGGGGTTCTGTGACTGCAAAACGCTCCAAACAGGGAGTAGGATATGGCTGAAAAGTCAGACTAAGCTAGTAGAAATGGATCTAGGAAAGAAATTAACACTCTCCATATAAATATAATTTGGCTGTCAGAGCTCCATCTCCTTTAGGATTTTCTAGTGCCTACAGTTGGAGCTGCAATATGATCATACGTATCCCTTGCCAATTTAGCTGAGACAGTTTCAGTGTGTGCTTGGCCTAAGTCTCATAGGTAACTCTTCAAACATTTGATCAAGGATCTTGAAAAGGAAATATAAAATAAGTAAATGACAAGAAGGCAAGAAAGGCTCATGCTCTAACTTAAACTAGTGGTACAAACCCAATCTGTTGTCCCTGAACCCCTGTTGCAAAGGAAATGAACTCAGGACTGGCTGCCAAAGCTGTTCATTACCCAGCAACCCCCTGAGGGTGGGCAGCCTGCTCCTTGTGTGTCAGAGTCTTGGGAGGCCACAGGAGTTCTGATTGTTCCTGAGAAAGGGATCAGGCATGTTTGGTGAGAGACTGTGAAGTGAGAGAACAACTGCTTGTGGCACTATCTGGTGCTCCCTGTCTTCTGCTCCTGTCCTACCTGACAGAGCAACTTGACTTAAAACCTCAGTTAAGTCATTGTGGTCCCTGTGTAGTAGGTAAATTTAGGTTTTCTCACACTGCTAAGAAGCCCTGAGCCAACTTGTAGTAAGTATACCTTCTGGTTATATTGCAAGTGCAAGAACTAAATAATAAATGGGAAGTTCCTCTTCACTGCTGTTCTTGATGTGCCTATCTTTGGATTAGCAGCAGGAAGCAGCTTCTCTTGTAGAATCATTTTTATGCTGCAGGAAAAGCCGTTATAGCCATCTGTTGAGGAAAATTAGCAGTTTGCAATATGTTACATCTGTAAATGGATAAACTCTTCCAAGCATTACACGTGTTTATATACATACTTTAGTGTAATTGAGTGTAACTGAGGAATACAACTTGCTGCTTCATTACCAAGTAACAAGCAAGAGGACAAGAGGAAATGGCCTTAAGTTGCACTAGGGGGGGTTTAGATCAGATATTAGGAAAAAATTCTTCACTGAAACGGTTGTCAAGCACTGCAACAGGCTTCCTAGGGAAGTGGTTGATTCAGTATCCCTGGAGGTATTTAAAAGATGTGTAGATGTGGTGCTTAGGGACATAGTTCAGTGGTAGACTTGGCAGTGCTGGGTTAGTGGCTGGACTCATGATCTTAGGGGTCTTTTCAACCTAAGCAATTCTATGATTCTCTTCTAGCTGATAGCCAGTCGGCTTTTCCAGGGTGGGTAAAGGGTAATTGTGATTTCAAATGTATTCTATGTGTGTGTAGGTGATAATGCAAGGATTAACATAGTAGACTCTAAATCTTTCTTGTTGTTCAGAACTGGCTAATTATTTCAAGAACTGTTTCGCCTCAGATATGTTCTGAAGGCTCTCAGCTGATAGCAGAATTGTGACTGCTACACCTTGGAGTGCTGGGATTATTTGATTTTGTTCCAGGCTTATCCTTCTCTGAAATATAGTGAAATATCCAGTTATTTAAGGTTCTTGGATAAGTAACTGTATTATAAAGCTTCGGTTCTTGTTATGACAGCTTTATTTTTCCTCTAATACTTAACTGGGAGAGCTGATTTAAGAAGAGCAGCAAACACATATCCTCAGAGTTAATAAACTTCTGTTCCTGTGTTTCATTTGATATATATCACTTAGTACAAGCAGCAAACTAAAATGGCAAACCTAAGAAAATTGTAATGGCTTTTTAGTGATAAGCAGTCAAATGAGTATCTCATGATACTTATTTGAAGTTGTTGATTAGAGAGATACTATTGAATTTCTATGATTTACTAGGCTTACGTGTCACTTATATGCACAAACCACACATGGCTTGCATATAATAGGTTTGGGTTTTTGTGTGTGTGAAACTCCTCACTAGGATGTTTGAAGTGGATTAGTGGTCCAGAGCTTTGCCATGTATCGATGCCTAATTCCTGTGCTTACAGCTGCCCATGCTTCAGGTATTATCTCCACACTAGTATGCCAGACTCCTGAGACCCACCCCCCAGTAGCAAAACCAGTAGGCAAATCATTTATTTATTTGGCAGCCTGAATTTTACTGGGGCTTCATATTATTCAGTCCCACTCACAAATCATCAGCTCAGGGAGTCATGTTATAGGACGGTCTGAACTTTGCTGGCTTTTCTTTCTCTTGCTTTTTAAAGACATTTTTAACTTCTATAATGGTGAGAAAGGGCTGTGGAACATCGGTTCTAATGGCTTTGCAAATCAAAATGAAATTAAGAATGAAGCCACTTTCATTAATGTTTTCTGAGATAAAATATGTCATTTTTATGAGGAACACTGGGACTATTTAATATTTTTTCTTGACATTATTGAGTTGCAAGTGAAGGATTTGGACAGGAATATTTAATGAAATAGGACTGTGGATAACAGGATCATTGTGGGCCTAAGCTGTTACCGTGTGTCAACACATAGATGCATCAGTCTGTTTTCTTTCTGGCCTCTACACTGTTCCAAATAAAATACATTCTGTTATCTTATTAAGACACCACACTGTCTTAGAAGGTGTCATTTTATTAACAGGACAAAATACACGCCCTCTGTAACCAGCCTGTAAGCCAGCCTCGTTGTGGGAGAGCCAGAATCATTCTGACTGGTACAAATCCAGTGAATGTAAATAAAACTTGGTTAATTTGGGTGAAAAAAATTTGGTTTTGTGAAGTGGTTAATTCGGTTAATTCTGGGAGAAAAAAATCTCTGCTGCTTTTCCAGTAGTAAATGTTGATTCTGCTTTCTAGTAGGGGAGTTCTCTGCATTTATCTCTAGGAAGGTTATTTTGATCTTGTATTTGTTCAGTCTCCTGTCTTTCTCCTGTATATTACAGCATTGTAAGCAGGAAGGCACTGGGAACTCTGAAGTATGAGGTGACCGGTGGCATTAGCTACATTCTAAAGGAGCAAGGGAGAATCTTAAATTGCACTTCTAGTAGAGGATAATAGAATATATATATTTTAGCAACTGACTCTTACAGGTGCTTTGCATTGCATTGAGTCTGATTCCAGTGGGCTCCACTCAGAGCACCCAGAACTGGCCACTGCTTCAGTTATCATGGGGGTTTCCCCTCTCTTAAATGGAATGGGGTTATTTGTATCGGGGTAGAACACTTTTGTACAGTGTTTTGTCATACATTAGATGTCTCAATTTCTTTCTAGTGACTTTCCCTTCTCCCCTTATAATTGAAACAGCTGGTTCTATGGCAATGAGTCCCTTTGAACTGTCAGTGTGTGTATATTTCCATTTACACTGCTGGCACTTTGTTCTGAACCTTCTCCCCTTCTGTCTAAATAGATTACTTGCATTATCAGATCTGTTTTATTGTTCACAATAGCACTACTGTGGATTCTCCAGATCCTGCTTCCTTACTGAGTTTGTTGCTCATTTTGCAAAGGCTTTTATCAAACTTTGGTAGGTGTAACTTTAAATAAATCCTCATTAATTCTTGTATGAGTCAGAGAATCAAAGGGAAGAAGGAAAAATTGTATTTTTAATTGCACAGAGTGTCCTGTGGAGGGGTCTAGCTACCCTATTGACTTCTCCTTACACAATAATTCATATTCAAATTAATTTTGGCAGCTGGCATTTTGTCTGTATTATCTATGATCATTTAAACTTCTTTATAATATAGTGAATGTTGACCAGAATAATTTTTAATGCCAATAGAAGAAGAGTCTTGTGCAGTGATTAGAGATATGGCTGATAATCAGGAGTCTGGGAGTGTGGTCAAAGATAAGTAATCGAATGACTGCGTTTTAAGATTGCATTTACTGTTCATAAGAAGTAAGTTTCCAGAGATGCACAGACACAGGCCAAGGCAATGGCCACAGCAGCAACAAAGATTAGACAAAATAAGTAAATAAGGAAAAAAACAGTTCATGGTGAGTTTGATCAAACAATGTAACAGAGGCTACAGAAAACCCGTTGCTATGAAAATGTTATGGTGAAAAAGCTGTTGCTTCACAGAGGAAATGAGGGCAATAAACAACATCTTCTTGGCCCATCACTGGTTTCCAACCATTGACCTACATTTTTTAATAAAGATAGGTCTGCTTTCTATCTGAGCTATCTATCTGCTGTCACTCTGGGCTCTCTGTTCAGACCTTGACAAGCCAAGTATCTTAGTGAGCTCCCGATTAAGGACCTGGAATATTAATTTAATGAATTTGCTAAATCAGGACCTCCTGATGAATTCCCATCTTTCCTCATTTGCACAAGGCTTATTTACCAGCCTCACAGCTGAATAAGAAGGAATGGGTTTGCTTTTCACAGCCAAGGAAGCCTTGGTGGCAACAACTGATAGAGCAATTCCTTGAGACCGGGAATTACCAATCACATAAAGATTCTTAAAGAAAAATAATTGCTCACCTCATGTAGTATCGGTCTTTGAAGGGGTCCATGGCCTACACTCTGCTGGGGCCAAAAAAGTAATTAAACAGAGGAACGTTTTTAAAAAACTCTTCTGCCTGAACACCCAACATGATTTCAGCCTTTTCTATAAATCTAACTCTTACTGTATTTTTCATAACTTGATCTCGTATCATAATGGGAAACAACATAGAAGCATATAAAATCTTCAGGGCCTGAGAAATGCACATTTGAAGCCAATTAATAAGGTTAGTGAGGCTGGGTCAGGCCCCAAAAGACAGTGCTAAGGCACTTGAATCCTCTGTGCCTCCTTTTCATTACTGTGTTGCCAAATGATGAAATACACTGGGAGAAAACAGGATTGCTTGGGGCACTATATTACTCCACCACCCACTTTATTGAAATCAATGGGTTATTTTCTCACCGACTTCTGTGGGTCTCAGATCAGACTCTATAAAAACTTCAGTATACTTTCAAAATGTTCTTTAATTTAATCAGATTCTGTTTGCCACTTAAAGCTAGTGATTTCACCAAAAAATGAACATGACTATTTAGATTTTGAGTTGTAACTTAAATCAGGAATGTAGAACAGAACTAGATGAAGCCATTTTCTTAGGGCAACAAGGATCACAGTTCTTAATAACATAGAAAAGTAGGTTTCCATCTCTTTTAAACAGTGGAGCACTAACTGTTTTCCAGCAGAAGTTGGTAGTCTGAGTTTTATGAATTTTAAGGTGCCAACTGTAGATTTGGTTTTCGTATTTACTTTTATTAGACTTTAAACCTTGAGGATCCAGAAACTGTAGGTACAAAGCTTTCTGTCTAGAGAGTTGTGCTGCTCATGTGTTTTTAAAGCTAAATGTCTCTCCCATATATAATTCATAGGTATAGATAAGTAGGGAGCAGCTAGTGCCACAACATCCAATAGTTTTAGGCCTGCCCTCTTTTGGAGGCACTTATTCACAGCTCTTACTTCATGTAATCCTACATTAGTATTTTCCCACTGCATGCACATACTATGAACATAATTTATCTTTCCAGGAGCAGACTCTTGCTGTTTACTTTTGCAGAGCAGGCAGATGCTACTGGCTCATTTTCATTTCATGACCAGGGTGCCAGTAAAACAAATGATTCAGGCTCAGCTCTCAATATACTGTGATGGGAAACCTGCTAACCCTGAATTCATTTGCTTGTGCTTTGGCCTGGAGTTCTGGTTTCTAAATAACAAGACCTTTTTCTAAATGCCGAGCACACTGGTTACTGCTTTTAATCTCAGCATCTTTCTCATTTGCTGCTCATTTATTACTTGAACTGAAGTTGAGGCTGAGTGTGCATGTTTCCCTGACTCTTAGCAAGGTGCTGTAGAGAAGCAATCTCTTCATTCTTCACCCAGGCATCTTGCAGAAAAGCTTTTTGGACATTGTGTGTGTAGGAGAGCAAAATGACAGAGTAGGCAGAGGAGAAATCTTGAAATCTGAATTCAAATAGCATCTTCGATTTATTTCATGGTCAATCTAAGGAGCCTGGTTATGAGTTTACTGTGAGGTTCTCTAAAGCCCTGTGTGGATCAGTGTTTTGTAACAAGGTGGATCTGATTGTGTAAGCTGAATTCAAGTCTTTTAGATCCTGGAGAGAGGCACTTACTGTTTGTACCTCACATCATGAAGATGCTTGCTTTTGTAGTCACTAAACTACAAAATCATTATGACTACTTTTGTAGTCACTAGACTACTTGACTGAGCATTTTAAGCCATTCAGTCCCTCTGAATGGAGAAATATGTAGCTGTCAAATGTGTGATACTGATTTTCAGTGTAATCCAATTATATAGGCAGGTAAGATCTTCTGGACTTGTGTGCTGTTGCTTTTAATGAGATACCTACATATGGGAACCTTTTGTAGACTTTGTACAGGAAATGTTGAGCTCATCTCTCTCTTTTGATTTTCTGCATGATTTTGGAGCCAAGGGATTCAAATCACTGAATAGTACTCAACAACATATCACAATCTATACACCAAAAGAGTATAATTTGTTTTCTTCTTAATCACAAGAGTAGTAGAGGTTGAAAAGGATCTCTGCAGATCATCTTTTCTAAGCCTCTGCTTAAAGGAGGTTGCTCAGGGCCACAACCAGACAAGTTTTGGATATGATGTCTAGACAAGTGTTGGATATCTCCACATATTCAACAAACCTTACAGTAAAAAGTTTCCTTAATTAGAATTTTCTGCATTTCAGTTTGTGCTGATTGCGTCTTGTCCTCTCACTGGGCACTCTGGACTAGAATTTGGCTTTATGTTCTTTATTTCCCACCTCATCAGGAATTCATACGCATCAATGAATCATGAATCTCTTAAAAAAAGAGCACATTAATTTCTAGTAAGTGAGTTCTAAGTATGCCAGATATAGAATATTTTGGGGAGAGCGAAGGTAGAGATCTGCTTCAAAGTCTTCACTTTTTTTTTTGTATTCCACACATTCTGTTTTTGTTTGTTTGTTTGTTTTTTGGGGTAACCTAGTACATGTATTGATTTCAGCACAGTGCACTTTAAGATTTTTTTCCAGCTGGTACGGTACTGCCTTCTTCCTTCCTGTTTCACCACTGGGAGGTGAAACCAGAAGGCCTGGTTTTGCTCCCCCCTTCCATCCAGTCTAGCACTGTCTAGTAAGTTTGTGTGGGAAGCATATGATATGCTGTTTTTCTTTTTTCCAGAGGAAATGAAAGAGAATGTATGCAGCAATGAACTGAAAACTTCAGTAGTGTGTGACCAGCTCACTTACTTTTCTACATGTGCTATTTCTTTCCTCTCACGGATACAGCTCTTTTTCAGTGAATATTGAAGCCATGTGGAAGTTGAAGGAATAATAAGGTTCTAATGAACTAGAAAAGGAAAAGCTTGTAGCAAAGAAAAATTAGCACTTTTTCCCTCCATCAATAATGTGCGTAGTTAATTGACAAAAAAGCTTCTTATGCAATGTAACTCCTTTATGTTTGTATAAAATAATACCTTTTTTTAGCCATTTTAGTAGGCTCAAAACCTATTTTCCAGGCCCCCCGGTTCCCTGGTAATGTGACATCAGTACAACAGCCCAAGCTGGTGATTATATTAAAAGAAGCATATAATGAGACAAAAGATGTGGCTTGATCTTTTCCATTGATAAAATTAGAACTTGTAAAAGCTGAAGTAATAGTTGTAACGATAAAAGGAAATATAATTTTATACATACACGCAGTTCTAAAAAACAGTGTGTAATTATTGTAGGAGGAAGAAAAATACACCTCTCCCCCTCACTCTGCTACTTTTTCCTCTTCTCTTCAGTGTTGAAATCATCCAGTTTAATTAAATCACCAACCTATTTTTGCACAAAGGATGACATTTTATTAATGATGTATGATGTGCGTTAGATAGAATTAACCCAATTTTCAAATGGATTTCAATTTGGAAAGGGCAACATGTAAAAACGTCTTGTAAATGTGTGGGATGTGCTTGCTGAGCTGCCTTCTGAAGGAGATGGGATTATAAAATGATAAATAATTAGACAACAGTCTTTCCCCCCCACCCTCAGTTCCTAGCAGTGTTTTTGTAATCCTAGTTGATGGACACTTAGGCTCCTGACATCATGTATCTGGGATATATTAGGAGCAGAATGAAAAGAAACAGATTGTGATGAATGCTAGCAAAATACATGTAAATACATACAATCTTCTCTGTAATTTTTAGCTAAATAGTAGCCTTCAGTGGATTTGTCACAGTATCACCACCTTAATCTGTTCTTTGTTTTTGGGGAAAAAAGGCAGCAGAAAGAAGCAAACCAGTCTTCCAAACATTGTTTTGAATCATCACTTTTGGTAGCACTTTTTCCAATCATTTCTTGTCACACATAGTTGAGGTATCCCATTTCAAGTCCCTCTTTGAATGCAGGTCACTGCTTCTCAATTTGTGATTGTATCAGAGTGGTTCCAGTTAAGCTAGAGATCAATTCCCTCTGCTTGCTGTTGCTCTGAAGCTAGAGCTACAATCTTGCCATCACTGTCGTGAATTGACCCGGCACAAAATGTTGTTCCCTACTCTCTAAAAGACTTTGAGATTTGAGCCATGCTGGTTTATTTTCAGTGTCAGGACTCTTAGCTAAAAATGGACAAGAAGCTAAACTAGTGTATAAGAATGCACATGTAGAACTTGAGATTGCTCTTTGGGCTTTATAACGTAGTAATATCATTACCTTTTCTATAGTTTGTTTAGTTTTGCCCTTTTTCTTAGTCATGTTTCTTTCCTAACACTGAATCCAAGGTACAGTAGTTCAGATGAAAAGATTTAAAACAGGCCAGTTTATCTTGTTGATAAACTGGCAAGACAAATCTGCCCTCTAGAAGTGTGAGGTTAATTTTTTGCAGCTCTTAGGTACAGGGTAAGGTGGTGAAGGCACTAATCTTTGTATTAGGAGAAAAATTTTCAGGGGTCAGGCTGTGAAGCTCTGAATAAATTAGCAAAATATAGCATTCCCGTATTCTTCTTTATTGATGCAATAATAATCAAACACTGATTTTTTGCTAAGCTTTGTGTTAAAATGTCTTTATTGCTTCTGTTGAGAGCAAAAGGTTGAGCTATAAGGTTGGTGGTGGTTTCATAATGACATAAGGGCCAGAGGTCCCTGCCATTCCAGTTGCCTGTGTTCATGTTACCATCCTTGCTGACCCAAAAGAGCAGACGCTGATTAACAAGATTTGCCAGCGCAAATATCCTGCCCTTCTGCTTAGAACATCAGTCTTGACTACTTGCCTAGGAATGGAGGGAGGTAATCTTCTGCAGTAAGTGTGGAAATAGTTAAACATACTTTGGAATTTAAGATTGATGTGAAAAGGGGCCTTCTATGGCATTTACACCAAAAGTTTGTGTAAGAAGTACATACATTTTGGATGAAATAATGATTAATAAAAGCAGATTGAGGGGCCACTGACCAAATTTAATTTAGCTTTCCTAAGGTGTTTTCAGGAGAAATTTGGATTTACCATCCTGTATATCCTTTGGCCTGGGGAAACGCAGCTCTGTAACCAGGGACAGAGATGGAACTCAAGATCACAGTTTTGAACTTGACTTATTTATAAACAAATGAGATGATTATTTCTTTTTTCTATAGTTATTCCTTTGATTTTATTCCCCCCCCTCTTGCTCTGGGTCTCATTCACAGTTGTTGTCTTACAGAACTTTGTGTTGGCTTTTGGAAAGGAGGGAAGGGCTGTACTGTGTGTGCACCATTCTTAACAGAGACCTTTTCTCTCTTTCAGAACAAGGAATGAAGAAAATGAGCAACATCTATGAATCAGCAGCCAATACCCTGGGAATTTTTAACAGCCCATGCCTGACAAAAGTGGAATTGCGAGTTGCATGCAAAGGCATATCAGACAGGGATGCCCTCTCAAAACCAGATCCTTGTGTCATCCTTAAAATGCAGTCGCATGGCCAGTGGTTTGAGGTGAGTGTTTAATAAAATAAAAATTATTCTTCTGACACTTTATGATGGCATAGACAAACTGAGGCAAATTTCAAATAGGAGGGACAATAAAGAGAAAAAGCAGTTTGAAGCCTGTGGCATAATCTTGTAAGACTGAGGGGAGATTTTCCATTAACCCTAACACGCTTTGAATCAAAAACTTTGAACTTCTCTTTGGAGTCTAGATCAAAAATCAAGATGATTAAAGAGTGAAGCATCATGAAACTTTCCCCTTTAAGCCTCATGTTTCATAGAAGCTATATAATAACAGGGATAATGACCATCAGGCATTACAACAGAAAGAAACAAAATGCCGTGGAAGAGAGGAATATTTCTTAGTAGTTGGCAAGGAATCTGGTGAAAGAGCAGCTTGATTTGCGAATGTTGAGCATTACAATTGGATTCATACTTGAAGTTAATAAAACTAATTTGTTTGCTGGATCAATTTGCCTTCTATCGCAGTTTTCATGTTTGACTAAAATTCTGCTTCATGTTATTTTACCTAATCTTGGAAATAATTTCTCTGATAGCTGGAAATAGGATGTCTTAGGGAAATTCAAATTGTAAATAAAGAACATTAGAATGGAGTGTAATATTTTTAATGACTTCTTGTTGGTTATTTTATTTCAAAGTTATACGTGAGTGTTTGTGCTTTAACAAGTTAAAAGGTGTGCCTTTAAAAAGAAAAAGGAAAGTACATAAGAGAAAATAAGGAATGTGTTAATCCAGTTAATTTTAAGCGCGTATTGATCCATCTCTTTTCAAGAGCTTCAGCATTCAGCATAAGATTGTGTTATATATGAAAAGATAAAAATAATAACTGTGAGCATAGGCAGAAAGCAAAATCCTAAATTCAGGGGTCTTTTAGTTTAGCATTTTCAGCCAAGTTTGTCAGAATTTGAAGATTTTGTTCCATTTATTCCAGTTGTCTGGTTTTGACCTATGGACCTCTGAAATTTTTCCAGACCAGTTGGCACCAGCATAGCAAAATTAAGGTTTTTTTGATGGTATTCTTCTTCTTTTCTTAGTTTTCTCTTGTGGGACCATTAAATATGACCCTGGTAGAAAACCAGACTATGAGTAGAAATAAAACTCTCACAATTGTCTTAGTGCTACAAAATCAGTGTGTCCCTGTAACTAATATTTAAGGTGATATAATAGTTAGCCTGAAAAAAGTAATTTTAGCTAGCTATGTAGAAAGAAGCGTATAGCTGCACTTGGAGTAGTCACATAAATAGTAGAAATTAACCAAGCAATGTATTAAAGATCAAAATAAGTGAAATGCCCTGTTTGGAAAGGGTAGAATGAAAACATCTGTGATATTTCAGTTCTCTGAATAACTGAGCGCGTTTCACATACAGTTTGCCTCTGGCCAGTTATAAGCAGGGTAAGTAGATTTAAATTATATATTCTGATGTTATAACAGAGTTTCCCTTTATTTGATGTGGTTTTAATTTGGAAAGTTATTCTCTGAATTGAGTAATTCTTGCAGAACAGATCTGCTCACTGATACGATTCTCATCTTATGTCAGTTTCTCTTACTCTCTAATGGGAGTCCAGGGCATTCATTTTAGTATGAATAAAAAGTTTTTATTAGTTCATGTTCCTGTCAGTGCTGTGGAGTGAATACAGCTCTGACATAATGAGTCTTTTTCTGGTCAGCACATTCTCAATGGAATTTTTAATTAAGTTGCAATTGCTGAACTAAATTGAGCAGAGTCACTCAGGTACAGATGAAGATATAATTTGGCTGGAAGAATCTTCTGCAGATGGCAATCAATGATCCAGCAAGACCTGAGAAAGCAGAAAAACTAATAATTAAAAAAAACAAAAAACAAAAAACAAATCAAGTTACCAGTGAAGTGAGTATATTTGATGTAGAAATCACTGAATGGCAACCCAAACAGGAGCAGAACCGAGGAATTTTGCATATATGGATTTAGTGCCTTAATGAAATTGTCTTGTGTTTCCAGACACCTTAAACCCCTTGTAGGTTGGATGTCTCCAAATAAACTGTAGCGAGATACAGTATTACTGAAACATTCACACTGATCACATGCACTCTAGTTGTTAGGAGGTTTTATCAACATGGAGTAGCTGGTTGAAGGTGGCTGAAATACAGGTTGTGGTCTTGCATGTAAGTGCTTTGGAAATCTCTGAAAAGTACTGAGGGCTGGCTGCACAACTGCTATTAGGCCAGATGCAGCTGCAGCTTGTGGGCTTAGGCTGATGGGATTGCATTGTGCATGCAATTAGAGGCACTAGGATGTGAGGGATTCACTCTGCGGACACAGATAATCCCCGAAAGTGAGGAATTGGTGCACATTGGTCTCTTGGGAGATTTTGGTAAAACATGTCATCCTGTTGCTGAGGAGATTTCTTTTTCAGTGCTGCTGTACTGTGTATGCATATGTGTATGTTTGCGTAAATTGTGCCACCTGCACATGTAAATATAGAATGCAAATGTGTTGATGCTATTGTGGAGTGGGTAGATGCAGTTTCCAGAGATTGGAAATGGCATATAGGTTTGTTTTTTTTTTTTTCAATTGTGGTTTTTCAGGTTTGTTTAGTTTTGGGCTTTTTTTGTTTGTTTTATTTTTTCTTCTTTGAGACACAGAATTGGTGAGGTTGGAAGGGACTGCAAGAGGTCACATAGTCCATCCCCTGCTGCTTAAGTGGGGACACCTACAGCCATTTTCCCAGGACAGTATCAGACAGTTTTTGAATATATCTGAGGAGGGAGACTGCATACTCCCTGGGCACCCTGTGCCAGTGCTTGTGGTTGTTGTCACATATTCCTACTGTCCCTGTGTTTCAATTAGAGTCCATTGCGTTTGGTTCTGTCACTAGCCACCAGTGAAAAGACGCCTGGCTCTGTTGTCTTTGCACCCTCCCTTCAGTATTACATACCTGATGTAAGATGCCCTTGAGTGCTCCAGGTGTGTCATCTACAAACTTGCTGAAGGTACAGTCTGTCCCCTCATCCAGCTCACTAATGAAGATGTTAAACAGGACTGGATCCAGTTCTGACCCCTGTGGTCCACTTCTTGTCACTAGCCCTCCAACTGGACTTTGCATCACTGATAACCAGCCTATGGGCCCAACCATTCAGCTGGTTTTCAGTCCACCTCACTGTCTGCTCATGCATCCCCTACATCAGCAGTTCCACCATGAGGATCTTATGGGAGGCAGTGTCAAGGCCTTATTGGAGTCCAGGTAGTCAATATCCACTGCCCTTCCCTCATTTACCAGGCCAGTCACTTGGTCATAGAAGTCCATGCTGACTACTCATGATGATTTGCTTACCCTTAATGTGCCTGGAAATGGTTTCCAGGATTAATTGCTGTATCAGCTTCCCAGGAATCAAGGTGAGATTGACAGACCTGTAGTTTCCTGGATGATTTGATGATTGACACATTATTCCCCTGATGTGAAACCACTAGGAACACAGGCAGGACATGGACAAGTACTGAAAGAATCCTGGGGGTTGTCCCCAGTTCTGGGAGAGATATGCTTTCTGTTTTTCTCTTCCTGTCTGGGTAAATGTTTCCCCACAAACAAACCTGCACATGCACAAATGTGCACACATATCTCCCTGCCTCATTTCTCTGTATATGAATGTTGAAAAGCGCTATGTCCACCAATCTAGAATGTAAAGAATATATTGTGTCTCCCAGAAAAATCAGCAGTTAACTCTTTCTTTCATATGAAGTTTATATTTTTAGGCTGACATGACAGGGTGTGATAGAGAAGAATTTAAGGTTATGCAATCTGTATCACTACCTAGGGTTGAATTTTAGCTCTTCTGGCCTTAATTTTAGGCAGGTACACACTTTCAGAGCGGCCAAATGTTGTGCTTAAACTGTTTGTTTAAGATAATAATTCAGTGGCTGTTTTTCCATATTGATTTGAATGCATTTGAGGAGTTCAATTACTGTAATAAGCTTCAAATGGTGAATGACTGAGGTATGTGATGATAAATTCCTTTGCTCCAATGATTATTTTACCCACCTGCAGCGTGGATGTCCCCGTGTAATAAATGTTAATTGTGTATAGCCTTGGGGTCTTCAGCCAAGATATGCTAGCACTGACATTCTCATTAACTCCTTATTCCTAAGAAAGTAGCTTGGGCCTGTGCACAGGTTGTTATCTGCATATGGCAAGTACCCATAATACACGTTATTTTGAAAGCTGAGTAAGTTGCTGAGCTGTGTCCGGTCATAGAAGATTTACAAGAAATTGGGAGGTGTCGGGTAGCCCCAGTAGCAGATGGAACGTGAATGTCTGGAGCTTTGAAAAGCGAAGAGGAGCTTAGGAAGGCAAGTAGCCAGGTCTGGAAATTGGGGAGGGCTTCCTGCAGCCGTACTCTTACGACTTTCAGCAGGAAAATTTGAGGACATAGAGGATCTGCTGCCATGTGGATTTGAACAGCCAGCTGGAGTTTTTGCTTTTTATTTATTTTTCCTAAGTTTTTATTAAACTTGAAGTAACTGCAGAGCAAATAAAGCAGCGCCCAAAGACAACATGCACTTGCTAAAATTCATATTGATGAAATTGGGTGGAATTGTTTGGATGGATAAGTTTGTTCACTGAAATAGTTTTTTTTCTTGTTAAAATGTTATCTGAAGTCACAAATTCTGTGAAACTCAGTGAGCTTTGATAAAAATGTTTAGGGCAAAATCACTACTTTTAATTTTGATATTTTTTAAATAAAAGTTATTCACTTATTGTTTAGCATGACATTTCAGGGATTAGCTTGGCAAGATTAAACAAAACTGAATTTTCTATCTTGTTTTTTTCCTCTTTTTTTTTTCTTTTTTTCTTTGAGCATTAACCTGCATCAACACAGACCCTCATGCAAACAGATGGTAGAGACTAGAGAGCTTGGAAATGCACGGAACTAGTTAAAGGGTAGAACACCAGTGAAGCCTAATAAACAGGCTACATAGGAATGAAGCTATAGGAAGGACATAGTGTTGCTCTTCATCTGTCTTTGCTTTTCCACTTAATCCTGCTCTCTCTTTTGTTTCATTTCTGAGTTCCATCATCCATCTCATTCCTCTGCCTCTTCACCTGCCTCATGTTCCCATTTCCATTCTCAGCACCGGCTGCCTCATTTTGCTCCTCTCCATATTGGATAGTGGAGGAGATTCCCTGCCCCTTCCTAGAAGGGGGGAAGGATCTGAAGATAAGACCTTGAGGCAGACTTCAACTACTTGTTTCCATAGATACCCAAAAGAATCTTTCATGTTATCCATCTGTGGCTGTTACAGCCCACTGCAGAAGCCAACAAGCCATGAAATAGGGGAGTCTGTGGGATGATACATTCCATGACTCTACCAAACTGTTCCAAAATAACTACAAAAATACTGCAAAGAGGGGAAAACACCCTCACATATAACTAAATGCAAATAAATACATCCTTTTTAGTTCATGTAGTGAACAGAGCAATGGATGAAGCATTTGGATAGAACTGGAAGTTTTAATGATCGGTTTTAATGAAACAACTGTCACCAGCAGCCATAGAGAATGGGCCTTGAGGCCTGGCTAACCCCGTCTTGCAGCTGGTTGCTAGTTGCTGACAATGAAGAAATGTGAGATCAGAGAAATATAAAAGGGTCTTTCCAGCTTGTTCTGCCAGACCTCAGTGATCTGCAGCTCAGGGAGTTCTTAAACACAAATTTGTGCCTTTGTAATTAAAAATAAATGTTGGTAGAATAACTTCTGTAACTTAGTTCAAATAACTTTAGAAGTTTTTGTGTTTGAAAAATAACTTTCAGGATATCGTGGGACATAAGGGTAGCTTAAGTGGTTGAATAATATTACTTGTATTTCTTGAACTAGCCACTTGCTGATTAATTTCAAGTTTCTTGTTCATGTGTTAGAGGAGACACTGTGAAAATCCCTGTTGATTTTCTCAATGCCATTTGGGATTTTATTCTCCTGATTTTTTCTGTCACTTTATAAAAAGGCAACCATTGTGTCTTATATTTTGAAGATTCAGCATATCTAAGCCATCAAGGAACATGGGTTGGTTTAGATTGTTATTTGACCCATGCTTATTTCAGAGCATTTTAGAGGTGCAGTGCCAAACACTATTGTTGCACTTCATAGAGATTTTTAAACAGTGATTAGGGATTTATTCTCTGCTTTAAAGATCTGCAAGGCTTCACAGTGGGCTGGTTTATTGGGTGTTTGGTAGAGTTTGGATTTTATTTTTCTTAAATTAATTAAGAATTTTTTAAAAATAATACTCTAGTTAATGCTGGAGAGGATTCTAGATACTATTTTTCTGATTTCACTCTAAGATCTCAACTTGAAGGAGAATCCTGTATAAAATTAATTGTAAGTAATGATGTAAGATGAGCATACCATTTTAGGAAGATCTTTCTCTGACAAAGAAAAGAAATGAAAAATTTCTGATGAGATGTTTTAGATTATGCACAGTTTGGTGGCAAGGGGGTGCTTTCACTCAATAGAGGTTGTGAAATTAGCTCTTCTCATTGTGAAAAGCTTCTGATTAATTTGCAAATTTGGCGGTGTTTATTTTCTGGATATAGAAGGGGGCTGATAACTGGGAATGCTTCCTGCATGTTCTCTGGCCAAAACTTAGGTCAAAGTCTTTGTTAGTTAGTGTAAGTACCTTTGGATTCATGCAGGTTGTGGCTGATGAAAGCCAGTGGGGAAGAATTGAATCTTTAATTGAAATCAAGACCTTCATCAGAAAAGAAAGGCAACAGAATTCCTTCTGATTAAGCCACAATGTGGCCAAGGTCCTACCTTTGCTGACTTGGAGCTGGCAGTTGAGTTGATTGTCCCCTACTGCCCAGATCACTCAGTCTTGTACACAGATCTTTGCCCTGTTCACCTTTCAGGAGATGATCTGTTAGTGTTCATTACTGACCTTTGGACCTAAGAATAAATGGGGTCAGTCCTGCGGAATCATTTCCCAAGTAATATTCCTAAAATATGACGTTTGAGAACTTTCCAGGTGCCAGTAGACCCTTGCATCAAACTGAAAGCTGTCATTATATTTACAACACAGCAATGTGCCTGTGTATATCCCTTTATGGTTTATTTCACCCTCATAATTCAGTATCATATTTTTCTTTCTCTCTTTTCATCAAGTCTAGGTTGATGCTAATGAGTGTTTCTTTGCTTACTTGGTAACCTCTGTTCCTGCCAAGATTTGCTTTTAGCTTCTGCTTTCTCTTCCCGGTACATTTCCTTGAAGTATTTCTGTATGGTGTGACTGTCAAAGACAACTCATGTTTGTCAAGCACCATTGGAAGTCTGTGGGATCAGGCTGCAGGCTAATTGAATATTTTATCTTGGTCCGTTCTTGGCCTGAATTTATATAATTGGATATTTTACTTTCCAAGACTTAATATTTTGGAGGCAGCTTCTAAGGGTTTGAAGACCTCTGTTGAAGACCTCCTGTCATTATCTCTTTCAGGAAAAAGAAAAGTTCTCCACGTGAAGGGAATCTCCTATGAAGGTTTTCTCTGTATCCTACACAGCATCTTTCATAGCATTCTGTCCAGCCCCTAATGCACTGAGTACATTTTTACAAATGGTATGCGTAAACTCAAAATCTGGAATTACATTTTATATTACCCTTCTTGTTAAAAAGAAAGAGAGCGCTCTCTTCCTCTCCCAGGCCTTTTCCATCTACTTACGCAAAGTCAGAAGTCCAAAAACTAAGGGCTGTAAATTTTTTTCTGGGTTTTTTTTTGAGCCTCCTTCTTGTCTCAGCATTTAAAGATAGCCACAGTGCTTTGTTTTCAGTCTCTTTAAATCAGCAGTGTTTAAACTTGAACCCATTTGAATGAGACGGATTGTCTCAACTGAAGACAAATGCTGTCATGTTGAGTCAATATATATGAAATATCATGTTATTCCACTAGCTCTAACACCATTTTCCGCCTCTGTAGTGCAGTTTGTGAAACATAATGCGCGTGCAAAGGAAAGAAAGTAGAAATCTGTTTTCTTACTGAGACTGGTCATATTTGGGCTGGCTGATTTATCTCTATCAGAGCTGGAGGCTGGCTTCTGTACCTGTCCAACTAAATCTCTTCAGGTCTGCTGTCTTCAAGTCATGGGAGAGTGAAGAGATTTTTTTCTCATAGTTTACATAAATGAATAAACCTGAGTGTACTCCTGGGAAGTCAGGAGGGAAGAGTTATATGTGAGAGGTGGTAAAAGCTACATGGTCTCTCCCTGATCCTGTGACCTGGAGCAGGAAGATCTGCTGTTGGGGCCAACTTCCAGAAGCCTTCTGCCTGGTAAATTGGCCACTGGGAGAGCCATGGAAATGAAGGGATCAAAAGATTTGTGGGATCACATAATCATTTTTCTATGTTAGGAAAATGCTTAAAAATCAGTTCAATACTGTACTAGTTTAGATGAAAATCTGAATGACCTATATCTGTTTACGTCATGTTTCAGTGTCCAGTGGGTCAGGGATTGTGGAAATGATTGAGGAATTCTGTTCCTTTCCTGTGAACAATTTCTGTATAGCCATACTCCAGCAGCCATCTTCAATTAGTGCATGACTGTGCTTGCAAGTAGCACTATGCACCTTTTGTACCTGTGAAGGAGGGGACTGGGATGGGCGCTCAGTTGTCAGATTTTTCTCTGGCTTTGTAAACATTTTGTAGTGTTGCTGGTAGAAACATCTTGAATGGTTTTAAGCTGCCTCTAAATTTTTGCCTGCCTTAACTGTTGAGTAATTTGATTGCAGACATGAAATATAGAGAAACAACTGAGAGGAGTTTTCATCTATTCTTGTATTACGACATGTGGTCAAAATGCTATTACTGACAAAATATTTTACTTTTTATTAATAAAACTTTTTTTTTCCCCCCAGAAACAGGCCAGCTGTATTAATTTCCCCTCCTCTACCCCCACAAATATCTAGTTGTAGATATTTCTTTGTTGTTATTGTACTTTCATCAGTATTTCTAATCATCCTTAGACATTCTTGCAAATACTGCCTTTAGCCATGCTGTTTATTTGATCGTTCTCAATTCATGCTTCATTAACTTTTCTCAAATTTTTCTCAGGATAACTTTCTATGAAAGCTGTGACTCTTAAACAGTGTTGTCAGTCATGTTTATACACATACAGTCTGTATGTTTATATACAATTAAATAAGATTTTTCTAATATTTACTGTTTTAACCAGGTCAAGCCTTGTAGCTTTGTTGTATGAGTAGGGGAAAAAAAAAAAAGGGACAAGGAAGGCTTTACAGTGCTGTCACTCCTTCTTAACCCTGAATCACTGACTTGTTAATCTGTCACAATTTATATGTTCATAGAATAGACATGAAGTTTTCTGTCACACATATGAGACTAAATATAGATGTGTGGTATTTATTAATGGTACTCTTCATTGTCCAGGAGTAAATCTGAGAGTTTGCAACTCTCCTTCATTCAGTGTCTGGCTGAGAGTGATTATCCTCTTCTACTCCAGAAAGATATCAGCCTTTCTCTAAAATGTGTAGCATTAATCCCTGATCACACAAAGAAGAACACTTGAGCTTTTCTGTACACAAGCGTGTAAGGGCAGCCTTTAAGCAGAGTTGTGGCCTCCTCAGGTAGAGATGCTTACAGGGAAGAGTTGTCTTTGTTTTCATGCCTCCCTGAGGTGCAGTGACAAGGTAACATGGACTGAGAATGTGGAGATGGTGGAAATCCTCTAGCTATGGCTGCCTTGCAGGTCATGATAAAAGAATTGATGGCCATGAAGAATGAGCTTAAGAAAGAGCTTGAGTTCTTTGCATCTCGCCCTTTCACTCAGGAAGATTGTAAAATAAAAGATGGGGTGTGTTTTCTCATGCAGTGCTGTACTAGGTTTTTTGCAGGTATAGATCCTCAGAGGAGCTTTTTCAGAAGCATTCACTAACTAAAGGAAACCACAGAGATGATAAAAATATGTGAAATAAGTAGAGAAATTCTGCTGTTACTTAAAAAAAAGAGAGTTTTGATTCCTGATGAAGAGGTAGCACAGAATACCAGTAGCTCATGTGGCTGAACAACCTTAGGTAGGACATTATGGAAACCTAGCCCAAATCTGTGGAGTAGGAGGGATGCATTATCACTACATTTAGCATTAAGCATATATTGAATACTAGTTCTGTATGAGAGGAGTTGTTACACTGCCAGCAGCAGCCCAATAGTAAAAAAAATAAATAAAATTCTTTTGCCCTCTTTCCCTGCAGTTTAATTATCTATCCATAGATACATAATATTTTAAACTTGGATGAAGAGTCTAAGGCTGCTTTTATCACAGGCAGGCAGATGCACATTTCAGATTACCTCAGTGATATGCCTGCCTCTCATGAGCTATTTATTACAGATACACAAACTTCACACATCTCCAGGACAGATTTTAAGCCTGACTTGACTTTAGTAGTCTGACAGATTGTGATAAACCTACAGTAAACAGGAATCTTTGGAGCTGCTTTGTAAGTAGATAATTCACTTGATTGATTTGGTACACTGATTCTTAACTTACAGCATCAGAATGGAACTGAGAGATTGTCAGCAACTTGAGCCTCTTTTGCTTTTACTGTGAGGGGTTTTAGGGCCTAATACAAATTGTTTCCTGAAGGGAAAGAGCTGTTATGAAACTCTGAGAATAAGTGATTTAGAAAAACAGTCTGAATTACTGGAGATGTTTGAAAAGTCTTATATTCAAATATTGACTGACCATGGATACCAAGTTCCTTAAGTTGATTTGGTTTAAAACCAGTGCATAACAACGTAATGTGCTATTAATATGAATTGATGGAGTTCAAGTTTATGCAAAGGAAAGTAAAAGCATTTTCAATGGAACTGCTGTTTTTCATCTCCCCTTACGTTTGGTACTAGCTTTAAAATATACTGCATTAACTATGTTGTAATAACCAGGCCAGAATACAGACTCCATGAAATCTATCTGAGAACTGAAGTGCCCAAACTACATTTCCATACAGATGTGCTGACCTCATCTCAACAGATATTTTCAGGTTTTGCCTGATTTCTTCCCTTTTTTTCAAAAATTGAATGAATTGACTTTTATTTTTCTTTTGCCCCTAGAGAGAACTTTACAATTTTGCATATAAAAACAAGAAATCCCAGCAGATCCACATTGCATTAACTATCTGCATTTACCTGCAGTGGGACTTCTTAAACAGTTTGTGATGTTTGTTTTGTATGTAATGCTTGTGGGTGCTCAGAGCATAAGCAGAATACAGAGTGTATTTCTAGGTAAATTACTGCCTTCCAACCTGATTTCCATTTATAAAAGGAGTGACAGCTTCAGGAAAAGTAGGTTTCTCCTTTGAATCTTACATGACAAAAAAAGGGGCTTTTTGCCCATCAGCTCACAGTCTGCAGATCCCTCACTGCCCAAAATGGTGTTCTTGTGCTTTTGTTGCAGCTTTGCTGCAGAGAAGGTGTTCCACACTTTCTCTTTGGAAGCTAAGATAGCGTCTAAGTAATGATGCAGTGATTTCTGCTTATGTTTCTTTACTACTCCTTTTGTTCTCCAAAACTGCTAGTAGGAGTAGTCTCTGAAGAGAAGTAAAGTGACAGGGCTGAAAAAAATCCCCTTCCTGGTAGAGGGCCTAGAGTGGCTGCTACTGCCACCATGGCACTGCTGCTGACAGCAAAGCAAAATGCTTTTACCAATTCTGGCTCTACAAAGGTGCTTACTTGCTAGGAACATTTTAGGGCACTATGAACAATCCGTACAAAATCTGTACCATTTGGGTGTGGGTTCCTTAGATGATCTGTCTGAATTTACCTGCCTTTTGTTCGTGCTTAGAGATGCAAAAATAGAAATACGTGAAAAGCCAATTCTTGTCACAACAGTCTCCTCTAGGAAAGCATGTAAGTCATTGGAACTGAAATCATTGCTGTAGCTCCCTATAAATAATTTCTGTGTTCAAAGACCTACAGTGTATTGTTCAGCCAGTTTCTTTATAATTTAGTTTGAAATTCATCATAAAATATTAACTGCAACTATCTGAGGTAAATCTCACCATTTTTTGAGATGTTCAGTTTTATTCCACACCACCAACCCAGGATGTTGTGTTTTTGAAGCAGAAAACTATCCGTTCTGGTAGCCTGAATTTGTCAGGATAAACTTAATCAGAGCGTTTTGAGGTTTGTTTTTCAAGTCAATTTCAATCTAAAAAAAAAATCAGTTAAAAAAATCTGAGGTATGAGGCTTTTGCTTTTCAAATACTTGGAGAAACTCATTGCCTTCCTATTGCACCAGCCAGCTCATGTGTGCCACTGGTGTAGAACCGGCTGCTGGTGTAGAACCAAGTGCACTACATCACTTGTATATGCTTCTTCAGGGAAACATTAGGATGGTCATTGTGTCTTGTTGTATTCAACTTTAAATGCTCTTTGAGGGCTGATTAGTCTGCTGTAGTCTTCTAATTTGGGTAAACTTACAAGCTTATGCTGTGTCACTGCCAAGTGAACTAGACTAGTTTCAACAGCCTTAATCCCCTGGCTGCCCTTTGAGTTGCACATGGATGCAGGAACTGTTTTTACTGACAATGGCATTTGTTGTTTCAAGACTGTATTTGCACCTCTCTAGCGTATATTGGGCTTGTCAGCTGCCGTACGTGTGTCGTTCCTGTTCTGCACAGAAATATACAATTTAAATTCCCATACCTTTGTTTCTCTCTCTGAAGTTATTGACTTCATGTTGTTAATTGTCATCCTATGTTTCATTACTCTATTTACAGTCCAGTTTGTGCTTAATTTTATTGAAGGCCCTGTGCTTGCCTTGTGCTTCCTTGGTTCTTTAATATGAACCCCAAAGTTGATCCTTGACCAAGGATCCTTGATCAAGTTGATCCTTATGTTAGTGTTATTTCTTCTCTTAATAAAAAAGCTGTCATGGAATACCCTGAGCTGGACAGGACCCACAAGGATCATCAAAGTCCCTCTCCTGACCCTGCATAGGACAGCTCCAAGAATCACACTGACTGCACTGTCCACAAGTTTCTTGAACTCTGATGGACTTGTGCTGTGGCCAGTACCCTGCGGAGCCTGTTCCAGTGTCCAACCACACTCTGGGTGAAAAAGCTATTTCCAATATGCAACCTAAATGTCCCCTGACACACCTTCATGCCATTTGATAAGGAGTGTTCATTCTTTCTTCCTTAACATTGTGGGGCTTTCTTGATCTTCTCCCATATTTAGCCTGACAGCTCCATAATGAAGTCACATCCAAAATTTTACAGCCAAATTTTCCTTTTATATATATATAACTTATATTTTTCGCTGGGAATTTATTGAGATTAATAATATTGGAAGCTGTTGATCGTAACTAATCCTGTAGCAGAGAGTGAGACTTACCTTTAACAAAATTTAGAGTTCTATATGCAACTCTGATTCCACCCAAAAGTGTTATTTTTTTTAATTCAGCCTGTGTGTGATGCTGTTTTTTAACTTCTCCATATTTTTGCCCAGATCCTGGTTTGCTTTGAATTTGCTGCTGAGTCTTAAATTGCAGCATTGGCACAAAAAATAAAGTGCTTGTTTTTTTAGACTTTGTTTTTCAGGATTAATCTGATGTGGTCATGATTTAAAGTGACCGTGTCCTGACCTTCAGGTGCCCCTCGGTTCTGTGTGAAAGAAGGTGGTTGCAAGTCCCAGCTTTACTGAAAAATAACACACTTAGTGTAACTCTTTCAACTGGATAATATTTTTGTCTCTGAGCTTTTGTTTTCTGATGGAAACCTTTCCAATTCACATATTCTGAGTTCAAGAATGAAAGAAATCATTATTGCAATTTAAGGAACCATTCAAAGCCGTGAAATTTTTCTTTATAATTTAGAAGAGCTGTACATATACTCTTCTAAGCTGTGTTATTTTTAGAAGGGTAATACTAAGAACCTCAAGGAATACGTGCATCTTGAGTTAATGTTGAAACCAAGGAAGTCACTCTCTTTGAATACATTTTAATTGTAGCACTTGGGAATAAATTTAAATAAGATTCTGACATAATGATAAAGTTCACAGAGTTTACATTGTCACAGTATGCGTCTTTCCATCTGGGTATCCTCTTTCAAAGCAGCCGTGTGCTCTTATCCATTTGACTGGAGCACAGCTGATGCAGGCTAATTATTTTTTCCTCCTTTTCATTGTATCACTCTGCTTTTTCTGCTGATTTCAGCTGGAGTTGGAGGTCAGTCTATTTAAAGAGCCCACACTTTTATCTCAATGTCTCTTGTGAACTGTTGTATAATTTGGCTACTCCTGGGGATCTTTGCGGTGAGAATACATAATTTACTGACCATCTGCCGGCCTTTTCCTTTCCCTTTCATTACAGATGTGGAGAGGAAAAGCTGAAAAGGAGGCGGTCGTATAATACGTGTGCAGAACTTGGTTGCTGACCAAGTTACATACTGTGTCATTCAGAAGTCTGCTTTGTGCAGAAGTTGGTGTTACAACACAAAATCCAAAAGAGGGCTGGTCTGTGTCACACAGTACTGAAGAGAAATGTTTATGATGGGGTTTTTTTATTCTGAAAGCAGTTGGTTGAGCTTTTTCATGACATTATAGTTTATTTCCCTACAGTTCTATATTTCCTTCAGACAGTATCCAAAATCCCAGACTACACCTTACTTTGTGACCAGCATTCTTTTATTGCTGATCTGGGAAACCTCATTCTGCCCCCACATGGAGTTACTGAAAGTCATGAATGATCTGGCTGCAAGGGCTCAATTTAGTTTTATTAAGCATAGTGTGTATGTCTGAATGTGAGAAAGAGGAGAGCAAGATAAGATGCAACAGCTACTAATGACACTAAATGAAATTGTATCTAAAGCCCAATAGCATGGAAACTTTAATACAGCCTGGAGAGCAGCGGAGTGTGGTCCTTAGAGAAGCCTAGAGAATAGGCTTTTGGATTTGAGATTAGTTTGAGGGACATCTGTGGCTGTGAGGAAGGAAAACTTTGTTCGTTTGACTTTTTTATGTATGTTTCTAAATAGTTGCATCAAAGCTTCATGACTTCAGAGAACTCAAGAATGCGACCCTGTTTTAGGGAACAGGTCCTGTGACGAGTGGCTGAGCAGACTGGTTTTGCTTAGCCTGGAAAGAAGGAGGCTGAGATGACATATTACTGATCTCTACACCTACCTGAAAGGAGTTGGTAGGGAGTTGAGTGTGAGTTTCTTCTTACAGGTAACAAGAAGAAATAGCTTAGAGTTACACCGGGAAGGTTTAGGTTGGATATTAGGAAAAAGATCTTCACCAAAACAGTTATTGAGCATTGGAACATGCTGCCCAGGGCAGTCACCATTCCTGGAGTATTTAAAATTCCTTCAGACATGGTTTAGTGGTAGACTTGGCAGCGTTAGGTTACCGATACCAATGATCATAAAGATGTTTTTCAACCTAAATGATTCTATGCTTCAACCCTGTTTTCATTCTCAGTGCAATAATCTTATAGGACCCAAGTCATAAAAACGGAGGTTTACACACGGATGGATGCTCTCCATGTTGATACTCCTGCCTTTTTGGCTGAAGTTACAATACCTCCCTATGAAAGTGACAGATCATGATGTGTCTGCAGAGTGATGCTTCATGTGGCAGATTTCAGTAGGTTTAGATGGGATGGATTTATTCTTCACCACTACATCTAAAGATGATCTCTTAAACCCTTTCAGGGACCTTATATCCAATCTCACAAATTGCAGTTTTAGTCTAAAAGTATATTTATGCAAAATCTGACCCAAGGTAGATTTTTTGCTCTGGTGATTTTTTTTCCCAGTTGCTTGCCATGCTGTTGGGTGTGGTTGTAAACTACTTAGCCCTGAGCTCTTAGGGGCAGGACATACATCTTCTGTTTTATTTGCGAAGAGTAGTGAGAACCTTACCTAGGTCTCTAGGTGCCATTGCAATAAAATAGTCATAATGATAGGTCTCTGAGTAGTAGTAAGTCTGACACAGTTGAAATGATCTGGTAGCTTACACTGGAGTGAAAGTTTTTATTTGAAGTACAGCGAGAGCAGAGCATACTTAGTTACGTTATCTTTTGTTTAGAGAAAATATTAAACATGGCTTGTCACTTAACTTGGCTTGGGCTATCTTCGTGCAGCTTTTTTTTTTTTTTACCAATTATCCTGAAATATGGAGTGTTTTGATTTAGGCAAGCTTTTTAAAGATCATCATTCATGGCACATGCAGTGAAGAGCAATTTAAAATTAAAAGGCTGCTTTAGACTTTTAAGAGCACCTGGATCTTATTTTAGAAGCAATTGGAACTCTGGGCCAGCACCTTGTAGGGTAATTTAAATTCTTCTTTTTTATTATTTTGTTTGAGTACTTGGTGAGGAATTGATTTGAATAGCACGGTGCTGAGCTCTTCAGATTTTGAAGTACTTCCAATTCCCAGTCACATTTAGCTGCAGATCATAATTTTCTCCTCTTGGTCCTACAAAGCCAGACATCTTAAGAATACCAACCAAACAGAGAAATGAATCTAGACTCTTTTGATTTATCAAACATTTGATTTCAGGTATTTCTTCTCTTTGGTTTATTCATAGAAGAAGTTCCTTAGGATAGAAAGGAAAGAAGTTCCTTTCGATAGAAAGACATTTGAAAGTTTCAAAAGAAAAATAAATACAGACATAAAGTCCCCACTTGTACCATATATGTTCAGCATTTAAAGAAAGTATTTTTATCAGTAAAACAGTCATAAGCACTGAAGCAAATTCTGTGTATTGGTTTATCCAGGGTAAAAGGGTGTGGGGGAAGAAAAAATCCTTTATTTATACCCAATACTCCATTTGGGAGTATGGTCTGCCCTGTGCCCCATGTGAGACAGCAGATCTGTGGGAATGAGGTGAAGGGAAGGAGGGAATCATCATGTAACAAAGGGTTATCATTATTCACAGGCAGAAGGAGAAACTGTGGCTGCGCAGGCAGTCTCTCTTTCTTCTGGAAAGTAGTACCGTGAGCACTTGGCTTTGAACCATAAGTCTTTGCTTTAATGAAGACTTTCTGGATATTTTGGAAAGCCCTGTGCAAAGAGAGGGATGTAATGATGCTTTACCCATACGAAGTGACACAAGACAGCCATGTTTTTTGTTAGTTGTGTTTCCAAAATTACAAAAACATGGTGATATCCATTCTCAACATGACATAGTAGGTGTCCAAAGTACAGGGATTAGTGATTTTCGTTCCAGCTCTCCATAGAGCACTCAGCCCCTTATGGACATACACAGATGGGATTGTGAGCAGCTGGGGCTCTAGCAGTGAGTCATGAAGTCACTGGAAATTCCCTGGGACGTGAACCACCAGCGAGAACCTTTGTAATATGGTAGTTGCAATACAACAAGAAGCTGCCAACAGGCAGCTCATGGTAACAGATTGCAACTACTTGTGGTGGAGCTCAGAGATGGCGTGGGGAAGTGTACACCAATATAGAGAGGTTTTATAAACTGGGACTGTGAAACAGTGAGCATGACATTAAACAGCATCACCATTTACCCCTGCTGAGTGGATTTCTTAAAAGAGACTGGAGGAAGCTGATAATTTTTTTTCAAAAATCTCAGTGTATTTTTGCCTTTGAGATAAATAAAACATCATAAGATACATTAGAGATTTCAGTGGAGTGTGGAGGAGGAGAATGTAAAGTCTGAATATTTTGTTTTCTGTCTGAATCATTAATGTGCTACCAGTCAGTTTAATTAGAATAATTAGTCATGAAATATATAATTGGTGTGAATCTTGCTGAAGTTTATATAGAGAACTTTTGGAGAGGAATATGGTTATTTGATACTGATCCTGCAAACATTTCTGCACGCTCTTAGCTCAGTGTGCATGAATCAGTGGTATCCCACTGACTGTGGAAAGGAAGCTCTCCTTTAGCTAAGGGGCTTTCTCAAACTGAGCTTCATCAACGGGCAACATTTCTCTTGTGACCATGTGGTTTGTGGCAAGTCCACTGTTTTAGTGGATTCCTTCAGTGAGGGACTGCTTTCACCCTTAAACAATTACTAGTTCTTGCAGAACAGTAACTTCTCTCACAGAGAAGCACCTGTTGTGTCCTGCTATGGGGAAATGACCCAAATGTAGTAACCATGTGGAAGAGCTTGTTCTTGCTTTCTTGTGGACTGTGCCAGATCATTTCCTGGATCAGGTTCAGCTTGTGGCTGTGCACACACCTTTTCAAGTGTGCACACACCTTGTGAGAAGTGAGGATGGGAAATTGCTGGTGCTGTGTGGAAGAACGGGCCTGGGGTGGGTTAGGCTTGTCTGGGTTTAGGTAGTTTAGTTTTTCCCTGGAGAAAAACTTGAAAAAAATTGAGCAATTATTGCAGATATTGACAAGTGCTACCACGTGATCCCCTCTTTTCTGAGAAAGCAACAGTAAGAGACTTGTAACATTAAGAGATTTGTTCTCCTTACCTTGTCTCTTATGTCAGAATTATTTCTTACCCTGAGATTATGTAACAGGCAGCCCCGCTGCATGCATAAGACTTTCTGCTTGTAGGATATACTTATGTGTTTTGGTCTAGTTTGATAGTCTAATTGACTGTAGCAGTAGATTCTCTGCATCAGCTTTGTCAGAAATCTTACGGTTTTCATTATCTTTGGCCAGAAAGAAGAATTGAAAGCCTATGGACTTCCTTAACTATTTTTATGGTTCTTCAGTTAATTCCATTTCTGTCTTTTGGCATGTGGTACAGGGTATAATATAAAAATATGTGATTCAGCAAAAGCTGGGGAAGGATATGTGCTACTGTGGTGTACAGAACTGCAGGTCCTGCAAAAGAGACTGAAATAAAAAAGAGTGGAATATTGTGTATTTGCAAGGTAGGATTGTGTCACCCTGTGGCCTTTCCTGTTGGTTCACAAAATTAATTGTGGTGTTCCCCTGAGTATTCTGTGTGTGCTACAAGACCTGTGAAACTACGTCATGTTTTTTATATATATATATATGTGTGTGTGTGTGTGTGTTAATAAAGAGCTGTTATTTTTCTTTTCCACACCTTTTCACCAGAAGCCTCTCAATTTCAGAGTTAGAATAACTTGGAGGAGATTGGTTTCTTTTTTTTTCTTAACCTGCCCTCTTAGCAAACATTTGTGTCTTATTAAACCAAGACAAACATTTTTTACTCTTAACTACGAATTTATAACTTACAGAGAGAAGATGTTCCTGAGTTGTTGTGTCGTCTTCTGGTTTGGTAGTGTTGGCTCTTGTGTCTTGACATATTTGAAAGTCCCATGGTATTGGCTGCATTGTATACTCAATCAAGCAAGCAAATATCAGTGAATTTCAGATGGTGTAAAACTAGTATCAGACATAGTTTCAAACTCCTTAAGTGGAACGACAAAAGACACAGTAAGGTATGTGTGAAATCAATGTCACGACCCAAATTTTCTGAAGTTCAGCTGTTCTCTTAAGGATGCTCAACAGATGATAGCACAGCATTTCTCTCTTGGTGGCCAGAAAGTTTAAATGGTTCAAATTAGTGCTTTCTCCCAAGTAAAAATTAATGTGGTTAAAAAACAAACAAATCC
>JAWWES010000081.1:42788107-42800233 GCA_035583135.1 Lophotriccus pileatus | reverse complement strand
ACAAAACCAAACCAAAGCCCTTATAATATTCTAATACACCTCACAAGTTCTCTAGGGTTCTCACAAGATAAATTGCTGCACACCACTTCAGTTCCTTCATTCTGGTGAATGTTCCATGTCCCATTGCTCAAAGCCTTGTATATTTGACTGCGATAACTGTTGCTTCCAGACAGGTGCTCAGAAGCTCTGGACAAAGCTGCAGAAAAACTCATGTAGATATGTAGAAAGGAGCAGGAGTTCTAAGTTTATATCAACTCAAAGTGAAAGAAAAACAAAGTAGAGGAGTAGAAAACAGAATATTTGGTTTTTTCATGCATTTCACAAAGTGTTAGCAAAATCCCTGAACAAGGGGAGCCAGACACTTATGAGGAAGCTGCTATCTTAAAATATTTGAGAGGAAAACACTTCACTCTGTACATTTGAGAACTACTGAGTGCTTTGCAAGCAGCCATATGTTGTAACATTTTGGCTGAAAGAGAAGTATGTGTTTGAGTGTTTTTATAATTTTGTGTACATGTTTGAAAAATATAATGAGAAAATCGACATTTCCCTTTAAAAAAAAAACCCCAAACAAAACAAAAACCAACAAGACATCTCCTATCTAAGCTTTGGCCAGCTGTGTTCCAAACTGTCTAATTCATTCCTTCAGGCATTTTAGAGAGGAGGGTAAGCATCAATCACTCCTTTGTACCAATGCATGCAGAACTGAGAATTATGTAGGATTGAGAATTAAAAGTGGTCTGTGGCAGAGCCTGGATTCTAGAGTTCTGTGCCTTGTGACCCAGAAGGCTTGTCTTTCTGTTTATCTTAACTTATGTGCTTCTTCATACAGCATTTGTTTATCAGTTCATTTATACTTGTACCAGCTCTGTGAGGCTGACAGGTACTGTTGTGCTCTTTATATAGATGTAGACTGCAAGAACAGGTGATTCAAGTGAGTGCCCAAGGTTATACAAGTATCTGTTGAATGAAAGGGGCTGAATAAAATTTACCTAAATCTCATGTAATAACTTTTTAGGCCTTACCCATTTGCTTGAGAGAAAGCCAGAGACAAAAACAGAGGGGAAAAAAAAAAAGAAAAGAGGGGAAATAGGGGTTATCTTCTTTCCCTTGAAGGCTGGTTTCCCATTTTGATTTCAGAAAAAAAGCCAGCTTTTTCCAATGCTAATTTCATAAGTGGTACCTTTTTTTCCTAGCAGATTACAGTTTTTCAGAGAAATTCTCTGATTTCACAAAAATGAGTTACATTAAGCAGAGGAGGAAAAAAAAAATAAAGGAGGGGAAAAGATAGAATGCTATGAATGGATTCTCCCTGTGTCCCTAAGAATTTCCTGCTTCCACCTGCCAGTGTTGTGACTTCCATATTAGTCCATGGCTTCAAAACTGGCTTAGCAGGGTCTTAGCTCTTTCTAGGATGGGTGTTGTGTATTCAGTCAGAGCACCAGCTCACGCAGGGAGGCATGGGGGAGCATGTAGTGGCATTTCTAGCAATAAGCTTGTCAAAATAAACAGTCTCACTTTTAAAATATGTATCTGGAATGTGTTGCCTCCTAATGCATATTCATGTTCTAAATGCAAATATCTCCCTTTGCTGCACATATTGTGGCTGTTTGCCCTCTCTATTTGGGTTGTGTATCATATGGCATGTAAATAAGAGATGACAAGTTGTGTAATAACTGGAGGAGGGGAGGAGAAGAGGAGGTAAAGGGATTTGATTTAATAAGAAACATGCATAATTTACACACACAGCACTATTCCACTCTGGTTTTGCATATTTTAATTGCAAATCCTGTGGCTTCATGCCAACCAGTATCTTACAAATAATAGTCATTTAGTAGCCTTAAAGGTAAGATTTCTCAGATGAAGTTCACTTTCTAGAATAAGCATCCTGCATTGGTTTAGATTGATACTGAAGTTTATTGTTTCTTTGCAAGGTGAAAACAGACATATCACTTTGGGTAGATACATCAAATATACTGTATGAGCAAGAAGATGTGTTTCAGGTGATGTTTTTATCACACCCACAAGTGTGAAATAAAAATTATTTTAGGATAGATTTTTTTTCTCTCTGACCTGTAAATGGTCTAAGCTGAGGGCACAAACTCATATTAGTATGCTGAGATACCCAAATATCCATCACTGTTTGCCTTTGCAATGGTGGCGGCATAAAACTAAAGTGTAGTTTCAGAATATATTTTTATAATCGCTGGTGCTTGTTCCTGTCATTCCAGGAACTGATCTTGTGAAATGGGTTCATTTTTGACCCTGTAGTTAAAGTCATGACGGGGAATAGCCAGCTAAGTGTAGCCTGCTTAGGCCCGAAGGAACAGATGACTCTTACCCTGGAAAGTTAGACATAAATAAACATCTTACTACAGCAAAAGCACGTGCCACAAAAAGACCAAATGTTAAGTTGCTTCCAAGACTTTTGGTGTGGATTCTGTGCATGTGCATATCCTTCTCCATACAAGAACTGAAATGAATGTAAATAGGCAGAAAGAGGAAAAGATCCTATGAGTTGTCATTTAGAAAATCTTCCCAATTAGTGAAAGAATTCATGGGATATCAAATCCAGTCCCCAAATACCACAGGGACTTGTGCCTTATAATCAAGAAGAGACAGAGACAAAAATGGCAGAGAGATCTGGAGGGGTGCCAACAAGGTGGCACCCAGCACAGATGAGGTTTCTGCATGGAAAAGCTCAAGCTGCGTCTTGTTTTTATGGAGACACCAGTGTTTGCGCGAGTGGATATTTGTGCACTGCTGTGCTGGGCCCCTGGACCTACGCTGCTTTGTCATGTGCTCTGGAGTATCTTGCCTCTGTCTGTGGGCTTTGTAAGCAGACTCACAGTTTGCAGACTGGTTTCCAATAACCAAAGAAACCTCTCCATGAGCCCACCAAACCCAACCCAGCATTTCAGAAGCTGCTTCTGACCTGGGTTGAAAATGGATTCTGCATCAGACAAACACATAAAGTTTGAATGTTTTTTTGAATCCAAATTCTGCTAGACTTGGTGGGCTCATTATCTTATTTTTTAAACTTTGTTTGAAACGTGTGCTCAGCTATAATTAGTGTAAAATTTCCTTTTTTTTTTTCTTTTTTCCTTAGACATGAGTATTTCAGGCAAGTTGCAGAATTCAAAAATCTAATTGGGCCACTGAAATTAATAGCAATGCCTCAGGTTTCTTGTGATATGGATAGAAATATAGCTGAATAAGAGTTTTTTGCTTGAAAGTAACAGTTCAAGGAATGTGCTTCAGTGGACCATTCTTCTTCCACAAAATGAAGCATTGATGGAGGAGTTTCTGTGGCATTGCATTCCTGACTGGTGCAGGCCTTTATTTTACCTCAGATGTATGCCAGTTTGTGGGGTGCAGTTCTTAAGGCACATTCCCTGTAGTTTTGTTGCCTCTTTATACAGCATGAAGAGGAGAGAGAAAGACAGTGCTCCCAAACACCTACTTTTATGTTTTCTTCACCCATCCATGCTACTCTGGGTCCTAGGCTGAATCCCAGAGAGGAAAAAAATGTCCCACTGGTTTTTGGAGACAGTTCAGCCACATGTAGTCTGAGTAAATATTAGAGGGGAAGGTTTGTTTTGTTGCAGTTTTCTTCCCGTGCAAGTAAAGCTTTTCAAAATCCAGCTCTCTTGTGTGAATTTCATTAAAAATGTTAATAGCCTATATTACAGGGGTGGGGAGTCTTTGGAGGTAGTGTTGTTTCTTTCTTCCCACTCCCCAAACTAAATAGCAGAAGGAGAATCAGGCATAAGCAATGAATAAGGTTTGCCTCATTCTCATGCATAAGCCTTTATGATGAAAGACAATTCTTGCCAAAAATAAGTCTCTTATGATGCCTATAAAGCTCTCTGCAATGACGTGAACCGTTTTGTGATTCAACTTCTTGAGAAAACCAAGTTGCCCATTGCTCCACACTTTTTTATTTCCATGCTGCTTAAGTAAAGACATGCAGTCCTTTAGAGCAGTGTGTTGTAGATGCAATTCCCAGTTGGGAATCACTAAACAAACAGAAATGGAAATAATTAGTGGTGATTTTTTTCTCTCTCACTCCATAATACCTTCTCAAAAGAGAGCAAAACAAGCTGCTCTCCAAACATATACCTAGGAACTTGTCTCCTGAAGGCTTTTAAATATATATGGAAAAGAGTAAAATGTATTCTTCTGGATTATGGAATGGGTTTCTGAGCAATGAAATACTACTTGTCTCTTGAGTACCTTTCATCAGTTTTCTTGAAAAAATATGGTATGCATGAATATTTACTGGAACTTTATCTTAATTTAAAAAAAAAGAATTAAAATTGGTTTTATGTGGGTGCTGACTTTCTGTGTTTTCTCCATTTTAAGGTTTTGTACTGTGCAAGTTTCCTAATCACCCATTTGAATAGATAAAAATGTATTCTGGATAGATACAAAAGCTATAGTTCTCTGGCTACCTCCCTTGACTGAAGAGGAAAAGTAATCAAATATTAAGTTCTGATTCTTGGTACCAACTGAGCAGAGAGGGACTGGATGCTTTGCAAGAAGGGCAGTCAGCTAAAGGGCAAGATCTGACTTTGGTAGATTTTGTTCTGGAAATAATTGCAATGAAGAGTGGTATTTGGCTTAGGAGGAGGGTGCTTTCCCACTGCTCTACCATTGTCATGTTGGAAAGCTTTGTACTTGCCTGTCAGTGTGAGAGAGTTGGGAGTTGCTGAGGTGCCAGCCAGCTTGCCCCTTGCAGGACAGGCTGGCGTGCAGTGGTGATCAGGCTCTTCTGTTGCTGGGGAGTCTTGTGGCTCTGAACAGAGGTTCAGGGTGGCTGTAGGTCCTGAGGCCAGGGAGGATCTTCAAGGCCAGCTAATTGGTGAGCAGAGGCTATGAAATGTGACCCGTGCCAGGTAACAACCTCTCTTCCTGTTGCAAGGGCATTCCCTGTAGAAAAATAACCATCTGGTGCTATTGAGAGTGTATCTTTGGCATATCAGCACAACCTGGAGGTAAGCTGGCCGACAGGTAAAAATATTGTAGCGGTCACCTAGTGGGATCCACTCTACTGAAGCCTCTCTACAGCTGGGAGGTAATAAGTGTACAGGTAATATATGGAACAACTAAAGCGGCCTGGTGTTTGGAATTGAAAGGAAAGGAAAATCAAGGACTAAGTCATTGAAGCAGTTGATTGGAGAAGCTGATGGCAGAAAACTTGGGCTTCCTGCCCTTTTATTATACCATATGTATACTGCCATAATTTCATACCTCTCAACTGGAATTCAGGTTATTCTGTAGCCCTGATACAACGTCAGGGATTGTTTTGCAAATAAATACCCACTTAAACTAATACGAGGGAAAATGCACAAGCTGAAGAAGGGCATCCATGTGAGGTTTGTGAGACCATATTCTGGGCTGCATCAAAAGAAGTGTGGCCAGCAGGTTGAGGGAGGTGGTTCTCTCTATATTGAGGTGACCCCTCTGTGCTTCTCTGGTGAGACTCCCACCTGAAGGACTGTGTCCAGCTCTGGAGTCCTTAGTACTGTTTAGGCAGATTCAGAGAAGGGCCCCAAAACCAAGTTACAGAAAATACCTCTTCTCTAAAGAAAAACTGAAAGACTTGGGGTTGTTCATCCTGGAGAAGAAAAGGCTGGTGAGACCTTATGGCAACTTTTCAGTGTTTAAAGGGTACTTGTAAGAAAGATCGGGACAAACTTGTTAGTGGGGTCTGTAATGGTAGGACAAGGTGTAAAGGTTTTAAATTGAAGGACAGTTGGTTTAGATGAGATAAAAGGAAGAAGTTTTTTACAATGAGGATTGTAAAAGACTGGAACAGGTTGCCCCGACACATGGTGGATGCTCAATCACTGGGAACATTCAGGGTGAGGTTGGATGGGGTTCTGAGCAACCTGATCTAGTTAAGGATGTCCTTGCTCATTGCAGGAGAGTTGGACTAGATGACCTTTAAAAGTTCCTTCCAACCAAACTATTTAATGATTCTATGAAAATATGTGATTTTGTGGGGGAGGCAAGTAGTGCAGTAAGGTCATTTTTTCTATTCCCTCCTAATAACACTTCCTTTCACATCACTCTTATGTTTGTTGGCCTTCCATCTTTCCCAGACACACAACCTTTTCTTCAACACTTGTATTATTTAAAACCTTTGGGTTACCACAGGCACTGCTCACAGACTTGAGATGCTGGGAGGAGAGATAGGAAAGAAGAGAAGGGAGCAGTTGCCAACTTCAGTGCATATCCAGAGCATTACAGCTGCATCTTTTGTGCTGAAAGAGCTTGAGAAATCACAGTTTGTCAAACATTTCTAATCTGTGTGGTGTAAAGTTGCCTGCTCGTGCGTCAGCAGGATGGAGTGCTTCTCTGGCCTTCCAGTCTGAGACTTGATTTAACCAGCAGGCTTCAGCAATGTGAGCAGCAAACTTTGAGGCTGCTGATCCAGTGCCTTGTTGCCATTAGTCATGCAGTGTGTAGCTCTGGCTCTTTAGAAATCCTAACTGCTGTTTGGCGCAGTCTCTTACCAGGAGGATGCATAAGTCAGATAAACTCTCACTCCCCTAGCAAATGAGAGTAATGGATGATTTACACTTACAGTGCTGTTTTGGTATTTGTCAAATTGACTCCTGTTTGGCTTTCAAATCCTTAATTTGGGTTTTATACTTGGTTGCTATTAAATATCCTTTTATCACCCCAGCAACACTGTCAGACCAATTTCTCGCTTGTCTTCCTCCTACTGACATGGAAATATAAGTTCACTGATCTATTTGTCATTCCTTCCTGAATAGTTTCCCAGGATGTATTCTTTGGAAATCAGCCAATTCATTGTACAGTGTTGTAACTACTGGAATCTAAGTAAATATGAAATACAGCTCTCCTAGATAAGGCTCCCTGCTGCAGGAGATTCATGCTGTGGGCAGAGTTTTAATGGCACAGATTCAAATACATCCATGTTTCTAGATGAATGGGTCCACTTCGGTCTCAGAAGTGTAATGGCTGTGCTTCTCTTCCAAGTTGTTTTGTGACAAACACGTGTAGTTCAGAGTTTTATGAATAGGGGCCAAAAGCCAGCAGAAATGGGCTACTCAATCTTCTTTCAGTAGGTTTCTTCAGCCTCATCACTGTCATATCTGGCAGTATGGAATGGCAAAGACCAACTTAATAACAAAGGGCAGCTAACTAGGAAAAAAGGATGTGTTGTGTCCCAAAAAAAAAAACCACCCATAAAATATGTTGCTTTTCTTAATGCCAGGCATTAATTTCCTGACATAGTGACTCCCCATTTTGAAATTTTTTTCTTTTCTTCCCTTGGTATGGAGAAAGTAGGACAGAGTATATCTGTAAGGTCACAAAATAATGTAAATTTTGAGCTGTTGAATACATGCCTATTTTAAAACAACAACAAAATCAACAACTTGTGATTTTTGAAGCCAGCATTACTATTTCAGATTCCGAGGACTGACTCGCAATTCTTTACAGACTTCATCTTAGTGAGGCAAAGGATGAGCAAATTTCAGCTCCTACTTGTCTGGTGTTCTGATCAAGCAAGATTTAGCAATAGCTGGCATCTTTACCCCGAACTGACTTTAGCTTTGCATTTTCATTCTCAGCTCTCTGAATGTTACGCTTTCCGGTAGACCTGTAGCTCTTCCCTTTGCCTTTGCCGTCCTCAATGGCAGCTATTCAATTTCTGTTTGACATGGTGAACACCACTTGAGTTAGATGTCTGTGCCAAGAGGGTTTCACAGTTCAGTTCACCACAGTGCTTTATCCTGTTATCAGCCCACCGTGAGCTGCTAACAGCGCACTCCACTATTAACAAAATCACCACTACGACTATAAACACCCTTTCATGCTTCCATGCTAAAAACTTGTTTTCAGTTGCTCACAATTTTGCAAAACCCCTCCTTTTTGAGTTGGCATGCTACAAGATAGGTATACCCCTCCTGGGGAATTATTTTGTATGGAGTTTTGGACAGAACCCCCTCAGTCATTTAATATTAGACTAGGGCAAAATATGCTGTTATAAATTCAGCATTCAAAATCAAACCTGAGCTGCACACCCAAGATGTAAGCTGCACCGGCCCCAACACAGCGACTTTACCTGCATCTCTGCTCTCATCAAACCTTCTGTCAGGAAGAATTAATAATGTAGTATGTTGTCCTGCCTATCTTCAAAGATGCATTCCCTTTTTTGGGTAGAGACAGTGCCTCCCACCAGCAGTTTAGTGAAAGGGATGCCCGTTCCTGTCTCTGGGCAAATCTACCCACACTTAGCAAACTAATGAGCATGTTTTAAACTGTAAGCTAATGTTTGATCAAGATTTATTAGATTTGTCACTGATTGTAGAGAACTTAAATATCATACATCTCACAAAACCCCATGAAATTGTTACCCCTGCTTTGAGAGCCCAGTTTTAATAATGTATAGTGAATGACATAAAAGGGTCACACATTGAACAAGGAGAAGAAAGAAAGAAGACAGATAGCTGCTCATTAAGTGAGCATCATCTGTTCTGTGTGCTGAATGATGCAAAGGTTAGGTTAAAAAACGAGGATGTGAACGCGTAGTTAAGGACTGTGTTTATAAAGCATGTGGATGAAAGGGCCAAAATTAGGGTTGTACAGGCAACTCTGTCTCTGAGAAGCAGAGAAGTCATGTAGTAGCTTTAGTAATGCTTTCCTAATTCAAGAGGTGTGTATGTCTATTTAAGCTGTGTAACAGTGTTACATAAACAAAGTTAACATGCAATAACACTATTTCACATTGTAAAATGCTGAGCGTTTTATCTGGTGTCCTCCTATCTTAAATTTTTCCTTTTATGTGCGGGCAAATATTAATTCTGCATCATATCAAATTGAAATACCAACAAAAAGAAAACTGAATAGTTATGTCCCTACTACTCTGCAGTTTCAGAGTGCTAAGTCAGGTCTTTAATTTTCATCATACTTGTAGGAAGTTGCTTGTCTTGGAGGCTTCTCTTCCTCCTTCCAACTTGGATGAAACTTACCAAAGCCCTCTAAAGCTGATCAAGAGGCACTTGCAGAAAGGGACAAGGCTGTGACAGCAGCAGGTTTTGAATGGCTGTGGGGTTCCTGTGTAGCTGTTGGTTGTTGGGGTTTGTTTTGTCCTGACTGTGTTTAACTCTTTTCCTCACTTGCCTTCTCCAGATCTGGAAGCAAAGAGACACAGAGCTAATCTCATCCTAAAGGAGAGATGCCCAGTAGCTGCTTGGCAGATGGCTCTCTGGCCTTTCTGGTTAGATATCAATCTCACACATGGACAGTTAACTGAACTATCTTCAATCTCAGGAGAAATCCCGCCCCTGCAGACACAGGATTCCAGCCTTCTGTGGCTTCTGTGCCCATCACCTTTATAAGTAAGAACTGAAAAATTACTTTCCGAACAGGTTTAAATCAGTATATATTTCCCCCCATCTGTTATATTCTCCGTTCTTTCTTCAGGAAGAGGTATTTCCTTTTGAGTAAATGTCACTTATTTCTACACCTTGTAGCATGGTATTTGAGAACACACACACAAAAAAAGACTCTAAAGAATGTGTGATATGTTAATGGATATCTTTTCATTATCTACTTCTCACCGTCAGCGAACATCCTTTAGTTTCAGGGATAAACCAGAAACTTAATATAATTTTTGTCTTTCTTCTGATGAGTGTTATTCAACCCCCAGTTGAATTTTTTTTTTTTTTTTTTAATTTTTCTTGACTTCAGAAATGTCTTCATTGCTTTAGACACTCCAGCACAAATAGCAGTAGAGTATCAAATTAACCTTAAAATAGCCCTCAAACTGATTTAGGAAATCAGGAACTGTTTGAGACACATATATTAAAATGCAGGGCCCTTGTGTTTTAGTAGAGTAGAATAGTATTTCAAGAGAGGAGATTTTTAGTAAGATTTTTAAACCTACATTTTCTGTTTTTATCTGTATGCCTCATGTGTACAATTTTTGCAAACTCTTTTTGTTCTGATTTTTTCGAGTTATTTCTTTAGCATGGTAAGAGAAAGAATTGTATAAACAGAAGGAATTTTGTGACTAGAAAGAGTAGGATCTTACCCTTTCAGCTGCATGATCTGACAGCCTTTGTGGTGTGTGCAGCGGCCTTTTTTTGATTTAAAAACTCGGCTGCTCATACAGCACAGCACAGGCTTCCTAAACACCTGAACTGCCCAGATGAGAGAAAAAACTGAGCATCAAGAGTTGTAGCATTTAGGGGAAAGAATTCTTGAGGGCCAGGGATGTGACTGTAAAACACGCAGTGTGTTTTTGATCACATTTTTTAATTCATGGCATTTTATTACAGGACATCTTGTTGATGCTGTAAGATCTTTTCTTAAAATTAACCAACTCGAGTCATACCAATTATATCTTCATGTAACAGTGGATAACTGAAAGCTAGGATCCACTTGTGAAAGCAGTAGTTTGTGTCATAGAAGTGGTAGCCTCTCACTGAGGCTCTTTGATCAGAAATATCACAGCTCAGAGACTTGATTGTCACTCTCAAACTGGCGTGTTTATTACATACAGCACTTATCACCCAGTTTTGTGCTTTAGGCTTTCATCTTCATGCTTTGGGAAAGAAAGTTCAGTCACTGTTACTTAGCTGGTCACAGGCATGTAAAAATCAGCATCAGAAGCAGTGGTGTTAAAACCTTCATGATGTGTCCCACTGGTTTCATCTCATTTCACCTGCTGGTGTTCTCTCACTGTCATACTCGTCTCTCCCCAGCACTACCACCAGAGTGCTAGACTCTGCACTGCAGATTTTCTATTTGCTTATCCTGGTTTTTTTGGGGGTGGATTATTTTGTCCCCAACACTTTGATGACGCTGATATTACTTATCTCTCCCCAGGATGCCTCAATGAGTAACAATAAGTGAAATTTTGGGTGGTAAATTTTAGTGGTATCTCCCAATGAACACAGTGCATTACATTTGTATGAAAATATTTTCAATGGGATTAACCATCAAGCGTTTAGCCACTTTGGAGGTGTTGCCTACTTTATGAACTCTTTGAGAACATTACATACAAAAGCATAAAAAGTGCTGCTCACAGCACAAATGACATATGTGGGTTACTGTTTCATTCACTCCTTTTCAGTACATTGTCAACCACTGCAGCATCTTAGCATTTTCAGCAGGTGTGCTCCTTGATTGATTACTCCCATACTTTGGAGATTCCTCAGCAGTCTAATGAAAATGTAAATGCACATCAGCAGCAGTTTAAACTTGCATAGCTTCCCTGCAGCGAGCAGAGTCAGGCCATTTGGCATCAGCTGAGGAGCAGCCTTGGAGTATCAGCGAGTTACAGACTAGTATGCTTTCCTGTTTCACTAGTATATGAAGTGCATCCGTAATGCAATTACTTTCAACTCCAGTTTCCCTAAATAGCTTCATCTCAGATGAAGGACAGAATGCTGATCATTCTTTTAAACCTAAGTTGGTAAGATTTATCAGTGAAGTCTTGCTTTTGAGCAGAATGCAAATACCTGTCTAATTACTGCAACTTGTTCTTCATAGATCTGCTCAAGAGGGAAATCGGAAGAAGTTTTGCCTAGCTCTGTGATTTCTCCTCTCGTCCAGTAGCCTGCTGTGGGAACTCAGACTCTTGTGCATTTACTGTCAAATGTCTTTTCTTCTCTGATAAAATGGATCTTGTAACTTGAAAAGGAAAATTGTCTTTTAAACTTCCTTGAGAAATATTTTAGAAAGAACAGAAGTGCAATGGGAACTTGACCTAAGAGCTGCCTTTTGAGCTGGAAGTGGTTTGTTAATACCCTCAGATCACTGCAGGCAGAAACTTCTGCCACTGTTAGGCAGTGCTGGCTTGCTCAGGAAGCAGAATCATCAATCCAGCAGATGGTGTGAGCTCCCTGGTAACTGAGCGTTTTATTCAACTCACCTGTTGCATGTGTCTAATGAAACTTCCCTCTCTGACTGTGTCTGATTCTTAAGTGAAACCTAATCTGGCAATCTCTGACACACAAAACGTGCTTTGACTGTAGCAGTAGGCATCACCAAGGTGCCCAGCACTGCCTTGGTTGTATGTTAAAGAAAGCACTTCTCTCTGCAGTGCTGTTGTGCCTGTTGCTTCCATACTCTGGTAGAGAC
>JAWWES010000081.1:42766820-42779364 GCA_035583135.1 Lophotriccus pileatus | reverse complement strand
AAGAAGCTGTTATGTTACCCTGAATAAGCCTTCTGATCTTTTCTTTTTCGACCGTCACGACAAGATAACGGTAACAGAGATATACAGGTTTAAAAGAGATTGGATTAAGAAACAATGTAGCCACCCAAGACAATGAGCCCCACTGCAGAAGAATAACATGGTAGATTTTAGATCTGAACTATTGTGTCATACACATCTCGGATTTGGTATCCACTAGATTTGAGGGGTAGAGTGTTGGGTTTCTGTACTGCACTCACTTTCCAGTGTAAATGAGGCTCATTTTTCAATCTTGCTCTCCCTGACAGCTTTTCTGGTTTAGCAGCAATAGCTTTAATCTGCAAGGAATGACAGGGACTTGAGCATGCACTAGCAACGCAGAGCAGTTCTTGAATCTCTTCTCCATTGTGCTGGCTGTGGCTGCAGGTACAGGTCTCCCCACTGCAGTCAGATCTGTGCACTCATTCTCTCAGAGAGATAGCTCAGCCTCATCCACCTGTCTCAGCTTGCAGAGTTCTGTGACCTGAAAGGGAGAGGAAAAGGAACTGGTAGAATCACATGCTGGGAAAAAATGTGGAAATCTGTCTCCTACACAGGCTACTCTTTTCCATAGCTTCTCCGTGTCTTTGGGTACTTACTCTTTAATGGTAACTAACATTACTTGGTCATTGCAGGCATGAACAGCCAGTGCTGCAGCTAATGGGTTACAGACCAGGGCCTGGCATTGAATCCTTTAAATCAAAGTAGTCTTTGAAAGCTGAAGATAAGAATTTGGCTCTTGAGGTGTGCTATGTTTGCTCTTGTAAGGACTGTGAATCCTTCCCCATCCTGTGGATATGTCGTCTTAAAACAAAGTCACAACCATTTTTCCTTGCCACAGATCACTGTGGCTTGCTACCCAATCAGGTATCGTTCATAGAATGTGCTAATAAAGTATTTAAATTATTGAGTACTAAGAAGTACCAGGTCAGAGAGGCTCTGTGACATGAGAGAGAAACTGCTCTGAACTGGCTTTATTAGACTTTAATGGAACAGCAGGTGCCACACAGAATAATGCATATGGTCCATTTGCTTGGAAATGTCCAGGTTTTTCTGTGGCAACCTACAATTTCTGCAGCTCCACCTCCCTGCCACTTTTTTCCTTCGGGTCCAAGAATATGATATTACCATCCGTTTGAGTCTCAGGTTATCCAGCAGGTATTCAGTGCAGCTGACAGCTCTAGGAAAAGGTGAAATAAATATTTCATCTTCTATTTATTAAAAAATAATGTCGTTTGTAACAGGGTTCTGGCAGGTGCTTGGCCATGCCTGAATCAAATCTGTGATTCTAAATAAGACTTTTATGATTGGTTTGGTTTGGCTTTTGAGAGGAGAGGAGCTCAGACAAAACTGTGAGCACTTGTTCTGCACATCTGGCCAGAACTCACACTCCAGAAATGTTTCAGAGGTTTTTGTTCGGGATCAGAGATCTCTTTCTTGATACATCCCCGCTCTCACTATCTGCAGAGTTTGATTTATGGAATCTCTGCAAGGACAGTTTTATGAGATTCTTAGATTAGAGGTTGTTTGAAGGAAGAAAACTTGTAAAGAACTATAATATTATTAAACTGACTTAGTTTATATCTGAATGAAAATACCTCATTTATATAATGCATGTTTTTTTAACTGTTTAACTCATTGCTATTGGTACTAACACAAAATGGAGGGGGTTTGTAGCTACTGCTTTTGTAAGCTGCCTGTAAATAACATATATGCCTAATTGTATTTATTTAGAAGAGAAATCTGTTTCAACTAATCAGCTATATTTAGTAAAATGCTACAGTATGGACTAACTTTTAACTGCTGGTTTTTAAGCCACACTGATTTCATTGGGACTTAACTATTGTTTTGTTTGGACTTATGTATATTATTAGTGGTACTTAAGTATACTATTGAGCAGATGTCTGACTATATTGCTGAGAAAAGGCAACTTAGACGCCTGGTTTAACTGGGGCTTAAGCAGAAGCTGATTTATATTTATATGGGATTTCAGAGTGCTTTCTTGATTTCAGGCTACAGTCTTTAAGGAACTAAAAGCTGCGGTTATTTGCTCATTTTTACATGACCTTTGATTCAGGTTCTTGAAGGCTAATGGGAAGTGCACACTGTGAAAGCCTAGCACACAGGTTGAACAGCATGAATTTTGCAAGTGAGTTTCCTTTAAGAAAGCCAGGAAAGTAAAATGACAAAGGAATGAGTGCACATGAAATCTTTCAGGTAATATCTTTCCAGGATAACTTAGAGGCAATTATTACTAAAGCCAACCAAATAAAATCAATTTAAATTCAAAATGTGACTTGACTGAACTTTTCATGGTTTGATCTCATTTGTACTCAGTGGTGCTTTGAGAGAGATGCTGCTCAATTCTGTCTTCCTTTATAAAGCCCTAATCCAGATTTTCATTATGTAGTTTGAATGGGGCTGATTTTTTCTCTTTATCCATGTGGATTTATTTTTTCCGGCATTGACTAGAATTTCTTTAGGAGTTACCACATACATCTATCCCCTTCTTTTTGCTAAGTCCAAGTGAAATGCTGAGCTTTGTCTACTTACTCCTATGGAACCTGTGCTCTACAATTAAAGAAGCAGATCTTTGAGAGCGCAGCCCCTTAGCAGAGATGTGAAGCAGGCCTACCTAAGCTGTTTTTCTGATGGAGTGTGTACACTTTCTCTTCCTGTGTACCAAGATGACAATGGCTCTTCCTTGAATATACTTGGAAGGGGCTTTTTGGGGTTCAAAAGTAGCATGATTTTTTCAACATGGAATTGACAAATCTCATAATCAAATTCCTGGGAAGACACGTTGAACTGAAGAATAATTTTAGAATTAAGTAATGCTTTTACCCTCAACTCCTTTTCATAAAGAATTTAAGTATGTATTTAAACCTCCTGAGTATCAGTTGGGCTTGAGTATATGCCGTACAGAATCAAGATAGAGTTAAGAGTGCTCTTGAGACTAAACTTGTTTGAATAAAGTCTTTGCTTGATACAATGCTATACCATTTTATTAATCAGATTATCTACTGTGGTGTGTGCCTAAGTTTTCTAGTGGATTTGGACACTATTGAAGTAAATAAAACTGCAGTTTAATTTTTGTGGAAGGAGTGTGATACAATAAGCTTAATAGAGTTAGCTCATACAGAGATCTAGCTTAGAAATTGAAGAATACAAATTATAGGATCAGCTAGCTTAGATGTTCTGAGTATCCTTGTCATTATACTAAAGTTTCTATGAGTAGGGCATGTAAGTAAGAAAGCAGGCAATTCAGAAATGTTCTCTTGCTAAAGTAGATCATTTACAAAAGAAGGTGTAACCATTTTGCAGTTCTCTTCATGACAACACTATTCTGAAGATTTTCAGCAAGTCTCTCAGTTCAGTGGGGAGCGCCTCTTAGGAGTGTGCTTCAGCTGTACCAATCTTTTTTTGGGACTCTACCTTTTTTTAAATGGCATTGTGCAGGTACAGAGGAACTTGATGGACAAGAATGCATCAAGAGCGTGCTTATGTATATATCCCAGCCAACTGAGAAATGACTTGAACAGAGGAGGCTACAAAGCCTCATTTTGTTTTCTGCTTCTTTTAAATTTTTAATCTTCTGTTTATTCTCCCAAAAGAGACCAAAGAAGTACTGTCATGTGATAATTTGTTTGACTGTGGTAAGCAGTTTTTCTTAGTTTTTCCACTGTGTTTTATGTGAACCATTTCCCTTCGGCAGTTAAACTTTCAGCCCAACATCAGGTGCAAATTACTTCCTAGATTTCAGACACAGGTAACCAGAGTGTGAATTCTCCATAAGTATGCACGCACTATAAATGTAGGTACCTGCACAAGTCTGGGGACAATTCGCAGTTAGATTGCCAAGTGTTTCAATTCTAAGTGGCCATCTGTATATGCACTTATATGCTCATGCAGCATCTGTACACATGATACTAAAAAACAACTAAAAAAAAAAAAGAAGAAATAAATACACACAATTTAAGCAGCTTATTTGTTTTTGTGCAGTGGGAGTTTGCAATAGGGAGTGGTGAAAAGCAACCTTCTGAATTATATATCCACAGCTCCCTGCCCCTCCTCCTTCAGTTGCTTCCTTGAATTCACATACTATAAATATACTGTTCATAAATTGTGTGTTTCATGGTCTTGGATTAAACTTGTGGGTTTTTTTCATTCTGTCTATTCATGTCTGTATCTGGCTGGCATTGTGCCTTTTCTCAGCTAGTTTGCCTGCAGTGGATGCCATATGATGATGGATTTAGCCACCTGTGTAGCAGTGCTAGTGATATTGCTGTAACATATGTTTGCTCTTCATCCCCAGTGAAACCATTTCAAGGCAAAGCAATGTCAGTAGAGAACACACACAGGTCAGATCCAAGTAACCAGTGGTTTTCCTGAATAGCTCTACCATTAAACAGCTTCTAAGGGATACAAGTAATGTTGCCCCTTGGCTGGCAAAGCCTGTGCAAACCCAAGCAACATCCAAAGAACAGTTTTGTTGGTAGAACTTTGTTTGGTGGGACTTGGTGATACATCTGTGTTACTTGGGAGTCACACCTGATACAGCTAAATCAGCCTAAGATCAGGGCAGAGACCTGTCGCCAGAGGATCAAGGGAGGAAAGTCTGAGACAGGAACCAAAATTTCTGGAAAGGCATATTCAGTTTTTTAGCCCCAGAAAGGTTTGAGCAGCTCTGTAAATATGTGTCTCAGTCAATGTACACCAACATCCATGTTCCCCTAACAAAGTAAACAGCTATACAGGAGTCTAGACCAAGATGGAAACAACCACCAGCAGCATCCAGTGATTGTACTTTGTGACAGCATTATATGTGCTTCTCCAGTGTCAAGAAGAAACAGCATGCATGGTGAAAGCAGTGATAAAACAAGGGCAGAAATGCTGTGGTGAAAAAGAGGGCTAGCAGTAACTGAGATTGCTTGCAATCATTGATGTGGGACTAAAGATAATGAAGTCCAAATGTGTCTGGAGGCAGTAGATGTGCAAGAGATTTGTGTATGGGATGGATCTGTGAGACAAGGTAATCCATTCTTGTCAGCTCTGTTGGTGGGTAACACCATAATAGAGACACTGGAACAGATTTTCAAAGCCATGGGAAGATTGGGATGCTCAGCAACGTTTCATGTCCTGATTTCTTGAGTCACCTGGTCCCTCCGCATCATTACTGCAGGTGACTGAGAATAAAGTGTTCCACAGTTTTAGGAAAAGGCTCAAACAATTGGAAATATCTCCAACAAAATGGAGACCAAGTACCTTTATTTCGCATAACCTCATGGACACATTGTGCGTGTAATGCTTATTAGAGTGCTTCTTGAACCAGCTCACACAGGTAGAAATGAGAGACCACACCTGGCTATAAATATGTTTAAACCTAGGCCAGGAACTGTTCTATCTGCTAAGGCCATGGCACTTCTTGCTGAAGGAAATATGCACATTATGCTGCCAATGAAGTATTCACCCTGAAAGGAAGAAACCTGCGGGCCACTGTTCTTCCTGGTGACTCCACTGAAGCCTTTTGAGTAAGAGGCTCTGTTTATTTGTAAATGCAGTGACATTTTGAGCTTTTGTACAGCCAGTGGAAGCTCCCTGGGAGGCTTATGGCTGAATGATTTCCTCCTAGAGAGCAGTAAATGAGGTTAAATCAATTTCCTCCTGCAATGGGAGGGGTACGGAAGGAGAAAGGATAGTATTTCTCCCTCTAGCGCTCATTGAAAAGCAGTTTTATTTGCAAAAGTTTTAATTAAATTTCCCATTTTACTTTCTCAAAGTCATTCATATTTTACAGAACTGGGAAATCTTTTGTCTTGGGCACAAAATCCTCTTGAATTCTGCAGTAACAAATGTATCGCTGGCTTACGTAGAAACTAAATACCAAGAACGTTTCTTTTTCTGTTATGGAAAAATCAGTAATCAGTACTTAGAAGTTTTGTAACACACTGATATTAAATATCTTTCGTAACTGTCAGATAAGTAGGATATGTTTGACAGCTAGTGAAAACACTGTGGGAGTCAGGTAGTACCTTTGCTAGATGGAAGAATGAGGAAAAATACCTCTCCCTTCCTCTCCTTGACACCCTGCCTTTGATTCCTTGATACTAAAAAGGTTTATTTGTCTTTCTGTACCTTGCTGTCCTTTGCATTTGGATGTGATGGGGTGGGAGGAGAGTAGAATCCTGTGGAGCCGAAGTCTCACTTCAGACATGAATGTGCCCACATGGGTGATGATGGTGAACCGGGCAGCTTGTGATTTCTGTGTATTTCTCCTCCCTCAGAGTGGGATGAGTGAGATGGGAATAGCGCTGAGAAATGAATAATTGCACGAACAACAATAGGTGAAAGGTTCTGACAACCCTGAGAGAGACTTGCTTTGCCCCCTCTGTGTTTTGGTTATTTCTTAATTATGGTTTAAGCTCATGAATGTTTCTCTGAATGAATTTGAAAATTCCTGGAAATCTTTCAAGGTGGGATGGCAGCACACTTGAACTACAAAGACCAGCATCTGGAGCTCTGTTGGCATCTCAGATCCATTTCTGACTGAAATACAAACGTGTCAGGTGAATTGAACCTGTGAAGGGCTGACAACCCGCACTGTATAAAGGCATAACAGTGAGGTTTATGCCTATAAGAAAGAATGTAGATTTGACAAAAAAAAAAACAAAAAAAACCACCTTTCAGTTATTATTTGATAAGTACAGACTAGATAATACCACTTTTGGTAGCTCTCTAGCCCAGTAACTATGTGAACCTGAGTTATACTGAAGCTGTTGTAATTTCTCTTAAAACAGCCTTGTGTTCCATGTTCCATTTCTTAAAGCTTCAGGAGAGATTGAGATTTTTTATTTCTATTTCTTCTTGTTTACAAGGAATATTCCAAAGGAAAAAATTCTTGGAGGAATAGTATTTGGAATCAGGAGTAGGGACAGATTCTCTGTAGTTCTAATGACACTTGCCTGTTATTTCACAATGTACTCATGTATGTCTTCAGTTTCTGGAGGCTAAATTCTTCATGTTGAATGGGATGGGTCTGTTGCAGAGGAATCAGAAGTTCACAGAAACTAAACCCCCCATTTCCTGAAGTGTAGATTTTCCAGGACTGTTTCATAACCCTACAGCAATTCTGGCTTTTGTTTTAACTACTTGATACGAAATTAAATGCCCATTTAGTCCTGCTGCTGTCTCTTGATGCCCATGATGCTTGTGAAGTTCACATCTAGATTTAGGTCCATTTCATTCCCTAACTCACCAGAGTAAATCATTGTGGCTAAATGACTTCTGCAAATATTTTTTTATCCTGCAAATATTTTTTTATCATCTTCCTGGAAGATTAATGAAAGCAAAAAACAATATTTTGTAATTTGTTGACTTGAACTTTATTATAGCATGCTTAATATGTGCATGATGGGCTTATTTTCCTCTTATCCCTGTGAGACAACACATTACTCTTAAAGCAGAAAAGGGAATTTAAGCACAAGACTGAACAGAAAGGTCCTTTTGTTTGCAATGTCAATACAGAGATAAACGTTTAAAAAAAAACCCGAACTGAATGGTCTTGGTTTTACTGCAAGTGGGCCAGACATCCACTAAACACTGAGTTTGCTTTATGGTTTACTGCCACTTCTTTAGGACAGTCATCGTCTGCTCTTGCACATGTTACCGAACAGTGATGTGGTTTTGTTTCATTATCTTACAATGCCACTCTTTTCTTCTTGTAAATCCTTCATATTATGTAGACTTACTGAAGTACATGTGTATCAAGGCAATGATAGGATGCTCCAACCATAAAGAAAAAATGGGAAGAAAATTTCAGTGTTTAGGTGCAATGTTGGTAAACAGTGTGTATAATTAACAAGTGTTATATTGGATGGCTAATATCACTTCTGTTAGCAGTTGTTCAGCAAAACAGATTTCAGAGCAGATTCACACTCTGGAAAACAGATTTCAGAGCAGATTCTACATATGTGAAAATCCAGAGACACAGCTAAATATGCTTGCTTCCATGTGCATATGGATTTACAGCACCTATTCTGCCTCTCCTGACTTCCTCTCGCTGTTACTTCTTTGAGAGAAGTAAAACCTGTGGTGTGAGTGTGCTCAGCATAGCCCTGCAGCTTAGAACTGTCAGTGCACACTGTTTTGTCTCTGGGCTACCCGGAGACTTGTGGGCTGGTCAGGATTTGATAGGATGTGCTCAGATTCTGTCTTCCTTTTCTCAAAGAGTATGGTTGGATACCAGAGCTTTATGCCAATAACAGATCCTACAAAAAATGGCCAAAGATCTGTGTAGTTCAACTCTGTCTCCTACCATGACCGGTAGTGGTCAGTAATGGAGAAAGGTACTGGAAACAGGGCAAATATTGGCTAAAGCTTTCCTTTGTATATCTTCTCAGCATCTGTCTGTTAGAGATTTGTAGGCCCCTTAAGGTAGAGGCTGGATTTCTTGATGAAAACTGGCTTTCAGCTCCCCAGCTTGGAGCTCAGTGAAGGTGCCCAGGTCTTTGTGGCCTCCATGACAGGCTGCCCGAGAATCTGGTTCCTTGTTTCAAAAAAAACTCTTCTATTAGTTGTGTATGGTTAGGTTTTGGGGAAGCAGGTGGGGATAGTAGTGTGTGCACACAGTTTGGAATTGATGTGAATTAAAAATGTGTTAAGTTGTAAATAGAGGTGTTGATGATATGGTTGGTAATAACAGATGTACTTGACAGAAGGTGTGGGTAGATGTTTAGTACTCAGGAGGAGAGCGATCAACCCCCCCAGCTCTTCAGGAGTTTTATGAAACGCTGTCAAAAACAGTCCAGGTTTGAAAAGCACCTTCTGCCCTTCATCCAAGATTTGTATGTGCAGGACAGCTGGAATGAATATATGTTCACTGAGCTACCCCTGTTGTAATGTACAGCTGTACATCTGTGTGACCCTGATGGTTTGGTTTGCTGTTTGTCACACGCTGCACCTAAACCAGGTTCAACCAGTCTTTTCTTGTAGCTGTCAGTGCCGTGTCAGAGATATCATCCTGTTGGCCACTTCTCCTAGTGCTTCTGAGAGCCTCCCAACCATATGTGCACTCCTGGGCATGCTGCTTAAATTTTCCATATGCCACCTGACAAGCTCTCCATGGCACTTTATACCACCTTGAAATATCTCCCACTTCTTTTAACGAAATGTGTCATGTGGGAATATCTTGCCGTTCAGAATATTCTGCAAAGGCTTCAGACCTTCTCATGAGATGCACGGTGCCTTTCCAGAAAGATTTAAATTTTCGGGTTTCACAGTAGACAGTAGATAGTCTGTCACCATCACAAGCCAGCAATTCCTTCTAGTCTTTTTCACCCCTTAGATCTGCTGGCATTTTTTTTCCATGCCGTATTTTTGGTACTGCTGTCTCCATAGATAACTACAGAGGCAAAAAACTCTCGGAAGAGATTATGAGGTATCTAAGATGGACACTATTAGTTTCTCATTTTTGTTGTGAGCCCAGGGAATATGTCTCTGCAGGTAACATCAAAATGATCCCTTTTCTCTTTAATCTCAAGCCTTTGTATGATTCATGATAACAATCACCAGAAAAACTGGAGTTCAATCACGGTTTCAACTTGATTTTGAAAACTGCAGTGGACAGAGTCTATGCAGTTGTCCCTAATGCGTCCAGGGCTTCGTCCAAGCACAAGTTTGGATTTCAGTCTTTAACCCAGAAACATCTCAGCAATTCAGTAGCATGAGAAAAAAACACCTACTCTGGAAACTTGCTGGTATTTCTAGAGATGTTGGCTCTTTTTCCTTTCTCTTTCATTCTGTGATTGGTCTTACTGCTGAGGAAAACTGTGCACTTCATTTGGAGCTTTTTACATAAGTTACCTTCTAAAAAATAACCTGACCCCAACCTTACAGATTGATTTTCTTAGACTAGCTGTTTACACAGCAATGTCACATTGTGAAAAGATCACTGATATATTAAGCGTTTGGGTGTGCAGAGTGGTGGGTTTATATTGCGGGGGGGGAAAATCTAATATAAAGCTCTGAGGAATTTTTAATTAGGTGGGGTTTTTTTGCCTTTGCCTTAACAGTAATTTTATGCCACATTACAATTAAGAAATCTCATTTAAAAATACAAGTGTTCCCTACAGAATATAAGGAAATGAAATCGGTGCTCCTTTTCATTAAGGTGAGTGTCATGATTAAGACAGATGCTAAAAGATATTTTGCCAGATGACAATTCCACAGAGTGTGTTACAGTATTTCTAGAATACAGGTGAGAGATTTTTAAAGGTTAAAAATTAGATTAAAAATCCTGTTGCCTCCATATGGCATAGGAGCAGACGTCAAGAACTTTCTAATGCTGACAAAATAACTCATGGTTTATTTGTGAGGGTTTTTTTCTTGTATAAGCGAATATGTTAATGGCAGTCCTTCAGAAAAATGCCACAAAAGGCAGGCCTGCTACCTGTTGGGGCTTCTGAGGTCATTTTGAATTTCTCTGCTTCATGGAATATGCTAGTTGGAGTGCTGAAGCCAGAGTTCACACACCCTTCCTCTTTGCAGTAGTCTTCAGCCCAAGTGATGTGTGTCTGAAAATGAGCAGCAGCAAAGCTTTCCTGTTCAGACTGAACAGTGCTTGAACATTTAGGGAAATACTTCTGCTGTTGTGTGTAGCATTACTAACTGGAGGCCCAATTGTAGCTGTAGCAAGCTTGATTTGAACTACTGAGGTAATTGTTAGGTCTTTGTCATCTCAGAAAGGTTTTTAATATTCCACCTAGCAATGACTAATTAAAATGGGACCTGCATGGAATTTGAACAGCAATATGTCATAACTGTTAGAATAGATGGCTTTTAAGAGTTACATTGCTGCATAATTAAAGTATTATGGAGTGCTCCAATTCACAAAACACTTGGGTGCTTCATTACCTCTTTGCAGTCTGGTCATCCATTAAAATGGGAGAATTCTTTGCCTGCATGAGAGGAAGGAGGTGCATAAATGCACTATTGAGTCAAACCAGCAGCACTACGTACTATTCCATGAAAATTAGTTTCTGATGAGCCTTGCAAAGTCTGAAGGATTTCTTATATACACTGAAACAATTTTCCTACAATAAATGGAGCAGCCCATGAATAAAGAAAGGATATTTTTGGAAAAAAAGATATGACAAAAAATCTGCTCTTTTATTATTTGTAGAAACACTGAAAAGCTTAACAATGACTGAAAAACATCTTTCTGCACTATGTAGATTTACATAGGTTCTGAATATTGTTATGTCAAGCACTTATTTACTGTCATTGAAGCAATATTAAACAGTTTAGGCCACATTATCATTGTCATGAGTGATCTGCACTTCCATATCTGCTGACAAGGCTGCAGCTGCATGGATTTCCTTTTTAAATCTTCCCACCCCTGTGATGAAATAGTCTGCTGCTGAATTAGATTATAGGAACATACCTACCGTATTTTGGAAGAGCTAGTTCTTGCCTTGAAGAGTCTATGGTTAGGAGGACAAAATAAAGCCTGGGAGATGAGGAGAAATGAAGCAACAGATTGAGTTTATCATTTGTGTGTCTTATTTTATAGTTTTCACTTAAAGTGGGTTGACTTTGTTGTTGTTCTTTTGTAAGCAATACATATACCAATATTCATTCTGCAAAGTAGTGGAACCTGTGTATCTGATTCATCAAAGCTATTTCCTCTATAAGGATCACAGCTCATTATCTCTAATGGCTGAAATGTTATCTTCTGAGTTTTGGTACACCTGTCCCTTAAGAATTTTGCAGCAACAGCCTGTACAGCCACGTTTTCACAGATTAACACCTAGGTTTTTCTGCACTATTATTACATAGGTAATGGAAAAAACTTTTTCTAGTGCTGAGCTGGATTAACAGAAGATTGCCCCTCCCTGCACCAAGTCTGATTCTGAAATTGATATAAGTGATTTATATTCCAAAAGGCTCATTAACCATCAGACTACTGTAGATTACATCACTAATGGCTTCCTGATGGTTGCATGCAACTTCCAGCAAATTTGTTGGTAGCTAGCATTAAATCAATTTGAATTATAATGGGGAGGCCCTAATATATAAACATTTTTAGCAGGACTCTGTAGCTATAATGACTGCCAGCTCTGTATTTAAGTTTACACTGATGGTTTCATGCTCACCCAAGATACTGTAACTCACAGAATCAAGTGGGATTGTACACTGTGGCAGTTTATGCCAGAGATTCAAACCTGGGATGCCAAAATCTAAAAGAATGACATGCTGGGCCTATTCCCTACCTGTGACCCAACCAGTCATGTCACTACAGAATGGATTACAAAGGTTGGCAGAAAACCAACTTCACACATTTCAGGGCATTGCATCAACTTTCCCAGCATATGAAATCAGTACAAAAGAAAGGGGTTAAGAAAAATCAATGTTACATCCATTTTAGTTTTTAGCTATGTCGTGGGTTAGCAGGGTTCCCCCCTCCCTGGGGGACTGTGAGATGGTTTGTCCAGGTTGATTTCCGGGACAA
>JAWWES010000081.1:42747363-42766720 GCA_035583135.1 Lophotriccus pileatus | reverse complement strand
AAACCTTCTCTCACAGCTTGAACCAATTTGGTTGGGGGGTGTGGGAAAAATTGTCATCCTGGACAAACCCACGACAAGCTACCATCCAATTTTCAAAATACTAGATACTTCTTATAATTCAGACCTTTTGCTAAGAATTTGCTTAACTTTAGTTAAGAAAACTGGTATTCTTTCATTGGGGATCTTCACGAGAGATGCCAAACTTCATGATTCTTGTAGCAAAATCAAGACTATTGGAAACACTGTAAAAGATGGAGAAGGCTATTGTGAATAAGTTTTCAATGGGTAAGTTTTCAATGGGTTTATCAGTTCCCCAGCCTGTCTTCCTCCCATCACTCTCTCAGCAACATCCCAGCATAACTTTGTGTATCTCCTAGGACAAACTTCATGGAAATTCTTTCTACATTTCTGTCCTCTGTGCTCCCCCATGCCTCAGAGGAGCTATATTTTCTTGTGGGGAGCCTCGAGCCTGTCCTGCTACTCGCCACTTTATATGTGACCTTCAAAAATGCTGAGTGCTTACAGTCCTTGCTGGAATCAGTTGGAGTGCCAGGAGCACAGAAGCCTTAAAAATCAGACTGCACATATCTTGATGGATAGATGCTGAAACTTAGATGCCTAAAATGAAAGACCACTGCTGAATACATTTAATCCTATGAGATTTGATTTGTACAAAGGTAGGAAATGATGTTAGAGACAAAATAAAATCTGCTAACTGGTGGAAATATGAAGCCATTCTTTACTATTGATGAAATAAATGCAAAGGTAGAAGACTGAAGTACACAAAGAGGATTAAAGACTGTAGGACTTGATCTCAATGAATAATTAATTAATTGTACTATTTTCTTCCTTCCATTTTTCAACATGTCTGTATGAAGAAAGGCATTCTTCTCAAGCTGCTTTCTTCTGATTAAATAGGAGGATTCTCCTGTCAAAAACCAGCAGGAATTTACTAGAAGGGGTAGCTCTTAATTTAAAGCAAGTTGGCCTTCTTGAGATGCAGTCAGTTTGAAGACCACTTATGTCTCTGTTGTGTCTGGATATTGACGTGCTTTTTTGTGCTTGGTAACTACAGCAGTTGGATCTCCATTTGAAGCTGAAAAGAGTAGTGTGTCTGTGATAATTATTACTTCATACCACTCTCTTTTTATTCTGCAGGAATGCAATAAGATAGTGGATGAACGATGCACCACTTGTGGTTATATTATGGGAACTTCATCCTACTGCTATCTCTTTTCCCCTAGCCTTTCTTCTCTTCTAGCCATGGTACCTATTCACGTGTTCTCCCCATTGCACAGTACATCACTCTGCTAGATCACTAATGCTACTGCCTCCAGCTGGCAGAAACCGAGTCCTGGTTTTGTTTCTCAGGATGCAAGAAGAATGGGCTCCATGTTTGGGGCTGAAGTGCTGTGTTGGGATGAGCCATTTAGTGCAGGATGTTTATGTGTGTTTCAGGGCTGGCACCTGGGGCTCCAAGCACCCGGTAGACCGATAGGGAATGGATTATAGGCTGGACTGCCTGCATGTGTTGATTGCAACTACCTGTGTCCCATCAGTGACCAAATGACCTAAGGCTGTATTGGTGATACCATTGTGCAGATGATCCTCTTACAGTAATAGGATCAGCTCCAGGTTTCCAGCTGCGTGGTTCAGCCAAAATCCCTCTTGTACTTGGTCGGTGCAGGGATAGTTTTCTTTCAACTTTCCCAGTCACTGGAAGGTGCTAAAGGATTTGCTGCACTGTGTCAGAATGTACCTAATGCCAGGGTGGGTTGAGGTGTGTGGCAGCCTGATGGAGGCTTTCACAAAGGTACACCTCAAGGAGGGTACACGCAGTGTGCCTGTACCCACTCCTTCCAAGTTTAAATTTAGCCCTAGTAAGCCCAGCCTGTGGGCAGCACAAGGCTCTGAGCTGAAACTACTACCAAGACCGTCCTTCACTCCAATCTTCACCATTTTTGGGGTTGGACTTAGTACAGGAGAAGCGTAAGTGCATTGGTGTAAGTCTTAATTTGGAACAGAATGCAAGAATGTGTTTTCTCTGCTACCCAAACCTGTACAACAGGAAAAATTTTCTACAGTGTTGCAGATCTAAGACAAACTTTATCAAGCATTGTTTAAATTTCTCATTTCCTTATCAGTTTGTTAATAGAAAATGCCATGATGCACAGAGAAGGTCTTGAAAAAAATTCTTGTCAAAGGGAATTTTAGAGGAGGTATGTGGAGAGCACATATTAAAATTCTTTTTTTTTTTTTTTATGGAAGTGTTGGATAAACTTCCTGAACATACCAATTAGAAAAAATGCATGCCTTTCATATTACTATGCTGAAAGGCCAGTTTGTAAAATGTCACCGCTTTTATGCAAATAAAATAAAATTTTCACCTTGGAATTGGAAAAACACATTTCACGTTGCAGATACATAATGATACTGGTCTCCTTTGTCTTCCATTTCAATTTTTAGCAGGACATGAAAATGCATATTTGAGTTTTGTTGAATTCAACATTACTGGTATCAGGCAAAGACCTCAGATACACAGAGAGAGAACTGAAATCCACTCCAAGCTTTCTTTTGTTTCTAACAGTTTTACAGGACCTGAAAGAGGGAAACAGGAGAGCCTCACTGCCACATGTGGTACTTCTGTGTAGGTCAAGCATAGCAGTCTATTGGGACAAGAAAATACATGATCATATTTAGTTGCATTTATTTTTTTTAAGAGGATAAAATTAATGAGATTTTAGCCAAAATGGTTCTCAGTGATGTCTTTCATCCCTGAAGCAGCTCATAGATTTCCAGCAGTGTTAGCAAAATTAAATTTTCAGACCCCGTGTACAAAGGCCAAGTGGCTTATGAATTACTTGGTAACTAATTAAGCACCTTCTACTGCAGTGGTCCCACAGGGCAGGAGTCAGAGGTGGGAAGCTGTGAGGGCTGTGAATAGCCTTGGGCAGGACTGACTGATCAACTGAGCCCCAGTTTGGCTGTGCATGCAAACTGTGTCGGAACTGGGGTACTGCTACATGGTCTGAACATGCTGAATTGCTTGGGTGTGCTGAGTGTTTTGCTTCTACTTTCAAAGTCAGAGCAGCCTGGGTAGTGTTTTCATTTTAAAGCTGTGTTTTTTCCTGCCTAAGTATCTGTGCCTAAATCCAGCCTTAGTATGACACTCAGAAGGGAGGCCGTGAACTACACAGGGACAAATCTCCATCAAAATCTGCCTTGCTACAAACTGCTTCTTCGCAGCTCCAGTCATAGCTAAAGTTTAAAGTCTGCCAGGAAGACTAAATCCTGCTGGCTCTGCTTATTGCTTGTGGCCTTGAGTGTCTGCAGTTTCATGGGGCTTACTGAGAGTTCCCTAGGGTTTATCTGAAGGTTGCTCAGATCTAGCTCTTCTGTGATACTTTTAGCCTAGGTTTTTTGTACAGCTGTATTGACTACTCTCCTAATGGGCAGTATCTTACACAGGATGCTCTCCCTGTTGGCTATTTTCTCCTAAGTTAAAACCCCTGAGTTTCAGGGTTGAAATATATCATGGTGGAATATACAAATACTGAATCATTATGAGGCATGTATAAGTTACAAAAATGAGCCTTTATTTACAATATGTAGAACGTGATAGTAGGAAACAGGAGTAGATACATGGATTACTTGCACTTAATGGAACCACAAGACTTGTCTTTTATGATCAAATATTGTGCTCACTAGTTGAAAAAAAATCAACATTTAGCATCTCTGCTGTTGCCAAGAGGGGTACTGGGGTGGATTTGATACGCTCTGCACATTTGAACCTCTTCACAGCTGTGTATATACCAACCCATTTTATAAATCACAGTGAATGTAAGAAAGAGTGATGTGTATGTTGTGCTGTACATACCTGATGTATGTGGACATATTGCTTACAAGCAACGAAACTCATAACACTTTCCAGGAGAGCCTGAAGCCATTACAGGAAGCAGCTTTGGGCTGCTTATTGCCTGAGGTGGTTGTGTAGGAAAGTGAGATGTAGTAAAGGAGGTCCGTGTGCATAGCATATCCCTGGCTGCAGTCATTCTCAGGGGAGGGAAAATTTGTGGTCACGTCAGATTGGGTTTATATATCTTTGGCTAGCATGCATATCAGGCTTCATTACAAGGATCCTGTTTTCCAGAAATCATTTTGGATTACATATTGCCAGATAAACACAGGAACCACAACTCACTGAGATCCTTGCAGTACAAACCAAACAGATCCCAAGTCAGGAGTCTGATAGGATGCTGCCTGCAAAACTGTAATACAGCTCAGCAAAACTTGCTCTCTACTTCTAATCAGTTGTATACTATTCAGTGCCAGAATGTGTGCTTGGGAGTGCAATTGGGCTGAAAAACAAATAAGGTCATACTCTGTTTTCCTGGATTTTGTAGTAGTTCACAGAAGGTCTTCCACTGCTGTTCCTGGGTAGGGATCAAGCTGCTGGGCTGCTATGGTTTCAGCAAAGGGGAACCCCATTGATAAGCTTTGTAAGATGCATGTGTAAAAGGAAAAAAAAGGAGTGAGAGTAGTTTATAATGGACTTGAGTCACAACAAATCTGTTAGTTTTCTAGGCAGTCATTCGAACACATGGCCCAAATTCCCCAGTTGTGTGGGAAGACTCAAGCTGGTTTAAATTGGCCTTATAAATTGTTAGTTCTGGTACAGGTATTCAGGAAAGCATGGTAAAACAGTGTGTATCATGTGTAATAGTACATTGCCTTTCTGCTGCTAATGCCTCTGTGATATAATTGATTTAGCAGTTGAATTACAACATTAAAAATAAATTATTAAATCTTTAATTATGAGCGCTTCGTTAGAAAATTAATTTCTTAAACTAACAGCTTGACTAGGCCTGTATCAATTGACATAATTCATTAACCCATCTGAGAATCTATATTAGTTATGCTTAACTTACCTGAGTGTTTGAGGCAGGAAATTTTTCTCGATATAAATAAATTACCAAAATACTATTTATAGTCAGTTAATTAAAAGAGCAAATTACTGAAGCAGTGTAGATTTCTTACTTGATATAATGTAGCCATACTGATACTCAGTGAGCAAAGGATCATCCCGTTCCTGAGAAACTGTATGATGACAGATTTGTCTCCTGATCAACGCTGCACACTTCTAAAGGCCTCTTTGCAGGCTTAACTGCTGCTCAGCAGCACCTAACACCTGCCCTTCTGTTTGAACGGGCTGACACTACAACACATTTGTCAGTGTTCTAAATCTTTGGCCTTCCAGGACATCAGGAAAAGAAGAAACATGTCTGTAAATGCTCCAGAAGCCCGGTGCCCAGGATGTGAGATTACTTAAAGGTGGCAGTACTAAATATAAATTCTGGAAGTTAGCTTTGGAGCAGTGAAATGTGGAATTAGCAAATAGTTACTTTGCATCCTGATTAGAGTAAGTTTGAATTAGGTTTTTTTGTAGCCAAATGCTGTGAATGTTTTTGTTACCACTTCGAAGGACTGGTTTTGTCCTTTACAGAAAGCCTGTGTCCTCGGGGACATGTACTTTAAGAAGATTTGATTGAAACTCTCGACATCAAATCAAGGTTGGGAAGTGGTAAATTGCAATTGCCACAGTCTTTGAATGTCTGGGCTGTATTTGGGATATAAATTAGATATAAATTGGGATATAAACTAGAATCCAGGCTTCAGGGCTTAGCTTGGAGGTAGCATTCAAAAGTCTTCACTGAAACAGTTAATTCTGTTTTTTCTTATGCCAGTGTAATCACATCTGAGTTACAGCACCTTATCCCATGAGTTGATGTGAGTCATTATCCACTTGTGTTAATGTTTGCTGAGCACTTGTCAGATATGCAGCGAGCACAGCACGTGGATATCTCCTGCCACAGGGTGATTTCTGTGAAGTCCTTCTATGTTACGTATGGCTGGGTCAGGATGTGTTGAGTATCTCAGAAGATGCACCCTTTAATACCAGAAATTGCATAGCTGCCAATTTTGTGGGGTTGTTAAGGCTGTGAAGGTCTGAAATAAGACAAAGGGCTTTGACATGAATAATTTCATTTGCTGTCTGAACACTCTAAGAGGAGTAGCATAATCATTGCTTGTCTGTATTTAATGACTCTGCAGGAGGTGAGCTGGTGGAGAGGAGAGTGCAGCACTGTTAATGCTGTCTGCTCCAAACCACAACTCAGTGCATGGCCATGGTCACTCTGGAAGGCGTGGCCTTCAGCATATCAGCTCCTGCAGTGTCTGACCTTATGCAGAGGGAGTCTTGGTGAGTTCGCTGGGGTTCCTCACTAGGAGAGCATATGTGGAGCTGCTCAGTCTTTTTTAAACTTTAACTCAGTACTCAACGTTAACGGAGGTGTTAACGCGGAAAAGTAGCTCTTGAGCTGTTGTAATTTGCTGTATATGGCAGCTGGCAGTAAAACCAGAGGGACAGGTGGCAATTCACATTGAGCAGAAACCTGCTTGAAACACTTTTGGGAGGGGAGTAGATAGATACGGGAGATAAAAAGGAAGGGATCCTCAGGCGCCTTTGGAAAATCTCCTGTCAATGACACTAGGATCACAGCATGTCATCAGCACAGAGGCTCCTATAAGATGGAGCCAAACACCCCCCTCAGCTGATGAAGAGCATCAAAGGTCTGGCACAGTATTTACAGTTAGGGGTACCTCCCGTTGGGAAGTGCTGGCTCTTGTCTCACAGATGGGTAGTACACTCCAAAGTACCATGCCTACCTCAGGTTAGTTAAAATAATCAACATTGTTATAAAAGTCAAAGCTCTGAAGCAACTGGCCTAAATTTTTGGGTGCTCAAGAGGGTGTTGTGTTAGGTCACTCCTTAGTGATAGTTCATAGCTAGTTATGGGACCAACTTTATGGCTTAGGCAGGGATGCAGACAAAAGGGTTTTCACAAACCTCTCCAGTGAGGCACAAGCACTACACCAGGCAGTGATAGTGGGGGCCAAAAGAGATCCCTGAACACCTGGGGGAGCCTAAACCTGGGTGCTCCACGTGAGATTAAATGCTTGTGCTGCCTTGCAGGAATTTCCACTGCTTGTGAAGAAGTTTCCCAGGTCTGTTATGAGTACCTGATTTGATGTTTTCTCTTCAGACTTGTCCTTCTGATCTCTAGCAGGACTTAAAATATTACACACAAAAATTCAGTATTACAAGTGTTCCCATGTTAAATGTAAAGTAATATAAAGTATCTTCTGCAAAAGACAATTAGTGCTATCTCACTACTTTATCATGGTCTTCCCTGTTCAATCCAGTTAATCATTGTTCATTGGAAAGACCTTAATTTATGCTGCATTAATGATGTGCTCCGAAGAGACATGGTGTTTTTCAGGTTCACTGAAATGTTCTGCAGCTGGCTTTTCAAAACTGTCTTCAATATTCACAGTGCAACACCTGGTGCAAGAAGTATCATCCTTTATAACCCAAGGTCAATAGATTGAAAAAACTTCATGTTTTGTAGTTTTTACATATGGAAGAGATTCTGCAGTTAGGCTCAGAGAAGCTGCAGCATTTATGTTTTACTGTCAGTTAAAATTTAAGAGTTCTTTGCTATTCCATGCTTTATGTCAAATCTAAACTCATGGGAAGCAAATTAAAATTGGCTTACAGGTTTCTCTCAGCATCCCTGATGCTGAACTGGCCAAGCTGTAAGTGAAAGTTCTTTGTAAGTGAAAGCCTTTGCAGATGGCACATCCTGAGATTTCCTCCTTTCCATGTGAGGAGCTTCCTCAGGGAGCTGGTCTCAGTTCAGCAGTTCACCAACCCCTCTACCCATCAGTGCTTCCCCTTAAGGAGCTGGCAGACAGAGAAGAGCCAAAGCAGTGCCTGCAGCTGAGCTGAGACAGTGACTAACCCAAGAGGCCAGGACAGGTCGGGATCAGTCAGTGATGTGTGTGTGCAACTGGCATTTGGGGCTGACTGGTACACCAGCACGGTGTGACCCAGAGGCACGGCTGTGCCGGTGTCCTGGTGTCCCTTCCTGGCCATACGCCACTCCATGATGGCACTGGTGTTGGGGGTCAGCTGGCATTCCCATGGCACCAGAGCTATGGCACTGCACTGGAATGGGCTACCCAGGAAAGTGGTGGATTCTCCATCCCTGGAGGTTTTTAAGATGAGACTGGATGTGCCATGGTCTAGTGACAATGGCGGTGTTGGATCTGATGATCTCAGAGGTCTTTCCAACCCTTCTTATTCTATGATTCTCTATGTCAAGCAAACTGAAGGTTGTATGTGGCATTTTGAGGCATTTCTTTTGGTCAGGAAAGGTAAAGTCATGTGGTGGGACGTGGTTGCAATATGCTTCTCCTGAAGAATAAGTATGTCATAACATATAGAAAACAAAATGCAGAGGGAGCCCTTTGGATAGCTAATAGCCTGGTGAGTCAGATGGTCCCCGGTGGTGTGAGGGACCAAAGCTGGTGATTCTGGTATTAATCAGAGAGAGCTGAGCCCTTGGTCTGGTGTCCAGGAGGAGCAGCTGTCTTATTTTCAAACCCTTCCCGGCAAAAGTTTCATCAAACCTCTTTGCTTGACTTCTTGTTTAACCAAAGTTCATGTTCCAATGGCACACTCTTTCCCTGTAAAATGCCTGATCATCTCGGTGCTTTAGGGACACAACAGGTATGACTCATTCCCTGTGATACAACCACACGTTCTATGTCTATTTTTTTACTGGATGAGTATATATCTGATGCTTTGCAGTTTATCACTAGACCAAATTAGCCTTTTTGTCTGTTACTAAAAAAAAAAGTAAAACATATTTTAAGGATAATTTAATTATTAATAATTTTTATATTTAACATTATAGATTAATAATAGCATGTTAATATTTAATATTTAAATTTTAATTTTTAAGAACACGCTTTATTATATGATGGATTAAATATTTTGAATGCTTTTTTTTTTTTTTTTAATAGAAGGGTGTTTCTAAAATACTGTTGGTGGGAAAGAGTGGGTCAGAATCTACCCAAAGTGCATCAGTGTCATCCAGCTGTAAGAGAATCAAGGCAGAAGAGATCTCCCAGAACTGACAAATGCAGCTGGAAAACTGTTAGAGAGCAAGGGAATTACATGAAAGCCTCCTAATAAGATAACAACTTTAATCTGTTTGCTTTCATTGCAGTGGGTAAAAATTATCTCTCCAGCTCAAAATATTTAGGTTTCGTGACATTAGGCTGAGAAGTTTTGGTGTCCACTAGTTCCCAGAATTATTTGAATGAAATGAAGGTGTTTCTTTCCAGAGGATTGTAAACTAAAATCCAGTAGCTACTGCATTCAGGAACAGTGTGACTGTGTATTAATGCGTTAGCTGAGCACTTGGTTTTTTTCCCTTGTATTTGAGCTTTCCTAAGGGACAGTGAGTGAGAGGGATACCTCTGCACTTTCCAGTATATTTATTCGGCCTAGAAAGCCCAGACTTACCAAGGAAATCAGTAACAACCACGCATGATCCAAAAGCTAAAGGGGAGTGTTGTAGCTTCCTCAGGGGTCTCTTTTGTTCCAGAAAACTGGTGATTCCCATGGCACAAGGGCTCCCAACCAGTTTAGGCCCTGCTTTCATCATACTGGTGATTGAGCATCTTTTCCAATCCCATGAAACTATGTCCCCATTCAACGTTATCGTGATTTGCCTGGCACTAGTAGTTAGCCTGTATTGCACCCACAGGGTTTTCTTTCATGTTCTCTAACCGTGAGAGCTTGGAGTTGCTCAGATGAGACTCTAAAACCTGTACTCTGAAACTGCTTGGAGCCTGCCAAGCTTCAGTACAGGTCCTCAAGTGCAGATACTGAGTGACTGTCTGTGCAGTGACTGTTATAGCTATCTGTTTCTGAGTTAATGAGATAAACTATATGCAAAGGCCTATCAGCAATCACATTTCTCTCTCCTTTTAAAAACTGTGAGCATATCAACTCCACCCGGGAACTTCTTAAAGTATTTATGCATAGAACATATAATAATTTATCTGTTGCAATTTGTGTATGGAGTTTTTACTGTATTTCACAGATGGGTATGTATTTCTCAGAATATTTTGAGTTGGAAGGGGCCCACAAGGATCATCGAGTCCAGCTCTTTAGTGAATGGCCCATACAGTGATCAAACACATGACCTTTGCATTATTAGCACCAATCTCAGGAACTACAAGAAGCATTTTGAGCTGTTTGCCAACACTTGGCTTAATGAGCAATGAAAAGTAACTGAAAAAGTAGAAGTAATTAAGCAGAGGCTGGTCAGTGGCTCTGAACAGAGAAAGGGGCTTTCTTAATGAAGAACTTTCCAACTAAGAAATATTAATGCTTGTTTTACTCTAATTTCAGTTGTTCCAGCTGAAGCCCCTTGGGGCCTGGGCTGTTTCTATATATTCATTTTCCAGTGCTAGAAAGCAGGTCTTCACGGTTTTGGCTTACAAGCTATCTAACATTTATATAGATACACAAATAAAAGAAACTAATTGCAAATGATTTTCAGACCGTTCACGTTAGGTGCTTCTCTTCAAGCCAAAAGCAAAAGGTTTCTGCTGACATTGAGAAGACCGTGCTCAGCTTTGAGCTCTACAACCAAAAAAGAATTAAAGACCTACTGGTTTCTTTCCACCGTTTTCAGTCATCAATTAAACAGAAAAACAAGGGCTATAAATTATGGTGACCTTTGCAATGACTTTCCATTTGTGAAATAGAAATTTGATGGTGTGAAAACACTGTCAATAATAAAAAAATATTAATAACTTCCTCAGGAACCACCAAGAAAAGTGTAAATTGCTTTCTGCTTAGTATCAAATTTTCATGTAAGGTAGTGTATCATGGAAATTTTCAGTCTTGTTTAAAATTCAGATGACCTGAAATTAATGCTACCCCTTCACCTCTGTACTTTCTGTCATCTCAGCTGAAAAATATGATTCTTCTCAATTTAATCAGCATTTTATAATGACTTCTACTGAAAATACAGCCTGTTGTTTTTTCCTTGATAGCCTGTTAAATGTATAGGGAGCAGTGGATTAATTTGTTGGACTAAGAACTTCCTAAAAATGTAGCAGCCACCAAAAGCATACTTTGGTCTGAATAGTGGAACACGCCCTCTCTATTTAATAAAATTTGCATTTTTATGGCTCTTCAACTAGGTTTTAAAAAACCCTTAAGGGACTGCAACACCAGTATAAATTTTCAGACTGTTATTCTGTAGAACAAAGATTTGCCTTAGTTCACAAGGCAACTATATAGTTATTTGCCATAGCATTGCCTTGCTGTTTCATGGTACTGATTAAAATTTCCCCCATAATTGTTCTTTTGGTGAGAAGACATGACCCTTGACTGCTCTTTGCCTCAAAGATACCAAGTAACAACCACTGAAAATGTGTTGCTTTTGTGTTAGTTGTGTGTTTGCTAGAAATACGGTGGAGAGCAGATAGGTACCGCTTATCTGTGTGTCGGGGACATGGAGTTCTCCACACAACTGATCTGTGCTAAATGCTGAAGCATGGCCTTGAGGTGCAGAGCTTCAGGTCCTGTAGATAATTCCCTGTTTTCCTTGTTCCCAAAGGCATGATGAGAAACTTGTTTTTATGGTCAATTGAAAGCCTTAGGTACCAGGTGACAGTAACCTTCTACACAATCCTTGTTTATCCTTGTATCTGCTTACATTTCGTCTAGTTTTGATAGAATAAGAAAAAAAAATCCCCCTCAGACTGGTTCTTTTCCCTAAGCTTCACCCCTTCTTCATCAGTAAATTTTTTTCTCGGACAAAGAACTTTTTCCTCACTGAAATTACTGTGTTTGTCACAGTTCTGCAAAGCTTACTGCTCTTCAGCAGCTCACAGACTAAAGATATAAACAGCATAAGAAGCTTGAATTTTAGTATTTGTTCATCTGTCTCTTGAGACATCTTCCTTTAATTTGATGCTGTCTGACTGAAAGGATGGTTTTGCAGTTCTTCATCAGTGATGGTGGGCAAACAGACAAATATTTTTGCTAACTGTCCATCCATGTGAGGAGTACAGAGAGAAAACAGCTTTCAAACCCAGGTTAAAACTTCCTACAGGTTTGACAAGAGGATTCAGAAGGCCCAAATCAAGAAACCCTTTTCTTTTCTATATTTTAATTCCTGCTGTTGAGATGGAGCTTTACTCTGTAGATGCCAACTTTGGTGTTTGTGTGTCATTCATAGTTCCCCAAGGGGAAGCTCAAAGGGTGGCTGCATCCAGATGGGCCTGCCAAGTAATCCTGGCTGCTCAGCAGGGTGCCACCTTCTGTGAAGTGACAAGGACCTAAAGAGATGAAGAGGGAAAGCAGCGTGAGTCCATTCCAGGAGGTGAAGATGCAAGTCCTTTTCTCTGTATAAATTGTCCTTGAAGGGAAAGAGCAGGTAAAGCTGCACCATGAAACAGATGTTCAGGTGCTGGTGTCAGATGAGCACTGCTCTTTTTAAGGGCAGTTTTACCTCTTGACACTGCCCAAAGGTGCATGTAGCTGTCAGTCGTTTCTTTTGAAATTTTTTTTCTGCTTTAATAAATTGGAGAAATTCCTTGTTCTAGCAAAGTCCAGAAATAACAGATGGTTCATATATCAGGCATCAGCAAATACTAAAGTTGTGGGCATGACCCCTGTCCATATCCTGTTGAAAAATCTTCCTGTCTGCAGGATTAGATTGCCCAAGAGTTTGGTGTTTTCTGCAAGAAGACCAATAGTGTAAGTTCCACCTGCTTCTCACATACTGTTGTTAGACTTAAAAGCTGTCTTCTGCAGGATTTACTGTGGTTGCTGGTGTTCCTTGTTGTGGTTTGGAGAGCATTAATGATGAGAAGTTCTAGCTTCCCGAATGTTGAATAAATGAGGCTGGGCAAAGCTGAGCTGTGTTTTCATCATCTGTGCACATGGAAGTGCTTTTACTGATTTTGGGTGACAACAGAATTAAGGGCATATGACTTGAGGCTGATGTCTTGTCAGATTGCTATGAACCTCTCCTTTGGGTTAGCACAGAACATGACACTGGATTCCAATGGAAAGTAAACAGGCCCTGCAGGTATTGGGTTAAGTTGTTGTGGTCAAAAACAAGTCAGGGTTTTTTTGCTGGTTTTCTTTTTAAGTGTCTGCAGCACTGTAGATCATGACCTCTTTGATGTTTATCAGCAGGAGACTGCACATAGCAATAGTATTCTCACCAGTTTTCATCAAGTTTCCTGCTCATCCAGCATTTCTAAAGTGAACGTTAAGGATTTACAGTTGAATATGAGAGCAGTAATACTCAAGAAAGAACAGCCTCTAATATGTGACAGAAGTCAAATTATTGAGAGATTATACCTTGTGTTTATATAGCATCTTCTAACCTAGAGTGTTCCATGAGGGTTAGGGAATTTATTGAACTGTTCCATTCACCACAGCTTCTTCATCATGAGTCACTCTAGCTGGTTATCATTGCTTAGCCCTGCTGCACAGTAATTAAAGAGGGGAGGGCTGAGGAAGCCTTCCAGACTTTCTAGCCAAGTAGGGTAACTATGAAATACACTGACAAAGTGGACTGGGGACAAGGTAGACTAATAGAGTTAATGCTGTTGCGTGGTGCTGACGGCTGAGAATTTTATATTGCTTGTGGAGCTGTTGGGAGTGCTTCTTCCAATACACCTTTTTCTCACATAATCCCATGCTGTGACATGCTTGATGTATCATCTCAATAATGTGGAAAAACTGGGGAAATTCAGGGAAATGGGTATATTTTGGTACGGTGTCTGTCAAGGGAAGAATGTCAGTCAATCACAGGCTGGAAAAATGAAGCAATGTCTTACTGAGGTGTGAGACTGAAATTCTTAATGTCTCTGTGTGCAGACCTGTGCTTCCATTTTCAGGAGCTTCACTCCCCTGAATAGTCACATATTTAACCTGCATTGGGCACAAGTGTAAATCATGAGGTATTTCACAGTGGAGAACCCTTTCCTCATATTCCAGCAGGAAAGAAGAGCTGAAGTGAAACAATAACAGAAATTTCAGTTACTGCCTGAGGAGATCTGCTGTAACAGTGAAACAATTAAAATGATACCATAACCGTATATACACTTACAAGGAATGAGTTTAGGAGATTGCTGTGGCTATGAAGAAAGATTTAAAACTGATTGTTTTAAATGTTTGGATTATTGGGTCTGCTGATGCACTAGTTCATGAGACGACCACTCTTCTGCAGGTGAATCAAATCACTTTCTGCTTAGAAGAGATCTCAGGGACGTCCCATTGAACTGGTTAGTCATCTGACATAAGAAAAATCTCATGTTGTAGCAGTAATAGTGATTTGAAGTCATAGTGATTGCAAGTGGAGATAACAAAAAATTTTTGAGATAAATCAGCATCTGAATGAAGGTGGCTGGTATCTTTTCTCACCTTATGTTATTCTTATTATGCTTTGCATCACTGTTATCAAAACCATCATATTTAGCTAGTCTAAGCTAAGAGATTAAGAATTGAATTTGTAAGTAAGGCTGTTTTTGGTTTTGTGGTGGTCTCACTTTGGCATAGTCAGAGCACATTGATACAGCTGTGGGAGAAGACAGCAGTGGTAGCGCTGGTTTGCATCTATTTAGTGACTGGTAGCATCTGTTTGATGATTAGCTAAAGGATTTCAGCTGTCAGAGCTGTCAATCTGACACCTTTGATGAGCACTAAAATAAAGCTGTGCTACCAGGAACTGTTCATTTTTTCCCATGCTTTTGATTTGCTTGACTCTTTGTGTCCTTGCCGATAACTACTAGCAAGGCTAATACATTATAAACTCTGAAAAGTGAAGAAAGCAGCTGTCATTTTTTGCACAACAGATGTTCCTGATCAGGAATCAGACAAAGGACCTCATCACTCCTCCTCTGAGCAATTTAATTTGCCTGTTCCTTGGTGCACCAGCCACCTCCTTCATTTCAGGATCAGTTCCTTTAATCTTACAGAATTATTAAGTTTTTTTTTCTGTGCCAGGGCAAACAGAGTGGAAAAAAGGAAATTGCTTCGTTGCTTACGGTGTCACCAATGACGCATCATAATGAAAAGTAGCAAAGGCCTACTTCAAAAATAGGAAACCCAAGTACTACATTTTAAGAGAACTAGAAAGTACTCTATGAGCACTTTTTTAAAGAATTAACGATATAGATTCGATGGTGTTCCTTCAGCAGTTTTAAGTGTCAGAGGTAGGGAAAAGTGGTATATAATCAATCCATCAGATTCTTGTGATGCGACTTAGGGGGATGAAAAAATTGATGGTTTTTTTAAGAAAAGTTGCTGCTGTGGATCCTGTTCTCCACTCCTTAATCATGCAAATTGTCCAAAATGAATAGTTACTGGGGGCTTTGCTTGCTTTTCCATTTAGTTTGGTAAAAATGTATCACTCTGCTGCTGTTTTGTAGTGATGGATGGGTACTGCTGGGGATGTAAATTTATAGTTATTCTACTGCTTATTTCCCAGTTATTAGTGTAACACAGGACAGTCATTTTGCCTATGCACAGCTCCTGACTCGCCACCAGATTAATCCAGTATGTACCTGAGGTGGGGCAATTGTTGCTTACCCCGCAAAGGAGGCTGCTCACTGTGCCCCACATTCCTATCAACATCTGCCCAAGACTTCCTGGAAGGGGGAGGCAAGAGAAATTGGCCTTACCTTGTGTTGGTGGCCAGCCCTGCACAGAAATGGCAGCAGCTGCTGACAATGCAAACAGTAATGTCTGTGACCACAGTAACTGCTGTCAGTCCTGATAAACGAGAAAAGTGTATTTGAGAAGCTCCTGGTTGTCCATCACTGAGAAATCACTCATATGGCCTCTTTTTGATTTGTCAGGTTGACAGGACAGAAGTGATTCGGACCTGTATAAATCCCGTCTTCTCCAAGCTGTTCACAGTGGACTTCTATTTTGAAGAAGTGCAGCGACTGCGGTTCGAAGTGCATGACATCAGCAGCAATCACAATGGGCTGAAGGAAGCGGATTTTCTTGGTAGCATGGAGTGCACTCTTGGACAAGTAGGTATTGCTGCTGTTTTCCGCCCTCAATCTTCTTCTTTTATATATATATATATATGAAATATATTGCTTTGGTAAATGACTGATGGGTGAGGTTTGTCATACATGACAAAATTCTTGATTGGTGCTTTGAACAGGATGATTAAGAACTTCTGCTGGTTTGATTTACTGCTGTAGTACCGCTTTAAGTGAGCCGGTGCTTATAGGAAACAGAGCATCAGTGATTGACCTTGGACCATGCTCATTAGACTGGTGTTGGAAAATAGACTGATCTGGGAGAAAATTACTGTTCCTAACATTATATGGGAGTTAAAGCAAGTTCCAAGTCCAAGGAACACTTAAAAATACCGTTTATTCACATAAGGTAGTGCTTGGTGATGTGGCAAATAGAGAAATAGGGTTAGATTCATTTCCCTGACTCTCAGTCATCCTGAAGTTAGGTGTCTAGACTAAGTTACTCTTCTGATTTCCATCTCTAGTTCAGTGGAGAGAAAGAGACAGTTCTAAGACAGCCTAAGACAGCCACCACAGATTAGGATAAATTGTCTTCAGGAGATAGCTGTCTTTCCTCATCAGTTGTCAGGAGAGTCTAGACAGCTGATTTAGGACAGATACCTAACTTTTTAGATTATTAAGTTTAAAGGTGATGAGTCCTACCCACAAAATTGATATCTGGAGGTCGTCAGAGCCAGGTCTGCAGTGAGTTCCCATGCTGCTGACTGATAGCACACTACAGTGTCCCAGGTATCACGGTTTATTTCTAACGGGTAGAGTTTTTGTCACACGGTGTTTCATAACACAGATTTCTGCTTTGTCCATAATCTCAATGCCAAGGATGGTCTCAGTTTCACTGAACTGAGTGTAAGTTTGCTCTCCATGCTGTGGTATCTTGTGTGATGAGAGCAGGCAGTGCTTTTGTTTAGATTATGCTTTGCAGTGCTTCCACAGAAGTTTGCATTCTGAACACAGTAGCTTGTCATGGAAGATGCTGCAAAGCTTTTGTTTCCTGTTTTCTCACCTCGTGTTGTTCCCATCTCAGCCCCACCACACATGAATCACTTTGATTTTTTTTCCCAGAGCTATTGGGCAAATGCTGAATGAGGAAAAGCTCCCTCAGTGAGAGAAATAGTATGAAATAGATGCATTTACTAAATTGAAAGCCCAATATGAAGATGTTGGTATTTAGGGTATTTACAGTGCTCTATAAAGTTTGTTCCTTCTGACAGAATTCTTGTGTCTTAATGAAAATAAGCTATCTTATAACACCAAATAGAATGAGAAACAAAGAAAAATGTTATTATAATGTTCTTCTCTCTTAATTGGCTTGAAAATGAAGGGAGGGAAAAATGTCATTGCTACTGCCTGTAACATAAATGTCTTTATAATGATTTGATCTCTATAAATAGCACACAGCTGGGTTGGTTGCAGTGTAATTTTAGTGGTAACCAGGCAAAAATAATAACAGTGTGAATTCTATTCAGCCTGGAGGACTCTGATCTCATATTTAGACCTTTTTTGTGGTGTTCCTTCCCCCCCCTTTCTAGTTTATTACCTTTGTATGATTCCCAGACTGATTCAAAAATAGTAATGTTTGAATTGTCATCCAAGTAAAGCCTTTAAGAGGAGTCCAGCATTGAAAATCCTACAGCATAGTCTGTACATACAGAGCTATGCTCATGCTTAGCTGTTTGGTGTAATTACAGCAATTTTTTTTCGTGATGATAATAGAGCCATGGCTTTTCTTGAGATAAATTTGACATGAATGTGTTGTTCTAGATCACTTTAATGCCTGAATAAAACAGGATTTTATGTCAAAGTGTGTGCCTGCCTCTAAATTCACTTTCCCAGTGCAAGTAGGTCTTATCTGAGATGTCGAGGAAGGCTGTCAATTTTTGGGCATAGTCTGAAAGACTGACTTCCCTCCCACCTCTCCATAAAAGTGCCAACTTCTATGCTACTTGTACCTGTTTATAGATCATCACTTAGATGTGAAGTAAGCCTGCATATTTGACCAAATCATGTAATACCCTTACCTAAACCAAAATTAATAGGAATAATAAATGCTGGGAAAGGCAATAGCATAGTTGTATAGTAAGCTGACAGGAGTGAATTTTCTTTCTTTGGATCTAAATCTTACACGTATCCCTACCAGATGGGTACAGGTGTGTTGGAAATTTGGGGTCTTAAATGCAAACAATGAAGAAATGCATTCATTTGGAAAGTGTCAGTAATCTCCTCCCAAGTACTCAAATAAATCTGTGTTCTAAGAGAGTGATAGCAGTGACTTGTAGGCTGTTAGATCCTGAACCATAACAGTCTGGTGACATCCCACTGGATGATCCCACAGCAAGATTTAGTTCTACTGCTTTTGCCAGGACAAGTCAATTCTGTACCTCTACTAATAAATACTGTGGTTAACAGCATCCTGGCATGCAGTCAGTTATACCTGGGTGTGAAGACTAAATGCCTATGCCACAGCATTTAAACACAGTAGAACAAATGGTTGTGGATAGATACCTGCTGGGTATAATTAGGAAAATGTCAGTGTCCTAAATAGAGACACTTTCTTGAAGTGATTTATCTTATCCACCATGCTCAAAAGTTGCCTTTTCAGATAAAACAATAGCAGATTATCTCTTGAAGGGTTTGACAGGAGGAGGTTTGCTGTGAGGTATTTTGGGGGAACTTTTTTTGCACATGTACTAAAAATCTGTTCCTTCCACTCAGAAAGGCTTTTTCTACATCCCAGTTTTCCAGCTTCTTGAGTTTCCTGCTAATGTGCAGATTGGCAGAATGTTAACAAATACGTTATACATAGCCAGATATATAGGAATGATAGCCAGATCAAAAAAGCCCTAAAATATTACAGAAGGTAGTTCAAGTTGAAAATGCAAACAAATTTTCCTCAGTTAGTAGCATAATCTTAAAATAATAGTCTGCAATTAGATGTAGTTTATAAAATGGAGTCTCTTAAGGAACTTTACATCAAGAAATGTACAATACTCCAAACAATTAAGCTGACTGTGCTGTATTGCTTAAGTAAAGTGACACTGTTAAAAGGTAGGTTAAAGCACGTAACTAAAACCTATACATTTAAAAAATACGTTATTACAGTTAATTTCTAAGTAACTGCGTAGAACTAATATCTAATAATACTGGTTTTAACAATTAAGTTGTACAGTCATATGGTAGCTATTTAAGCAAGGAAATGGTACTGTGTTGTTCTTGTAACCTCACAAAGATTATTCTTAATTGGAAGCACGTTTGTGAAATTAGATTCATAGAATCCCAGAAGGGTTTTGGTTGGAAGGGCCCTTAAAGACCATCTAATGTGTTAGTGTCCTCATATGTTCTGAGCTTCTAAAGCTCT
>JAWWES010000081.1:42732422-42747263 GCA_035583135.1 Lophotriccus pileatus | reverse complement strand
TATTGCAATGAATAAACATTTTCTGATGAGAACGGAACAAACTCATGTTACCAAGGCATTCTTGATTACTGCTCAGCTGTGGCTGCAATGTCATTAAATTATGGGCACCGGTAAAGTTGTTATATCTTAAATGCTGTGAGCCACCCAGCTCTGTGGGCTGGGTTATTCTCTGTGACATATTCTGTGGGAATAGCCTTTGTGGCTTTTCTTTCAGTACTTACCATGGCTGGTCTTTGCCATTTTCAAATTTGGGATTCTGTTCCTTGTTTAGTTTCTTTTAATTTACATAAGTGTTAAAATGTTGTTACTCCCTTACTTGCTCAACCACTAGCAGAAGAAAACTGCAGAGTTGTAAATCTTTTCCTGTCAAGAACCTTCTCAAGTATTATTTTGAGATTTTATTACCCATACGCACACTTGTGTACAAATTAGATTGGAAATCTTCCTTCTCAGTAATGAGTATAATTGTTTCTTGTGTGCTTTTGATAATATATGCCATTAGCAGATTATGCACTTGAAAATACTGACTGATTATTAGTTCAGTTTCAGCCATTGCAAATCTCCTTGCTCTTAAATTAGAGAAAGGCTAAAAGATCCATGATTGCACCTGAATTAATTAAACTGAAGTAGTCTGTATGAGAATATTTGTTTAATAGACTGTCAGCTGCTTCTGTGCAAAAGACATAGGACCAGTTTTTCGAAGTATTTGAATTCCTAAATCTCATTAGGTGTCTGTATGCTTCCTTAGGCATCTAGATACCTTTAAATACTTGGCCTTTGATCTCCTCCAAATGAAGTTGCTCTATTCATTAGTGGGATGAATAGTGTACTTTATTAGATGTGAATGTCATTTTCTACCAGGGCTGACTCAGAGCACAGGCAAATCATGAATGCAGCACTCTCTCCCTAACTTTACCAAACCCTTCCAACACCTCATTTATCCCCAGGAAACTCGTGGTTTGCCACTGCACCCTCTCTGAAGCTGTAAGCATTTCAGTTCTAGGTGAATCTTACCAAAGTTAATGGAATTACTTGTACCGTTTGTACTGCTTTGTTTTTGCATGCTTTATCTCTTTGTATGAGTTACTGTAGCAGTCTTTAGAAAAGTAATTTAAAATTTAGTTTGCTATTATAATGAGTTATTATTGTGACTAATTCTAAAGGGGCTGCTACTCTGCGTACTAATTAAATTCAATTAATTTTTATGCTATTGATACGCTATTTCCTGTAATAACATTAAGCCTCTTGTGATAGAGATATCTTTTTCCTCAGTGTTCTGTTTCAACTAACTATTTTCAGGTAGAGGTCTTTCACAAAAACAGGAAGAGCTCTAATTCAGCTGTAAATAGACTCTGAGCTGAACAGTACTGTTGTGAACAAAAGAAGTCTTGAAGAGGGGTGTGTGGTACAGAAAGAATCATATGTACAGAGAGGATGATTGTAACACTAAGACTGGCTCTACCAAGAAATAGGAATTCTGTGAGCAGTTAGAATGAAACTTCCTTGACTACAGACCTGTACATCTGAATTAGTTCTCTTGAAGAGATTTCTTGGTATCTGTGACTCATCCCCCAAGCCTTTTTTCCATGAGAGTGAACTAAGGTCACCAGCATTTACCTGCTGTCTGGTCTCTCTTCATGCTGAAATGTAGCATGTTTGATTCATCTGTGACTAACTGCCACCATTCATGAAAAATATTTGGTGGGTTCAAAAGCAGCTGGGGAGTAGACAGCAAGACAAACATAGGCACATCAGAGTTGTACAAATCTTGCTTTGTCAAAAAGCAGGCTAAAGATGATCGTGTGAAGAACAAGAGAGAGTTTTTACACTGCGAGCCAGAGCTACTTCAGTTCTGCTGCCTATGCTTTAACTGGTTTTTTATTATTTACCTACACAGGTGAAAGGGCATTAAGATTTGATATTTTATCTGTGGGTTTTTAGAAGCTTACAGTATTTTACTTGAATGGAATGACTTGAATGGATTATAATAAGAGTGCACTAATATTCTAATTTACAAAGCTCCAAGATTCATTTGACAAACGTTAACTCTCTAATCATTTGGGAGACCTTGTAGCTGTGAAAAAGGTGCTTTAAGGCTTGTACTTCTCTGTTAAAAGGGGAGACCTTTAAGAGAGTACGTAGCATAACTGGTAAATACATTTGCTATGGTTATGTCCTGAGTTTTAGATGCCACAGAATCCTTCTCCTGCGGTTTATCCAGGATAGAAACTATTTTCCAAACACAGTCATGTAATTTTAATTGTATGTTTTAAAATCTCTGCCCCAACTTGGCCAGATAGCAAATGCTTGTCAAGAAAGGAACAGAACTCAAATAAAAGATGTTTTAGATTAGGCCAACTGTGCCTTTTAGCACCTTTAGTAGCAAACAGTTAAATAAGCTGTAACTTCAGGAGGCTCTGGAAATCTTATTCAAGCCAACTATTGCTTTAGAAGGGCAGGTTGCTGTACAGTGCTGAGCAGTCTGAAATTGGAGGCTGAAGTTTCACAAGTACTTTTCTCACTTTTTAAATCCAAGCAATGGTGAGCACAACATGGCGCAAGAAAAATACCACAACCTAAGAGATTGAAAGACCCAACACGGTGGTTGCTCCCAAAGAAGGCTTGAATAGCATTCATTCTCTCTCTACAAGCAGTGGGGTGCAGAAAGGATGACCATAAGGCAGAGACAGACATCTTTTAAAGTGGGTTTGAAGTCTTTAATGTTTCAATAGCTATTAGTTAATTTAACTGGAGAAGAACAACTGACACTGTATTAGAGGAATTTGAAGAATCCCAAATGTTTGTTCATTTTTCTAAACTGAGAAAAATAAAATGAAAATATGGAAGGCTGATGTAAGGTTGAAGACTCAGTCTTGTCAGTTTGGAGTATTAACTGAGCCCATCTTAAGACACTAAATCATAATTTAAAAGTTGAGGCCAAATGCTTGGAAAAGACAGCTTCAGGGCACAGAGTTAGCCCTTGCTTGAGGTTTAAGGAGAAAGGAGGAAGCAGATCTGTGGTACTGTGAAGTGTAAATCATTATATCACAGAGAAATGCAGTTTGGGTAGAATGGGCTTCCCAGCTGGCCTCACAAATGCCAGCACAGGGACTTGTACACGCTGCTGTAAACAAAGTAGTGCTGTGTTTAAAAAAAGATGCTGATAGCTGAGTGAAATATGCCACTTGGGAAGCACATGTAGAGTGTGAGTAGAAATAAAGAGATGAGAAGATTAGCTCAGAGGGGTTCAATAGATGATCAGTAGTTAGTATTGCAGCTAAAGATGCATGGATTAGCAGTCCAAAAGCAACTGGAGTGTTCATGATGTTTAAGCTCAGTGCTGGTGCATGAGCTAACATGATGCCAAAACCATGGACAAGCCTGAGAGCTTACAGTGGCCATTATACATCTAGAGAGTTAGTTCAGCTGCAATTTGGAAAGATACAAATTGAAGTAATGCCCAGGGTAGGAGGGGAAAGTAATGCTTGTTGAGTTAGAAACCATATCAAGGCATGCAGCTGATCGGGGTTAAACATCCACTGGAGCACACTTAAATGTCTTGTAAAGAATTTGCAGATTTTTGGAAAGTGTGCTGGTTCTGATTGGATTTTGATTAGGATAGATTTAATTTTTTTCAGTAGTGGCTTGAATGGTGCTCTGTTTTGGATTTGTGCTGAGAAGAGTGTCAATAATACAGAGATGTTTTTGTTAGTGCTGAGCAGCATTTACACAGGGTCAAGGCGTTTCCTGCCTCTCATCCCACCCCAGCAGGGAGTGGGCTTGGGGTGCACAAGAACTTGTGAGAGGATACCACTGGGACAGCTGACCCCCACTTACCAAAGGGATACTCCATACCACGTATGGTGTCATGTTCAGCATATAAAACTGGTGGAAGAAAAAGGAAGGGACAAGGTTTGGAGTGATAGTGTTTTGTCTTCCCAAGTAACTATTAAATGTGATGGAGCCCTGCTTTCCTGCAGGTGACTGAACTCCTGACTGCTTTACCTATTAAACTGTCTTTGTCTCAACCCAGGAGTTGTTTTTTTTTCGCTTTTACTCCTCTGATTCTCTCCCTTATCTCACTGGGATGGAGTAAAGCAGTGACTGTGTGAGGCTTAGCTGCTGGCTGGGGTTGAACCACAACTTAAGAGGATTTTTTGTGTTTTTTTTTTTTTTTGAAAGAGTATGATTGCTACTGTTCTTTCCTTGATATATCAACATGGCTCTAGGGCATACTGTCTCATGGGAGATTGCTTTTTCAGGCACTTGAATGCATCTTATCATGAAGATTCAGTCTCTGTAAAATGCATTTGGATCAAGGGAAAAATGCTGCTAAAGTGTGACTTGGTGCTCTTTGCAGTCCTGAAGAGAGTTAGGTTGGCTGGAAGGCTAGAAGAAAGTTAAGCAACTGTTCAAGTCCATATAACAGCAGTAACACATATGGGAGAGAAATTAACACAGAGGTGCTAGGAAATGAAAGCTACTTGTCTGGCTATCCCAGCTGCAAGGAAGAGATACAAAGAATTCTTCAAGCTGTGTACTGTGGAGGGAAATTTGCGCTTAATCTGACTGTCTAAATAACCAAATTTGGGTTTCCTGTAAGAAAGTCCAATATGCAGAAGAGGCATATTCCCAATAAAGAATTTGAGACACTCAACCTCTGTCACCTTGCAAAGCTGTATCAATGCTTTTGAAATAATTTCATTAGAAAACTGCACTGAAATCTTCTTGTTAGCTTGATTTATGAACATTGGGAATTCTGTATGATATTATTGAAAGTCATCCCTATATTTGGTTAAGAAAGGACCACAGAGAAACATATTTTACAAGTTTCTTAAACAAGCCAGGTAAAATGGGTCATTACATTTCACAGCTCATCTGACACAGTGCTGATTAGTCACGACTTAGGCATAGGAGAGAGCAAAACTTTATCAGAGTCCTTGTCTCCGAGTGAGTGCTGAGCAGTGCATGGTACACAGCTGGTGTCAGTGCCTTGGTGCTTTTATCGAGAGTCTTGCATCTGTTCATACTTTTAAAATAATAAAAAAAGAAGCAAAGCATCATTTATGCATTTTGAATTGGAAATAAGATCAAATGGTGATGTTAATCGAGATTTCATTACAGCAATATTCAGCATCTGTCCAGATCTGTCCTTAACCTATATGGGCTTGTCTGAAATAAGGCAAATTAAGATAATCTTTAAGGGAATTTCCCACCCCCATCTTACCACAGAGCTGATAGCCCTTAGCACCACAGATCAGAAAACTAATCAAGATGATGTTCTGTTGAGATGACTGCATATTTGATAAATAGGAATAACTTCATATGCACATCCTTCTTCTCAGAAACAGAGCAGTGGCAGTGACATTCTGTTCTATTTCCACACCTTGCAAACATATTCATTATGATATGTTTTATTGGACATGTGGCACTCTTAGACCAGAACTGGGTAGTAGTTTGTATGTGTCTGCAGCTGCAAATAAACTTCACTTCTCTTAGTCTCACCTCTGAAATCTCTGAGGTCTTACTCTTGTAAGAGCCCCACACTGAGCACCAAAAGGGACTGCTGTGGTTTAACCTCAGCTGTCAACTAAGCACGATGCAGCCAGTTGCTCACACCCACCTTACCCTGTCCCTGTCCCAGTGGGGAAGAGAATCAAAAAGCAAAAAGTAAACGTCATGGATTGAGATAATAGCAGTTTAATAATTAAAAAAAATAAAATATTATCTTTATGATAATATCAGCTGTAATTAAAAGGAGGGAAAGAGAAAAATAAAACCCAAGAGAAACAAGTGCCTACCGCCTGCTGACTGATGCTCATCCCGTCCCTTTGCAGCGATTGACAGCTCTCAGCCAACTCTTCCGAGTTTATATATGGAAATGTTCCTTGGTATGAAATATCATACTGTATACACAGGGTGTTCTATGGTAAGAAATATCACTTTGGCAAGTTCAGGTCAGCTGACCTGGCTAGCCTCCCTCCTGATTTTTTGTGCACCTCCTCACTGGCAAAGCATGGCAAACTGAAAAGTCCTTGATTTAGAGTAAGCACTACTTAGCAACAACCAAAACACCGTTTTTTTATCAACATTGTTCTCATACTGCATCCAAAACATAGTGCTGTACCAGCTACTAAGAAGAAAAGTAACTCTATTCCAGCCTCAACTAGGACAGGTTTCTACATCCATTTGTTCGCTGGTTGGTCATGTGTCTAATAAAATGTTCATGAAAGTATATGTTCTGGAAATGTAGTGAGGTTTACTAGGGCTGAACTGATTCTACTCCTTGTGTTCTAGAAAGAACTTCTAAACATCTTCTAACATTTTGGACAAAATCCTTTTTTCTCTGAAGCTGAAGTTTTAAGTTGCGAGTTTTTGAAATCGCAGTCAAACCAAAGACTCCTGACAAATAAAAGACCTCTAGTAAATTACCTTCTTGTAAGGCATCTTGGCAGTTCAGCCATCTCTGTAACTCTGAACTTAGACTAATGCTTCCTAGCCCTCGAGTTATTTTTGTTTAGGACTTGCTCTCTGGCAATCAGGTCAGAAAATGCTTTTTATGATAATATTCAGAAGAAGTTTTACATTGATACATTAACAAATAATATGATAGATAATAAAATTGATGGCTTCCATAGAAATGGTTCTTTTAACAGGGAGACCTGGTTTATACAGTGCATGAACAAAAAAGGCAATTTAGTGCTACAGAAAAGAGATTCCTTGACAGTTTTTGCAATGACAATTTGAGGCAGCAATGTTGGCACATTGTTGCCAGATGGAAGATTCATTTTACTGGCCACTTAATTAACAACTGGTAAATGGTTGCACCCAAATACACATATTTACATATGCAGAGCGCTTACTGTGTCACAGTGATGCTAATGGCTCAGAGAGTGAGTGTTATTAATGCGGTCTGCTAATGAGAATGTCAGAATAAATTATCCTCTCTGCAACTGCAGGCTGTCTATCTACCACCTGCATAGGAGCTCCCAAGTTCAGGTGTCTGTGCCTTGAAAGCTGTGACCCTTTTGAAAGCTGCAAAGGGAACTGTAAGAATTTGGATAGTTTAGGAGGGGAAATTCCTGCTATGTCTAAAGGAGGCTAGTTGAAGGACAGGTTCCCATCCAAGTTCTATCTCATACCATGGCTATGTATATGTAAGGTATCTGAAAAGGCTTCTGGTAGAAATACTCACAGCTTTCAGTGGAAAAACTTCATGTATTTTACAGAGTAGTCTGTGCATCTTGGGAAAGGAGGAGAGGTCATAGAGATGAATGGGCTCTGCTCCCCAGCTGCCATAATTCATTGTCTAGTTGGTACACAACCCATAGTTTAATAATATATTAAGAATAATCTGTCATATTTCTGTATTACCTGCCATCTGAGAATCTCAAACAAGGTTTTCTAAATTGCACCTCACTGTTCACAGGAGTGCAGTGATTTGTACTTGAACGTATAACTTACGTATGGGCAACTTAAGGGGTCACAGCAAACAGTATTTCCAAGATGCTAGGGGAGAAGAACAACTTCTGAATCCTGGCAGTGCTGGTCATCTTACTTGTATTTCTGTCTGTTGGTGCCACTGATCAACACTAGTGTTGAAATCCAAAAGTTAATTTGTAAAACTGAGTGAGATGATGGCGGCAAACCAGCTTTATGGAAGTCAATCCAAAAAGGAATGTTAAATTATTCACGTAAGTAATAGCCAGGTGTAAAAATGCAGGGTAAGAAACAGCTGGCAATCCAAAATGGTCATAAAATAAACATTAGTTAACAGTATCATAGTGTTCTTTAAGTAAGTCAAGTGCAAGTCTTGAGCATGTCAGTCTTGAAATGAAAATCTCTTCTTACATAGGAAGGACCAGGGCTATTACGCCCAATTTTGAACATTATTGTAAGAGTGTCTATGGGCCAGTCAATGAAGGCTCATCAGAGATTAGAGAGAATACTTTGACAGCTACAAAGTTTGGTCAAAAAGGAAAGGTAGGACAAACTCAAGTTCTGTAGTAAAGAAGACTATGGAGAGTCTTCAGATAAAAAGGTTGCCTGAGAGAAAGGGAAAAAGATTGTTTTACTTATTCGTGGTGCATTAGGCAGAAATAATGGACTTAAACTGCAGAGAATTGGATTAACTGTTAGGAAAATATATTTACAGTAAGGATAATGAATAGAGTAAAATTTCCAGAGGAGAGTATTTCCTTCTGCCTCTGATTAGACACACCAGGTATAGCTGCAGTAGAAATGAGAAGCTGGACACAGTGATTCTGGATGTGCTGTCCAGCCCTGTGATGGTTCTCCTATCTCATATTTAAAGCCTGTTTAAAACTTGCTTCTGTCTTGCTACTTCCATCATAACAGTGACTGAGGATAATCTGAGGTGCTGCTTTTGCTTTTCTGTTCAATTCAGCAAATTGATGGGCAGAACAAACACATTTCCCTGTGGTGATGTCAGGCTAAAATTTACATCCTATTCACTCCTGTCTTGCAGCACTTTTTTGCCTGGCTGCAACTTTGCATGACTCACATTCTTCCAGCTCTGGCCATTACCTACTGATGTGCTTTATTGCTTAAATGTGTATGATGCCCAGGACTCCTGTGAAGGGCCTGGAACTATTATTTTCAGTTCATGATTACCTGCCTTTTACAGCTAATACTGTGGCATATTTTGCAAAAAAATGTTTATCCTATGAAGTTGTTCAAGTAATGTTGGATGTGGAAAGGACTATTTCTAGCATAAAAATAACTTTCAAGAGGTTAGGGTTTTTCCTAGGACAAAATCAGCCTTTTCTCAGTATCTGCACAGCACAATCCTACTACAGTTTGGTCACATTAAAAATAATATTGTGATTTCTAAACTGTGTTTTGATTTATTTTTACATCTGTCTACATTTTGAAGTTTTCCAATTAAAAATAAATAAATTAATGCAGCATTAATTTTACAAAGAAGAGGGACCTAATGTCCTGGGGCATCACTGTAGCCTAGCAATTATGCTATGATATTTTTACTTGTCTAGTTTTAAATGTTTCAAAACTATAAGGGAATTATAGTTATTACTAAGATGGCAAATGACATCTTTTTTCAGTATCGATCTGATAACATTTATTTGAAGTTCATTTATAATTTTATTAATGAACAAGTTCCTTTGTAATGCTGAGTTCTGTGGGAGGTCTGGTACCCGGTAAGCAAAGGAGGCAATTTCGGAACTGAAACTGTGGGGCAGATTGCTTGCTCCTGTCCTGAATTTAGAGTTGCTGATATTTTGAAATAAAAAAAATAGCTTCTCTTTGTAAACAGATTTCAGTTTCCTATAAAAATAAATTAGTTTGGAGGTATCTCTGATAGATTTGCTGTGTACAGCTCCCTTCTTATTGTCTTCTAAGTATGTTTAAACCTTACTTCTGTGCTCTGTCACCATCATCGAGGAAAATCTATAATGTGTTTTTCACTGCTCTGTTCAGCTTGATGAATTGTGTTCTCCTCATTCTGCTTGATCCCAACTGTTTGCTTTTATCTTCCACTGCATCCTGTTTGCAGACTTCCTGGGGAACTTTTCTTCTCAATGCTTCTGAGAAGACCATTGCACAGTAAGTTAGGTCTTACTGTGCTAACTCTGATTGTGAATTGAGAAACTCCCTTAATACAAAAGCAAAAAATGACATCACAATAAACCATGTATTTACTACAGATTCTAATTCTTTTCCCCTTTGTTTTGATTTTTGTGCAGATTGTTTCTCAGAGGAAACTCTCCAAGTCCTTACTCAAACATGGCAACACAGCAGGAAAGTCATCTATAACAGTAAGTCAATCTTAAATACACTCTTGTTTTCCTGTTATTTAGAAATATCTAATGTGACTAATTCTCCCTAAAAGCATCCTGCTAAGTTGCCAGAACAGCTCTTGATTGAGAAATGTATTTCAGTTGTTTATTTGATTACTTGTTCTGTTTCTGACAAACATTTGTTGTAAGGAAATAACAACAAATAATGTATGATTTGTACAAAAGCCACAATATTTACTACTACTACTACTACCACTATTAAGGTATTTGGATGAGAGCAAGAAACTTATGCTGCTTGAATACATGTAGTTGAAGGACTAGAGCATTCAGAAATTCATTTGACCTGCTTTGACACACGAAGGAGCTTAATGTTTATTTTCCCTTGGGCTTTTTCCAGGTTCTTAGGGAAAAAAAGACAAAAACAACAACAACAAAACAAAACAAAAAAACAACAACAACAAAAACAAACCAAACTCAGAAAGTACGCACATGCACCCAGCAACTTCCAAAGTTTGATGAGGCTAGTTTTAGCTTTGTTTTAATGCAATTATGGGCTGTATTGTTATACCTCCATGCATATCTTGAAATCTGCAAATCAGTGTATTGCCTCTCTTTCATCCTTCTCTGTGCTGTCCTGTTTGGGAGATCAGTCTTGTCTGCACTGAACTTTGCATGCTTGTGACATTTGCGGCTCTGCATTAAGACAAAGGCTATAATAAAATACTCTGCTTTGGGGATCTCTAATCTGTTGCCTCTTGAGGTTGAGAATTATTTTTTCCTTGATGGGTTTCCTTTGGCTTGATTGCTTGGACTTTTTTTCTGCCTTGGGCCACAGAAGAGACAGCAGAGACAGCAGACTGTGAGAAATAATGCTTTCAGAGAGCCCAGGAGGTTTTATTTCTTAGATATCTTCCTTGGTGCTTGGCTGCAAATGGATTTGCTTAAATGCATACAATAAACTCATTTTTGGTCTGGGGTTGGAAAGAAATTCCCCACTCCTCTGGCTGAATAGAACCTGGAGAGAGTTTTGCTCCCTAAATAACTCGATGTGGTTTGGCTGCTGGGTCGTATCTGGGCATACTTAATCTCATCCATCCCTCTGGTGGTCTGGACTTCCCTCCTGTTCTTTAAGGAACACAGAGAAGTTTAGTCTTGTGAAAACACAAATGCTGTGTTTTCTGATAACTAAATCATTAGGCTTATTAGTGGAGTGTTCTGGCAAAAATTAAATCACTGTGATAAACAGAAGATGAGAGAAATAGTCCCTGCTGGCCTAACACTGGATGATAACCATGAAATATGGGACCTTGGCTTCTCACCAGCAGTACTGAAGAGCAAGTTGACTTCACTCAAATGGGAGAAAACTGAACACACACAAAAAATATTATGTGAAGACTTTGATGTCTCAACAGAATAAGTAAAACCAGATTATTTATTATTATTTCTTGACCTGGAGGCATACCAGGTGTCTATCAAGTATGGTAGTTACACATGCTAATTTCCTAACCTGTTCAGTGTACTGAATTGTGAGGTTTTCATAGGATTTTGAGAGGTCCTGTCTTGGCATGTTTTACTGAAATTTTATTAGCTCTTTGACTGTGTAATGTCTCATGCACACAATTTTATAATACGTCTGTGGGATGCAAAAGAACATAGTTCAGCTTCTGCAGTTGAAAGTCTGTCAAACTTTATAAGAGCGGGTTCATTATTTTCAGTTAAAAGTAATTGTGAAACTTGCTGTGCAAATCCCAGAGCACTGTTGGTCATATACGTCTTAACCATCAGACTATATGGAAAATAAATGTGTAAAAGTCTACAGGCCAAATTTCCAGCAAGCTCAAGTTTGCCTGGAAGAGCCTGCATGTGAATATTTTGCATGGAGAAGCACCACAGCTCACTGCTGTGAGGTGTCCCAGCCAGAATAGTCTCAACTCAGGGAATTTTACTTAATTTAATCTTTTAACAATCAGCGTAAACTTCTACTGATTCAGGTACTGAGAAACAAATAAAGAAAAAAAAGAAACCTCTCGGGGAAAATACCTTTCCTCCCCCTTCCCTGTGATCAACTTCATAACCTCTCCTGTCCACTTTGTATCCCTATTCCCTTTGCCTTCATTGCATGTTGTGCTCAGTCCCTTTGGTGAGGTGACATGTAGCACAGGTCAGGATCAGAAAATAGTGTTTGGTGGTTTTTTTTGCTGCTCTTTGTTTTTCACTCATTTTCTCAGCTCTGCTCTGAGCTTACCCACAGGCCACAGTCCCTTCAAGGGCTCATCACAGTCCCAGCATGGAGCTCATCCTTCTGAGAGTGAATATCCAGCTGTGTTCCCAACAGCATCCTCTTCTCCATGCCTCCTCCTGGATTGCCTTTAGGGTGGCCTCACATGCCTCCTACCTCTCCTTCCTTTGTGTCTCTTGCTTCTGGCAGCTGCTGCCCTTCCTGAAATATGTGCACCCCTGATGGATTGATGTTTTGGGGTGCAGTCAGTAGCTGCTGCCAGCTGCCAAGCTGGTTTGAGGAATAGTTGGGGTGTCCCAGTGGTTCCCTAAGGACCTTGAGTCCTTGCAGTGGATCCAGTCAGAGGCTGGCTGGGGACGTGACATGGCTGCCAGGTGTGTGGCTGTGGACATGAAACACTCAGAAAATAGGGCCTTTGGGAGATTAATCTCTGGGGAGAATATTCACAATAGGGAAAAGATTTTATAGCTGTCAAATAGAATATAATGTGGGCTGTTTCAAAGAACATTTTCAGTGAAGTATCCCAGGCTTGTTTAATACATTTTCTCCCCTGAAGCATTTTAATGTCTTAGGAAGGTTATTTTGGTTGGTTATGTTTTGGTTTGTTTTGGTTTTTAACATTGCACAGCACAGTGACTGACATCATTATCAGCATAGCTTACAGCATCTGAAGGAATCACACTGTAATATTTCAGTATTACTTTCTTCTGACTCATTCTACAGTAAATGGTTTTGCCAATGTAGTTATTGCAGAAAAGCTATACCAGAACTCTCCTACTGTAGATGTGGCGTTCATGGCAACTAAGGACAAATGACTTCACTCCTTTTCCCATTTATCTTGCCAAATGATGCCGAAGCATCATAAAAATAAGTGGGCTTTAGACCCATATAATACAAGTCTTGTATAGCATTTTTGTCCCCTTGGACTCTGTGAGACTGTGGAATTCTCCATTGTCCAATCTGAGGAGGAGTACTTGGTCAGGGAAAAGGGATCCCTGACAGATGTTCATGTCTCTCCATTTACAGTTGATTGACAAGGCATAGTCACATGACACAAAGTGATTCAGGTTTGTGGGCTTAACAAGGTGACATCCATCAGCTGAGGGTGGGATTTGCTGAATGCCCTCAACCCTTCCTGATGGCAAAGAGAAACATGATAACTTGTACCTCACTTCAGTTTCCTAAATGGGGTCTACAATCTTCACACTGAAAAATGGCATCATTCTCCCCTTTCATTACACCATGCAAAACTCAAATGTAGCTTTCCACTTAGGTGATCGCTGAGGAATTGTCTGGCAATGATGACTACGTTGAACTTTCCTTCAGTGCACGGAAATTGGATGACAAGGTAAGCTGCTTGATATTAACCTTACCAAAAGTAATAAGAATGCCTGCAAACACAATTTGATGAGATTTTCCCTGACAGATATTTTTTGCCTTATGTTATTAAACATATCAGGGTTTTCGGATGAATGTTCACAATGAGGCTTTCCTCAAGTTGCAAAGTAATTAAAAAAAAAACAAACTCAAGGGAATCTAATTAAAACCAAGACAAGTTAATTACACTACAACCAAGACAATTTAATTATATAAAATGCCACAGATCAGATGTGCTTAGAGAAGTGAACTTTCTGTAAGATGATATAGTTGAAGTGCCCTAAAATAATGCCAGAAAACTTCATAAGAGCAGTGTCATGATGGACATTTTGTTCAACAAAAGGTAGCTTGAATATGAGAAATATACTCTTGCGTATCTCTTCAAAAATATTCCCCTCTTTAATAAGAAAATTCTCCACTGACTCAAACATGACTCAGGATTATAATGAGTACCTCTTTCTGAAAATTTTTTTTGGTGTTTAGCAATTTACTTATAGTAAGCGTCTCAATTGACTTACAGCCCAAGAAATCCAGATTTTAACTCTGTTATTTCAGTGTAATAGCAGACGTATGATTATTTGAGGTATATAGTCTCTTCTAATATATGAAGGTGCATCTAATTAGAAGCATATGGTAACACTGTACAAAAGTTTAGGATTGTGATGCTCAAAGTGTGTTCTTGTAAACACTTGACATGTGAGTAGCTTAAAATCAAATCAGTGACACCACTTTTGGATACATAGATCAGATTTTCAAGATCAGATTGTAACTTCTGAAAAATATTTTTGGTTTATAGTACCAGAAAATCTCAGGCAAGCAGAAAGTACACAGAAAGATTAATAGTACTGAATTTTATTTAGAACATAGAGGTAAATAACTTTACTGTGTTCAGGATCATTAGCAATCATAAATGATCTGGACCTGAATTTGCTTTTCATCTGAAAGAAGAATTACCTTCTTCTTTCAGACTTGCTGAAGTCTTAGTGGGTTTGAGTTGCATGGTTTATTTAGGTGTCAACATGTAGATTTAAAAACCTCTGTTTAGACAGACATCTTTAGAAGTGATTTCCAAACTTGGACTCAGGTTTCTTCCTGTTCCACATGCTGTCATATCTAGAAAAAGGAGAGGATATATGCAACATAAGACTCCACTTGGCCATTACTTTTCCACAAATGTAGAATGTAATCTGCTCTAAATATTATGATTATTTATGGTTCTTGTTAGTATAAATTAAAAGGATACTGCCAGTATCAACTCTGAGCCGGGTCAGTGTTGTTTGAGCAACAGCTTTAGGGAGTGATTAAAATACTTTAGGGGGATAAGTTGAAAAGAATCAGTCCAAAATATTGCAACAATATTCCTTCCATCCATTACCATCAGTGGTATCTTGAATGGACAGGAATTTCCTTCCTTCATCCTTTAGAGGAGAGCTCCTTGAAAGAGGA
>JAWWES010000081.1:42721919-42732322 GCA_035583135.1 Lophotriccus pileatus | reverse complement strand
GTATTGTCATGTTTTATTGAAGCCCTGTCAGCTCAGATGGCACATCTTTGTTTCAAGAGCTCCACTGAGAACACTTCACAGTGGAACAATAACTTTTGGGAAGGTTCTGTTGCATTAATAGCTGTGTCACAATTACCATAACAAGCAGCTATGTTTTTTATGATAGCTATAATAAATTGTGAGCACTGAGGCGGGCAGTTGCTTTTCCTGGTCTGAGAGAGGCAGTTATTGTTTGGGAAAGATTCCCCAGTAAATGTCTGCAAAATACAAGACAATATTGCTTTTTTATGTAGTTCTCTACTATTAAACTGCTTCCCCAAAAAAGTCCTTAAATGCCCTGTCTTGCTGCTGAAGAATTTTCAAAATTTTAGTCTTTTGGCTACTTCAGCCCTTTTTTGAGGGACCTTTGACTTAATCTCCAGACCTGAATTCTACAAAGTGTCATGCTCTGAAAATTAATCTCTGAAAGATGTGTCAAACTAGGTGCTTAGAAACAGAGGTAGGTAAAATTTTAAAGGTTAAGTCGTATACATTTGTTATTGCTGTGTAATTGCTGCACGTACTGAAAGAACGATGTGCATTATACCACTACCAAATGAATTATATTAATAGCACAACATTATATTGCTGCTGTTCTCATTTCAGAGGATATTCTTTTGAGATAATGCAAAGGTGTTTGATGCAGCATAACAACCAAAAAGCTTTGAAAATGTTAATAGCTATGAAAGCAAATGTTTCTCCAGCTTGTCATTTTTTACTTACCGCAAAGCATCTTCAGTATAGAAGGATTTTTTTGTTTGTACTTAATTCTGAAAGGAATTAGGCCTTTTTTTTTTATTATTAAAGAAGGAGTGATATAAGCCATCATCCAGCATTAAAATCTTTTCTTTTATGTGGTATTACCTCAGTAGTTAAAAGCAGATATTATAAATTCCCTCGTGCTGATTTGCTGTTTCAACTTTATGATACTCAGCTAGGAAAGATACTGTATTTTGAATCTCACATGAAGTCTTGTTTTCCTTTCTGAAATTCTTCTGCACTCCCGGGTGCATTCTTTGGATGTATCACTTTGAGGTGTTTTCTTATCAAATTCATGTTTGATAAAAAACCCTGCTATTATTAAGCTTTTACTTAGCTTCAATCAGTCTACCTTATGTGTGAGAAGAGGCAGCTCAGTCTTTTTTAACCTTATGCACTCTGCATTTTAGTGTCACTATGATTTAACCAGCGGATGCTGGTTAAATCTCTCTGCTTGTTCTCCTTGCTATGCACTGGTAATATGGCAGAAAACCCTGTATATATTACCAGTTTCAAGTGCTGAGTGGAGTCCACCAGATACTAAATCTATATCAGGGCCTTGAAGCAAACTCTGGAGTTACAGACTTTGTTGGGTTTTGCACTGGTTCTGCATACTTTAACGTAAAGTGTCCTGTTTACCATGTAATTGGAACAAATAGGTAAAAATACAGCTGTGTTGTTTCGTGCTCCCCATGATAAGATTTAACAAATGCATATTCATGTGCTTTGCATCAGTTCCTGAACAGGCCGTTAACTTTAATTGAGGAGATAAAGAAACAGACCACTGACAGAACAGCACTCTGAACACATTGCGTCATTTTTAGGATATGACAAGACTTTAGGTTTCTTGAGCCTTGCCTAAGGCTTCCTGGTCCCCAGGGACTTACTTCCTTCTCCAGACATTCAAATTCAGGTGTCCCTTTTCAAAGCCCTGGTTTGTTTGGTGGCTTTGCAGCTATAGAATTGTAAAAATGCCCTCAAGATAAATTTGAGTGGTGTGCCTAGACCTCGGCTAGCATCTTATCCAAAGCTCTTCCCATCCCAGTGGTTATCCGTCTAGTAAAAAATAAGCATGGTGGACACTTATAATGAGACATTTGTAGAACTATACATATTACAGTGATTTTGACACTACCACTATTATGGAAACATTTAGAGAGCAAACAGAATTTCTCACTCCTCCAAGTTGACATTGAGGTCTGTGGTTTTGAATATGGCCTACAGAGAAGAATAATATTGTTATGCACAAGTTAATCATGTGCTTTTTTGAAGAGGAAAATGAAGAAAGGAGTTGAAACTACAGGAAATGGGTTTAGTCCATTTAAATCCTGCTCTTCCAGCATTGCACAGTTAGAAATTTGAAGCTTCCCTCTCCAGCTGTGGAGGGTTAACACCCATCCACTCTTTTGCCTCTGCAGGGAGCATGTCCAGAGTAAATGAGATGTTGAAACAGAAGTGTCTGTGGCCAAACTGCAGCAGTGCTATAGAAAGCAACTAATCTAGGTTTATGTAAGAAGGTTCAGGGTTGTTAGCTGAGTGCAAGACTAGGGGAAGGTGTTCTGCAGTGCAGTGGGTTTGTGCATATGAACCTCAGTTACTACCACAGATTTGCTTCTACTTAGAGATATTTGCGGCATTCCTCCTCTCCGTTTGTCATCTTAGCATGGACCGTGTTACCACATCCTAAAGAGGACTTGCTTCTCTAACCATCTCTATCCGTCCTGACAGTTGGTAGCACACAATGTCTTGACCAGTTAACTTCTTTTTTGAGAGGGTGGATGAATAGTGTGAAATTCATCCCCACTGTAGAATAACCTTCAAAGTTCAATACATCATAAAACGGATGTTAAAAGACCAAACAGGTATGGAGACAGAAAGAAACAAACTATGTGGATGAAGGGGCTAAAGCTCAGGAATCTGGACTAGGTGTAAGAAGGGAAAAGGACATTTTACAGTTCTGCATGCTATGATTAAATTGGCAAACTGGGTACAACAATAGTGCCACAGGAATCCTTGTGGGACAAAGACAAGAATGAAATATTGCTGAGAGACACCAGCACTAAAACTGTGCTGGCTCTCCTTTGTCATTAGCAGTCAGGGAAGCATCAGTGTGTTGTGCCTGAAAAGCTCAAAGAGGAAGAATCCTCAAGAGTAACCTGTCCTGTATTTTATTTTAGGATTTTTTCAGCAAATCTGATCCTTTCCTGGAGATTTTTCGTGTGAATGATGATGCAACCCAGCAACTTGTTCATAGGACTGAGGTAAGGGATGGAGTTGGATTTACTTTCCAAGGACATAGGTGGGCTGTCAGGAGGAATAGTTTATGCCTCCCATGTCACAAATGATATTGCAAACATGTTTAAAAACACTTCCTAGTGTTACACTCTAGTGTAATTATTAACTAGTGGATATCAGGTCTTGACTTATATATCTTACAGTAAAGGCAGATGATACTGAAACCAAAGGCCCAAATTTAATCAAATTGGCAGATACTCTGTTTGAGGGTCCATAGTTATAGATATGATATTTAGCCAAAACCATGCTACAGACAGTATCATATTTTCCCATTAATGCTATGTTGCATCTTCTCCACTTCCTCCCAGGGTGCTGGTGCTAAAGAGATTTCTAATCTGAGTGCTTTACATTTGTTTCTTGTGTCCCAGTGACACTACTGCTTCCACGCTAATGGAAAAATGGAAAAAAGCACCATTTAGGTGTACAGCATGGAGCTGTGCTGGGTATTTGGGTTTACGAGCCTGTTATGGATTCCATGAAGTCTTTCTGGCAAGGCAAACCATATGCCTGTTAAATTCATGTTGCCCATCCCTATTACCTACTCCTGCATCTCTTCCATGGCTTCCAGTTCAGTTCTACAACCTGTCCCTTGTAAGTTACACGCCTGCTGAGGCATGGCAGTGCTGGAGTAATCTCTTCAGCATTATCTACACATGATATATGCGGAGAAATATGGGCCTGTTTCCCACCTGGCTCCTTTGGGGGCTTTCCAGAGGAGTGTTGTAAACTGCAGATTGCTCAAGGACAAGTATTCCATGCATGTTGTTCTGAAAACTCCAGCTGAGCTCTGCTTTCTTTGTCTCTCTGGTGAACATACTGTATTGAAAACTGTGGCTCTTGTTAGCATTCTTTTTGGAGGTGTAGAAATGTTAATGGTTCCCTTTTTTAATTTCACTCACAGGTTGTGATGAATAACTTAAATCCAGCATGGAAGACCTTTAAAGTGTCTGTAAATTCGCTCTGCAGTGGAGACCAGGACCGCAGGCTAAAGGTCAGAAGTCATTCCTACTTTTTTAATAGTTTTACTCATCGAAAATGAAAGTTTGTCTCCCTTTTCCAAGTGTAGATTGCTGTTCTGCACTTCTCTCTTTGAAGGAAAGGATGATCACACTGCTGCTTTATGGTTACCATAATCAAATTAAGGATGCAGAGAAGTGGTAATCCACTGTAATCAATAGATTATGCTCTGTGTTTCTTACAGTAAACCCAAAAGTGACAGGTTTTTTTCTATAGGTTGGATAATTTGAATCCAGCATTATTTAACTGGTGAAAGTATCCTCAAGGGAAGAGGCAGCCCTACCACAATTTTAACTACCATTTCCTCACTTCTGTATCTGGAGACCTACTGTAAAAGAAACACTGAAATATGAGATCTGTTATTATATTTGACGAATAAGGTGGCCACAAAAAGACATGTGTCATAGTAATGGAAGAGTTATTAGTCATCAGAAAGACAGAGGGTTTGGGACTTGGAGCTTTGTGTAGAAAAATTCATCTTCTTTTGGCTAATTTGAATTCAATCAAGGCTGTATCCCATTGTTCATATCTTCTAATCAGGCTTAAGGTTAATACTTAATTAAAAAATATCAAAGAGCACTGGTCCCCAGTGTCTGTTCAGCCTCTTGGACCTGGTAAGAGAACACTGGACTCTAAAGTATGGTGCTTTTTTTCCCCCTTTTTCTTACTATGCCGAAATTGTTTAATAGAATTTTCTTTTGTCCGTGGAAGCATTTCTTCTTTCATCATTATAGCTGCACAACCCTGCAGGAATGTTGTCATTTTTAGCTCATTACATACTGTGGGATGTGCTTGAAGCTATACAATAATAAAATGCTGGTGTGGATATGTTACAAGGCATGTCACAAATCAGTGGAAAGGGTAAAAGGAGTCTTATGAATGCTTGGATTGTGATTTATAACTTCACAAAACTAGCCCTGTTATTATGGAACAACGGTGGTATTGACACAGTGTTTGTATGTATATGTTTGTGTGGCATTGGGGGTGCACAAGGAAGGCACAGGTATAAAAGTTTAACTGTATAAATTGTTTTTCTTCCCTAGTGCCCTGTGTCACTGCTGGGCAAACAAGATGGGTTCAAGGGAAAAAGAAGTTCCAAAAGAGTGAGGCAGCTTGAGAAAACAATGAAAGATGTAGCAAGGAGAAGTGAAGGATGAAGTAGATGAAGTACAGGATACTTAGAAGGCCAGACCAATGTGTTTGTGACATGTGCCTGAGATGTGTGAAGGAAGCTCAGCATCTCAGGTGGTACAGGGAAACAGTTGTGAAAGGTCTTCCCATCTACACCTTAGCTGGTAAATGGTCAAAACCAGTTGTGTTTGGCATGTTCAGTGGGCTTGAAATAGAGTTGTAGGAGATGAAATAGAGAATGAGCTGTACAGAAAGAACATCTTCCATTTTAAAATGCATGCGAAATTAACAATATTGGCTGAAGAGAATTTCTAATGCAAATGAAGAAATGTAGAGGAGTTATTTATTGTATGTGTAGGATGACAGTAATGTGAAGTGTTAGGATAAGGACTTTGTTATCTTGGGAGGTTGCCATTTTATAAATTTCCTAGGTAGATTAAATAGCTATATGTCAGTTGCCTGAAACACAGAACATAAGCACATAACTCAGTGTTGTATAAGCAATATAGACCTCCAGGAAAGGAAAAGAGGGGAAAAAGAGCAGCTGCCATCCAGGGGTAGTAATGTGACTGACTCAAAGGACAGTGAAGGCCAAGGAGCACTGCCGTGGCTGGCACCTCCGTTGGTACCTCTGATGCCTGGGCTGCTACTTCATGACAAAATGGAAGCACTGGAAAAAGCACAGATGGTGCATATTTGGACACTGTGTTCACATCAGAGCTCAGGCAGGGCTGGGAGCTGAGGTTTTGCTTTTGAATTGAGTGAGCTATGAAAGGCTTGGAAAGGGAGGGTACATCTCTAGTACATCTCTTTGATGTATTAGAGAAGGGCAGGCCACTGGTGGGACATATAGACAGAGGTGACGTGGTTAAAGCATGTGGGAGTGCTGTAGCTGCTGCAGCAATCTGACAGGTGAAAGAGAGCTGCAGGGGGTAATGATAAAGAGCACGGTATATTCAAAATATGAAATGCTGAGAGGCTGAAGAAGAGATGTAATGTGACAGATTACCTGTGTTGTGCAGCCACTCCTAGGGTGCATCTTACACAACCAGATGCAGAAGGTTGTAACCTGTCTCTTCCTTGTCACAAGGTCCCAAATCACCTAGTCCGCCTTATATCTGACAGCCACTTGGAGCAATCAGTTGTGCCTGGCCTTACAGGATCTGCTTCTTGAGGTACCTTAAATTGAAATGAGTAACATCCCATAGTAATGTGACTATATAGGTTTGAGGCAAGAAATGGATCAGAATTCTGACACTGAAATGAAAAGCAGAATTAGCTGAGCACTGCCTTCACCACATTGTGTACGTGTGGCCTTTAAATCACTTAGATGAGAAAACCTAGGAAGAGAAGCAAACAAAATGTAAAGCTTAGGATATCAGAACAAGTGGCAAGTCCTTAAGGGTAGGGGAATGTTGTTCTGCAGTGAGAGACATGCTTTAATGTCTTTGAAGCTGAGGTGAGAAGGTGTGAGAAAGGCTGAGATTTCAGCTTGGATAGAAGAAGATGTATTGGGGAATAAAGGTGGTCTTTGAGCTATGAGCAGAGATATAGTAGTCAAAATTGTTTGCAGATGATACTGCAGAAGAGAGGCTGAAAAGGGAGTAGTGAAGAGGAACAAGAATAGTCCTTTAGGACTGCCTGTAGACAAGATGAGGGGAAAGTCAATGAAAGTATGGCTAGAGAAGAAAACCAGGGCAAGATGCATCTTATGAACATATTTAGAGTTTTCAAGACAGGTTTTGTCTTTTTGAGAGAATACATGTTTTTATTTGTGTATGCAAGTGTTTGCAGGCCCTGATTTAGATATCTGAGTTATTGTCTGAGGCTTCAATTCAGTCATTTGCAGAAAAGCTAAAAGGACTAAGATTTGCACCAGATCATTCATGAGTGCAGGAATATTTTAACATTAATTATGGCTGTAAAATAAGGAAAAAGCTTGACATTTATTTCAAATTCAGGCCCTTTATAACTTTTAGTGGGTGTACGATAAGTCTGTTATGGTAGAGCAGCCCCCAAAATCACTTGTATTTGACAGATAACATATAGCACTTGTCAGATGATTATTTGCTTCCTCTCTGTATGGTTTGTAACCTAGGAGTTTGATGGCAGTGAGGACAGAAGAGTGGAAATTATAACAATTAAGGAGATGAAGTGTCTGTGACTGGTATAGCACTGTATGAATGTTTATATTTTAATTTACATTGACTAAGCAGTCCACTCTTGAAGCGACCATATTTTGGAACATTTTACTTTAGTTGCTTTGTTTCACTTCATAAAGTATATAGCAATATGTTTCTGCTAAGTGCTGGAAGAATTCCCTGTGTCATATTTAATGTGGGGGAGATTTAGTGTGTTCCAGCTGCCTCGCTGAGCATCAGCTTCTTGCCAAGATTGCTTGATCACTGCGTGAGCAGTGATTGCATAAGGCTGGCTAGTTTTATGTCTATACCTGCTGTTAGTTTTTTCACACACTATGGAAAGCATAATCTGAATTAAGGTTTAAAGAGGCATCAGCAGTGCTAGGAGAGAAATATCAACTTGTGGAAATTCTGTAAGACTTCTTAACAACTGCAGACAAGCTGCAACTGACACTAACTTGGGCTTCCCCCTGTAGGCCAAATGTAGCACTGAAGTCTTGGCCTTTCATCTCTGCCTCTGAAATCACATGGGTATGGAGATTAGTGGTCAGATTTGTGTTATGAGGAATGGGGATTAATGGAAAAAGTGCACTAAAACACTCCAGATCAACTTACAGAAGTTTGATCTTCATTAGTCTTGTACCCCAAGCAGTCTTTACACTGTCTGGGCATGTGAAACTTTCCGGTTTAAATATCTGTTTAGAAAGATAAGATAAAAAAGGTCACTAAAATCAAAGCAACCAGTAATTAGAGTCTGTCTCAGAAGTCTTTTGCTAGCATCCTTTACGAAGTCTGTTAATTCAGATTCCTTATGGGCTTTTAAAAAACCCCTAATTTTGTTTTATTTAGCCGTGATGCAGAGAAGAGTGAGTATTTTATTCCTCTCAGGACACCTTGTAAAACTTTATTGCAATTATTGCTGCTCTAGGTTTTATTATAAAAAGGATATATTAGATTTATGAACCTACAGAGCTTTTTTTCCCAGACATTGAAACCATCTGAGAAGTCTGGTCACACTTCAGTGCCGATCATACCGTCTTTTAATGCTAATGGGACAGACAAGTTGTGTATGCATTGAAGTGAACAAAATACCTCTTGGATCCAAAAGTAGTGCATTGCTTTTGTAATATGTGAAGAGCTTCAATTCACAACAGTAATTACTGACAAGTCTGAGTGATGATTATAATCCTTCTCAGGGCAGTGTTTATCCTAGTCTGCTGGGTTGAAGGTCCTGTAAATTGTGGAACTTTGGCATTCAAGTTTGGTTTAAGAGTGTGAGTTGTGTTGCTGTCAAAGCTTTGTCTGAAATACAGGCTTTTATTGTGGGTATTTTCTGGTGGGAATCACCTACTGTCCACCCATTCTAATAGTTGCAGGGTTCCTGTTTTTCTAGAGGAGTTCTGGTAATGTACACAGAAAAATAATCTCTTTTTGGTTTGGTATTAGATACTGTAATACTTGGGAAATAAACACCTAACAAAGTGCTTGTTATGCACAGGCCAAACAGGGCTCATGGCATGGAGATATGTCTATATCTTCTGCTGAGGTTGTATGGAAAATGTCACCAAAAGAAATTCTGTTCGTAAGGAGAAGAGGAAGAAAACCCCTGGAATATAAACGTAGTTGAGGTGAAGTGATAAGCTGCAAGGAGAGGGGGACATACATGTCATGTCTGTATAGGAAGTCCCTTCTATCTTCTACCCACACAGGGGGAAATCTTCAGAAGAAGAATGTCTGTTAGATACTTTTCTACCTTTCAAAAGTCTGTAGGTTACAACTGTATCATTCCTGTCAGGTTTTTTTTTATTGTTTCATCCCTGCCTAACCCAGATTACGGATGATGATCCAAGTGAAATTTGTGCATGCACAGTTACGAGTGGGACCCACAGCCATGGTTACCGGGGCTGCTCCTTACATCAGGTTATAAGTCCTCGGAGTGTATGAGGAGCTCTTTGTAGCATGAAGCCCTGAGACAGTACTGTTGTTTACTTTAGGATAACCATGGGAAAGTTGCCTCTTCTTGTGTACTTCTAAAGGAGGTTAAAACCTGATTTTGCCGTTCTTCTCCATTCTCTCTTATGTCCAGTTGACTTCCTTGGCTCTGTCCATACGATCTGTTGGAGTAGCTGTGTCTGAGCACATGAATTCTATGTTTGGTTTTCTGCTGAGGGGTCTATCTGCAAATGCTTATAAGCCCCAGTATATCTATGATACTCTTAGGGCTAGTGAGATGCATTCACAAGTGTAAAGGTCATGTGATTTTCAATTAATTGCGGCCCTAGGACCTTGATAAATAGCAATACATGGCCCTTTCCAATGTGAATTTTCATAGACCATGAATTTTCTACTTTTTTTTTTTTGGTAGGTCATTGCTAACAAGGTCTTCTTGATAGAACTACACTCTGCTTAAATTAATAATCTATTAGTGCCTCTTCTGCCTCGTTGATACTATTTGTGGTGGGTTGACCTTGGCTACTATGGGGAAATGAACTCCAGCTCAGCCAGACCCAATACACTATTATATAATGTGATCCTTGTTTACAGTATTAATAGAAGAAGCTCCACAGCCTACAAGAAAGATTTTTACATTATTCTGGAAGGAAATAGCCAGTCACTTTATTTTAAGTTTATTAATTAAAATCATTAAATGAAAAACTTGTTATTAAGATAACAATCTCTTCCCCAGTGCCTGTTATGGCATTTCTGGGGGTGGAACAATGGGTCTTCTTCAGATAGCTGTAACCTTCTGTTTCCATATGATTTCTTAAAATGTTGATTCTTTCATGCTATATGTTGGATCATTAAAGGAAAAAAATGTTTCTTACAGGTCTGTAAATCACAGAATCATAGAATTAACTGGGTTGGAAGAGACCTCTGAGATCATCAAGTGCAACCCTTGATCCAACCCCACTGTGATTACCACATCATGGCACTCAGTGCCACGTCCAGCCTCATCTTAAACACCTCCAGGGACGGTGAATCCACCACCTCTCTGGGCAGCCCATTGCAATGTCTGATCAC
>JAWWES010000081.1:42699218-42721819 GCA_035583135.1 Lophotriccus pileatus | reverse complement strand
AACCCAGCACAGAGTGCCCCTGTCCAAGCCATGGGCTGCAGCTTTTCCAGGAGTATATTATGGGAGACAGTGTCAAATGTATTGTCTGCTCCATTCTGAGTTAAGAAAAGCAAATAGTACTGGTTATTTTTATATTCTCTGAGTTATTACTGCAATGTTCTCTAGATCAATAAGCTTTCAGTGACCTTTGATACTTGAGTACAGCTCTGCTTATACTATAAACCAGTATGTTATAAACCATTATCCTTCAATAAACCCTCAGTACCTCTGAAAGCTGCTAGTGAAAGTAACTGAGCAGAACCTGTGAAGAAGGCCAAGTAAAGCTAAAGATACAAGCAACAAGTAATCAATTTAGACAAATCCATTAGTGCTCTTATTCTTTCACACTTTAGCTGTCGGAGTGTTTGAAGCACTAATGTGGAAAGATACAGTTTATGGTCAACAGCAATAATTTGTGCAGGATTTTAAAGAGCATGTGGCACGAAAGGCAATTTGAGCAGTGTCAAATGATGATTAGAAAGGCATGAGCTGAAGGATTTCATGCTGTTCCATAAGAGAAGACTCATTTATTTTTGCTGTTTTCTTTGCACTTTTAATTCCAGGTAGAAGGAGACCGAGAACAAATTACAGTATAGGCTAGACTTGCTGGTTATTTACTTGATTGGGTGATTTCAGTCATACCTAATTAACTAAGCAGTTCTACATTTTCCCTTCAATTTACTCACTGAATTGATGCCAGTGGAGCCAATCATTCCTGGCTTGCTTACCCTGATGTTGCTGAAGAGGTATTTGCATATGGAGTCCTTCTTGTAGAAAGTCTTCAAAAGCAAAAAAAGGGGGCCTCAACCTTGACATGTCTTCAATATGAATCAAAAGATATCTTCAAATTACTTTTTCAGTAAGTCATTTCTTTTTCATTAGGTCGGGGCATTTTCCTGGAACCTGTAGAGTAATTGCCTCACTCTTTGAGAGTGCAAATCTTTATTTATAGTCCGAATAATATTTATTAGCCATTTTAAGGGTGTTATCATGTTGCGAATTTTCAGCAAAGTTCTTCTAAAGCTAACTGTGCAGCTGGTAATTTTAGATAATAAAAAGTTCCTTCTTGGTGGTCAAAAGAAAGAAAAAAATAGGCTTAAATATTAGGATGAGGTGTATATTTAATAAGCTAAGAGAAATACATGTGTAAGTGCATACTGCTTAATTAGAGTACGAGTCTTCTGAAAGAGTGATACATTATTTTGAGGAAAAACTAAAAGCCAGTTTCTGAGACCTCCTTGCACAAATACCATTGGGCCTACTTTTCTAGTAAATGTTTCTTTTCCTTTCTCTCTCATATTCCTCTTGTTCTCTCTATCTGCCTGTGGTAGCAGGTCCTACACTGATTATTAAAACCTCAAATTGCCTACTCTGTAAGGTCTGCAGTGACTGTGGGGAATTTGCTGCAACCAATCACCCTGTTTTGTCAGTTTGGGTTAATCTATAATTTAGCAATCAGTTTATAATATGAGCACCTCCTGAATTCACTGATCGCAGCAGTGTGTTTGGTACCCTGATTTATCTCAGCATGTCAAGGACTGACCTGATCAATCTTCATAAACTCTGTGTGCAGGTAGGGTGGAAGATTTAAGATCACCCTTAAAACAAAACTGATTAACTCCATGTGTGTGTGATCTCAGCTTACAGATTCCATTTTTTATGTTGCCTTTCCTTGGCTGTATTCTTGATAAAGCAGTTGAATATGCTGTGGAAAAAAGTACCAGACTGCAGTTAAGATTTAGGAGAGAGAAATAGACTTAGGAAATGAGCTTGATCTCATATTTGTTAGAGTCAAGTGAGCTCATTCTAATGACTTTAATAGGCACTAGTTTGTTCTCCATTATGGTAACTGCTGGATATATAGCAAATTAATTGTCAGATTAATTAATCTAGATTTGGGTTAATTGATGTTTGTGAAGTGCTTTGAAGATGAAAGAGCTATCTAAATGACAAGTGTTGTCACAACAATTAAGGGTCCAAGTGGATTGCACAAGGAGAGATCATTTGATATACAGTGGTTAAAAAGAAAAGAGCTGATATTCTCATCTCCAAGGGCTGCTGATAAAGGTGGTGGTGGAAGGCTGAAGACTGAAGAAACTAAAAGTGGCAGGCTAGTGAGAGATAGGATTTTTTTTCCCATCCATTGGATGACTCTGACAGACCAAGTTTAAAGAGTTCACCCTGTAAAAGGAGATTTTTCCTTCCCATTCCTTACCAGAACCCCCAGTTCCATGAGCTCTTGGGCAGAAATGAAGACATTTCCCCATGACATTGTGAGAAACATTCATAGTCTGAAAAAGAGAGGAGAAAACCAATCAAAAATGCTGTGTGTGAATTTGTTTGTCTGGTTTAGGGGATCTGAGGAGCGTTTGCTCTGTTACTCTTTTGCAAATAAGAGAGAATTGCTTCCAAATAGATTGTACCTTGCATTTATTGTGAGCTTCCTTCAATTGCTTACTGCCTCCATGGTTCCATCCCAAGACAAATAAATACATCCTTCCACAGCTTTCCTATGCAAGTCATCAGTATGAGAAATGTTTTGAAGGGCTCTCTCTTCCTCTCTTGAGCTGTTTTGAAACTGAGTTTTAATCCCCTGAAATGAAACAGAGGCTCCTGCAACTGCTGCTCACTGTAATCCAAATCAGAAATGTCTGGTTCCTTCACAGGGCAATAGTTGAGAAGGTACTTAATCCCATTCTGAGGACCATTTGAAATGAAACAAAGCACAGTCCTGGTAATGAGGATCAGTTCCACACTGGAGGGTGGGCATACAGGATGCCAATTAATTAAATGACCTCTACATTCTTCCCTATTTTCATATCCCTGTTTTGATAGTGCACTGAACCCCCTTACAGACCCCAGTATTAGCTGCAGAGCCGCTTCCTGTAGAAGTTCAGAAATCAGTTTTGAATTAAAATAATAGAATAAAGCTCTCCTTTCACTAAAGCAGATCAGGATTAGGCTTAGCTGTAACCTTGTAAAACAGCTGAATGCTGTAGTGAGAGAATTTTAAGTGTTGCATATCTTAAAGAAAATCCATCAGTTTCATCCCTTTGTGTCTACAGGACATACAGTGACTTACAGTATTTCATGATATTAAAAACGAGAAAAAAATGAAAGTCTAACCAGTTTTTCATATTCTTTTTTTCATTTCTTTTTGTTGAGACTGGAAAGAATAGGGAAGGCAATTTCTAGACAATCTCATTTCAGTCTCTCATAAAGTAGCAAATCCCCACATTGGCTGACATATAACCAACTTATAAAGGCCTTTGGTTTCTTTTCAGATATCTTTTTTTACTGTTTAAATCAAGAATTACACACTCATGGAAATCCTCTTTCTGTTAAATCTTGTAATAAATTTATCCGTTGCTATGAACTATATACTTAAATAGAAAGATTACCTTAAAATTCTACTCAGGAATTGTATTTTGTAGTTTATATGCTAACATACGGCCATGCAAAAATGGCTACATGCTGCAGATAATATAATATGTGTATTTTAGATTGTAGTGTTCTCAGGGAACATAACAGAGTCGAATTTAAGGCAAAATAATACATTTGTTTAAAAAAAAATTACAGTAAGCATCTTCAGGGACCTAATTATAAATTAATGTTTGTGATATTCTAGGCAACATTAGGGCAGAAATAGCTATTAAGTGCATCTAAACTTAAATATTTTAGAAGATGTCTCAGTACATGGTGGTCAGTTGGAAAGTGTGAACTTTGTCTCACACTGAAAATATGTATTTAGTCCTCGCTTACACAGTGATCTCACCTAACACACATTCTGTTAAAATTTAGATCTGCATTTTTCATTTGCCAAAAACCTGTTTCCTCCCAGCTAGATAGAACACACATTTTATAATATGTAAGTACACGTGTATAATGTATATGCACCTTACATAAAAGAGTTATGTTTTGTAATAAAACTGTTTTATCTGCCTTACCAAATCTAAATTAAGCATGCTTGTCATGCATGATGGTTCTCTAAATAATTTCAAAAGTGTTTGATAGCTGTGCTCTTACAGGATTGCACAAAAAAAGCATTAGCTGATCGCCAACCTCCTTGAGGTAATACTAGAAGAAATCAAGGCTCTTGGGATCAGAGACTTCACTGTGTTTGTGGATAGTTGTTCTGTTTGTGTGTTACAGCTGCTGAAGCATGCTGGGGAAGTTTTGCCACCACTAGCTCCCACTAGCTCAGAGCTTTATCCCAGTCTCCCTCAGACATGGAGAAACCAAAAGCTGTTTGTTCACTAGGGACAGTGGAGTTATTTTAATGGCTTATTCACCAAGAGCAATGCCAGTAGTGTGTTTTTCAGAAAGCTTGGGAGAAAGGTGTTCTCTTATTCCCCTTCTGCTCTGAGCTTCCACTGTGGCAACCCCAGCTCTTCAGGGCTCTTCAGTGACTAGCCAGCTGTGGTGCAGCAATCCTTTCCCCTTTCCATGTTGCTGTTTCCAGTTTTGCTCAACAGAATTGTTCAAAGCTTAGCGTATTCAGTTCGTTGCTGCCACAGAACACCTCAAAGGATGTGCAAGCTCTTTTGAGGATAAGACTTCTCTATGACCTTAGAGATGATTCGTGTCCTGAGCATGACAGCCATTGTGTCTGCTTTGCGTGAGATTAAAAGTGTCAGTGTTGTTTCCTTTCACAAACATACTAATGGTTCCCCTTCAGAACAGCGCATGGATTGTTCATACATCCTTAAGTGAAAGAGAAGGCGAGTAATGTTAGAAATCATTTCTCAATAGCACCAGTATTACAGACTGTCGAGTCTTTTAGTCTGCTTTTAGAAGAGATGATAAAAAAGGCTATGGCTTCCCTGCCCTGTATACTCTAAATTGCCTTGTTCTGAAGTTACAATATAGGAACAGCAACAGCATCTAACAGCAGTTATCTCTTAGACAACTCTTTAGATTTCAAATGCCTAAGGTTTGTTCAGATCCACTAATCACCTCTTAGATCGTTGACTATTACATTATGAGCCTGATTTCCTATTGAATTTCCTTATTTATTTTATTTCTGAGAAATTCCAGAATTTACTGAGGGTAATTTGTTTTCTATGCTAGTAAAAGATAACCTTAAAGAGGTAGCTCTGAAGTCCTTAATAACTTGGGGGAAATTACGAGGGTATGGTGTCCTCAGAGTACATGAACTTGAAAATCACTGTCACCAGGCACAAAGGAAGTTCTCTTTCTATACAACACAGTTCAGTGATGGAATAGAGATATGCTGTCAAAGGATGTTGGAAGGCCAAAATCTGTAAATATGGTAAAAGTGTGACTAGACAAATTCATGAGTGGTTATTGCATTGTGGCTGACTTTTACCAACATATAGCAGATGCTCTCTCCAGCTTCAAGAGTATGTAAAGTTATTGACTGCCAGTAACTGGGAGAATATGGTAAAGATGAATGTACATTTCCTTGTCTTATATAGTTTGTCTCTAGGTATTTTCTAGAATCTGACAGAAAGATGATATGATACCATGTACTTTTAATATTTTTTGTGGTGAATGCTTGTAGCTTTCAAAATGAAATTTAAGTGTTGATTTTCATTTGAAAAAGCTCTAATTCGTTAGGGCTTCATTATCTGAGAAACTGTGCATATTCATACAAAGTTGATATACATACTGCTGATGGGTCGTTTTGCAACGTTTCCTCTGCTCCAGTAAAATTTTGTGAAAAGGTGAAAGGTAAATGGATTATTTAGAGCTGAAGTGTGTCTAGTTTGCTGTGTATAAACACATAGATAAGCCAGTCTAGTCCTTTACTATTCTGTGGCAGCTGCAGTAGAGCATAGGGAATTCTATATATGCCTTCAAATACTCATCCTGACCCTGGTTACACATGCACAGCCCTCTGCTGCCTTTCTTTCTTGTATAGATCAGCTTATACATTTTTCATAAAAATACTGCCCTTCAACAGAATCCCTGTTTGATATCAGCTATTTCTGTTTTGATTTTTTTTTTTTAATGAATCCATTTCTAGTTGCAAGAATAACATCTTAAAATCTGATGACTGCATGTTTGGAAAGGCAGGTTTATTTTTACGGACTAATTAAGAAGTAGGTTACTCACATTAGGGAGTCACGATTCTTCTCTTAGACAGACAACAGTGTTTCAGACCCTTGCACTTCAAAATATTGAAAAAATACTTAGCGTTGTGCCAAAGATTACTCTTTGACTCATCACCAGGCTAAAATATAGGAGTAAAAAATTTGCCTATTGTGAGATTGCAAGGGTACCATAATACCACAAGCAACCATTCATGAATAAAAGGGAACTTGTGCGTGTGTGTGTGTGTGTGTGTGTATGAATATTGCTGCAGACTGCTGATAAATGTTAGTAATAAATGAGTTATGTTGACCCAAGCAGTGCTGAAAGTTATCACATAAATGTTTCATGACACTGTTACTAATAAAGGTAACAGGACAGAAGCAGATTATCTGACAGAGATACTTGTGGAAAGGGTGTCTCCTTCCACCCTAGGTATCTGCTCCCCACCAGTCTGAGCTGTCTGGGAACAGTCAGGATCAGGCTTTGGGGGACTTCACCTTGTGGTTGTCTTGGGTGTGGTAAGAAAGCCTGTATGCTTTCCCCCTTTCTTCTGAGTGTGGGATCCCTCTGTTCCAGTTCATACTCTATCCCTCGCCCCTCTCCTGGGAGTCTTGCATGCTCCAGCTCTGACACTTGGCAGAAGCTGGCTGAGGTGGGGGAAGCAGAAGCATGGCTTGGCTCTAGCCATTCCACATGCAACATTCTAGGTGTGAGGAATTCATGCAGATTAAATCTTACCGGCCCTTGGGAGGGCAGAGGTGAGGCAGAATGGATGGGCCAGAACTGGGAAACAGGAGGTGCTACATGTGGTTAGAAATGAGGCTGTGGTAATATCAACCCCCAGTGTCACTATGTACATTTTAAACTGTGAGTCTGCTGCAGTGTCCCTGAAACCTTGTCTGGTGCTATACTGAAGCTGTGGTAAGACTGTGAAACAATGGCTTTCCTCATCAGAATGCAGTGTGTGCTACTCCAAGCAGACTTATGAATATGCAAAACTTGCACAAAATAATTAAAAATCACAAACTCATACTCATAATATCTCATACGCATTTTAAAATTTAGAATAGTGATTTTAGTAGCCTAAATTTGTTTTTTCACAGCACTTGGACCTTTAATCTCCTTAAGAGCTTTGAATCCTCAACACTACACAGCTTTAAGGTGACCTGTAAAAGTGAAATACAGGTAATCCTGGTAATGTAGTGTTCACTGCCTACTCTCCTAGTCTGACTTGCTCCCATTTTCCTGGCTGTTCAGAGCATTAAGCATGTACTTGTAAAGTTGTTGACATTTGAGTTCTTTCCTTCAATCTTTAAGAAATAAGAGCCTGATCTGTGCAACTTCTGGTGCTGATTTCTTTGACTGGTAATTTCCTTCCTTTCTACACAAAGCAAGACATTATTCTGATCACCACTTTGTAACTGGGCACTTTCTGCCCAGGGATAGACTTGCTACCAAATTTAAGATCAAGATTAGTTGTAGGATAGATATTCAGAGGAGCTTAGGAGATAAAGGTGAAGTTTGGAGAAAAGAAATGTCAGATACTGATTTGTTCGGTCTTGTATAGACGAACATTCCTTCATAGGCAAATAGCTGAGGGTTTTTTTTAAAACTAGAAGTTTTCTCTACAGTTCATTACTTTTGAGCACCCTTTCATCTTAAAAGGCATGCAGAGGTTTGCCTGTGTTTGGTTGGGGGTTTTTTGTGTTGGTTTTTGTTTGTTTGTTTGTTTGTTTGTTTGTTTGTTTGTTTGTTTGGTTTTGGCTTGGTTTTGGGTTTTTTTCTTTGGGTTTTTTTGTGGGTTTTTTCGTGTTTGTTTGTTTGGTTGGGTTTTTTTTGTAATATTTGTGTGTCATAGAGTACAGCATTAGCAGAGGCCAGAACTGGAATCAGTTCTGCTTGTGGTATTTTGGATGTAGGATATATGACCCCCAACTGCAGATGCAGGTTCAGTGATCCTTCACAACCCCAAACACTACAGACTCCAGTGAATTCTGCAAAACATGGACATATTTGAAATACTGAAAGCTTCCCTTATTTGTTTGCCAGGACTGAGAAAAATGAAAAGATGGTTTTCTTGTAAGCACTATTCTGTTAATATTGCTAAGAAAGACCTGCTTCCTTCACTTTCCATATTTTATCAATTTATGCTGCTCATGGGATATCTATTGCTACAATACCTCAATATTGCACAAGTTTTACTTGTCAGAAATAATCAGAATTACTGATAATTTTTCAAAAACATTATCCTGCAGCTTTTAAGAAAGTTTACACAAAATCCAGCTACTCCAGGATCCTTTTGTGATTTTAGATGTGTGCTTCCACTTCCTATTCCGGAGAGAGAGAAATATCTGTACAAGTCTGCAATAAGAGTCTCACAACTGCAATCCCACAAGAGCACTTAGTGAATAGCCTATTTATGCCAACACAATGCTGTGCTGCTGGAGGAGAGCCTCAGGATCTGGCATATTCACTCCCTTTTTCATCCATTCCTCTTTTCATACCATCTTAATGCTTAAGATATGTCTTGCAAACCCAACATAAATACGAGGGGACAAAGTTTGTCAGGATTTTCATCTCAGGTTTGTTTTTTTTTCCCAGACCTCCTGCTTTTGGGCTTCAGATAAAATAATTTGAATCTACGACAGTTTTACCAGACTGAGGCATCAAAAGAAGTCCCCCCAAAAATAAAAGTAGTTAATTTTTCCTTCTCAAGACAGCATTTCATAGATAAATTTTCTTCCCTTTAAATTTTAAAACTAAGAATTAAACCCCAATTACACTTTTTTAAAATTATTATTTTTTTCCCTTTTTTTTTAAATCACGTTGGATCAAACAGGGAAATTTTGTGAAATGTAAAGATAGCATTTCACGTAGTTCTGTTCCTGTGCCAGGAGACTGGAGAGTGTTGAGCTCAAGGTGATGTTCCTGGGGATCAGACAGTATGAAGTCAGCATCTTTGCTGTTCAGGTGCTTGATTCAAGCCCCCTCGTGGTCTACAGAAAACCATATTCTGGAGGAATACATTTCATAAAAATAAGATCTGCATTCCTCAGCTGTCATGCATGAAAAGGGACTGCTGATTAGTCATTTTAGTGTTCTACCAGGTATATTTTGTAAATGAAGTATCTTGAGTATATTCTGGGAATCTTAAATTACCTTGTAAATTCAGAATATTACTTGAGATGGTAAACTGCCATTAGCTTTGTGGTAAAATACTGTTTCCATATACAGGAGACAGTATTACTCAAATGAATGTTACAGCACTGCAAGGAGCAACTGCATGTTCCATTTACCTTCTTTTCTTACAACTGAGAAATATAACCATATTTGAGTATGAATGCTTTTATTCAATGAACATGAAGAGACTGGTATATTGAAATTAATTGTGCTTGGAGTTTATAAGAACAGCTTAATAAATTACTTCTTTTATGCTCTTTTAACTTTGATTTTGTAAAGGCTAAACAAGCTGCCTAAAGCTTCCCCTCCTTGAAAATCAATTTTTCATGTGGTATTGCCATGCTAGTAATAATTCCTTAATTCCTTTTCCTGTTCCAGACCTGAGTGATTTTATCTATAAAAAAGAGGTAGTAGTAGCTGGGGAAAATAAAAAAACAAACAAAAACTCAACCAACAACAACAACCAAACAAAACCCCAAGCCAACAAACTATCAAGTTATTTTGCCTCTTTCCTCTCTGTCCCGATTAAAAAATTGCTCTGAATTAAAATGGTCACTTGCTTTCTTTCTTCTTTCTTTCTGGCTTATGACCCATCTCCAGTGCATTGCAATTAATGAAAGTAGTTCTCACTGACCCATGCTATACTTAAACATCTTAGAGATGGACATTTGTTTCAGGACTCAGAAGTGTTTCTGATTAAGCCTTGCTTTTGGCTATTTTAAAACAGAAAATGTGTGAAGTCCTGACACTGAACACAGCAGGCAGTTTCCTTGCTCATACTTTCAAGTTATTTTCTGCTAAACCAAAATTATTTTACTGCTTTGGTTTTGATTTTCCAGTGATTTTTAGCCTACCTTCCCCTCTGCTGTCTGTGCTTATAACTCACAGAGAGACAGAAATAGGCATTTCAGTGAGACTCCTTTTTTTGATTTTTTGGTGGGTTTTTTTTTTGAGACATTATATGATCTCCTTTTTCTTCGGAGTTTCCATTGCTTTGTAGTGTTTTCCATAAAAGGATTCATTGTTTCATACATTTCTCAGTTGTTGACATTGGCTATTACATCTCAGTTAATGAAAGACAAGTGGGTCCTAATATGTCAAGAAGTATTTGATTTTAATATCTATATCTGACCTTTTCCTACCTTACCTTGAATTTTGTATCAAACCTTCTTTAAAGCAAATACATATCAGAGCATCACTCCTGTTCTATTTTGTCTCTCCACTGATAACTGAAGAACAGTCACATATCCAAAAAGGATAATATATTGTAACATTCAGGAACGGTAAATTAACTTTTTTCTAGCCATTTCTTTTTCAGTTCTGACATCAGGATTAGGCAAAGTAATACCTGAACTTCTAAAGTTTTGGTTTTCTTCTTCTTGTGGCTTTTATTGTTACATTTACTTCCAAAGCCCCCTCAGAAGTCTTTATATATTTTACTATATCCATTATATTAATAGCAGAAATAAAGCATATCACTGTTGTGACTTACACTGTAGGAAGGCTTTCTGAGCTGGGATGAAATTGCAGGTGTTCTTCTGGCCTGGATTTGTATTGAGTCATTGGATAATAGATCTCCCTAAGTTTCAGAAGTCCTCCCCTGGAAAAAATGAGAGTAATTACAGGGTATTCTGCTAGTGTTTTGGATCTAGATACCCAGAGATGGATACAAAATTGTAGAATAATTTAGCCTGGAAGGGATCTTCATATTTGGAATTCAAAAGACCTTGTTAACAGTATTTCTCTTAGATGAATATGTAGAACTAGAGAATAAATATGAAAGAAGTTTTTAACTTCAAGCCCTGTCCCTAAACTGGGAGTAAACTGAAACCATGTGACGTAAGTCTAAGTCAAGTGCTTTTAACTGAAATACGCTGGAGATTTTTGGCTAGCATTTGAAAAAAATTACCAATTATTTCTTTGCACCTAACCTGAGGCAGTCTAGGAAGATTTGACTTTTCAAAGGGGTATGTTCTCAGCATTTTTCTCTGAAAAATCTCTTGAAGAGTCTTAAGCTGGAGGAGACAAACTCACAAGTCTCCAGTGAAAAATTTTGGGGTTTGAAGTTATTTTAGTATCTCATCTTTATTATTTATCTAAATATACATCTAGGCCCCCTCTGAACTATTTAACTAATTAATTAATTAAGTATTTAACAAATTTAACTGTCTGTTAAATTGACTGACATGTTAAATTTTACAAAACAGAGGCAGGAATCATTTTTTCTGATAAGGGCTAGTTAATTGTAATGTTTGATGTATTCCTCCGGTATTTTTCAGTTCTTCTGAAAGACAGGATCTTCTAACACAGTGAAGAGCACATCACTAAAAGACAGTTATGTTAACTGCATTTGGTTTTGTAACCTCAGCTAGTATGTTTTGGTAATAAAGAACCATTTTTATGTAAGTGAATAAAAGATTATAGTTGTAAACTTTGAAAGAAGCTATTCCTTTTCTTTCCTGCTTTCATTAAATACACTTCTTTATTTCACAGTTTCAATGCGTGGAACTAATGTATCTTTTCTTAACACATTTCCTTAATAGATTTAATATTTGGCATTTATTCAGAGCATTTCCTTCAATGATTTTGAAATACTTTACAATTAATTTTTTATATACTTGTGGCATTGGAACTGGTTAATAACAATACAACTACCCTGGAGAGAAACAGAGAAAATAAAGCTTAGATCCTGTCATTACCTCAGATAATACTGCGAAGCACCATTGTTCAAAATAATGAATCAGATTCCAGCAAGTTACAGAATTAAAACCAAGGCATAGCATTTTTAAATACTATTCCTTATCTTCTGTTCAGGTTTTGAAGTAATTTTATATGGACAAAGACTCACTTGTTTTTTTTATATGTACGTTGAGATATAGTCATAGGACTCCAGGAGGTCAAGCTTAAAAATGCTACAGTACTTGGGACAAGTTCCATCCCACTTTTGGTTTATTTATCCATCACATAGGCAATGTAGCCACCTTAAGCTCATATTTTTCCTAGAGCCAGTGGATAGGAAGAGTGCTAATGAGTACAGAAATAATTTGATTGAGATCGGATCAGTCCTCAGTGTTAGAACCAGGTCACACTGCCACTTGTTCCTGACACTCAGCATTGCTGTAAGATGTCTGCAAAGCATCAGTAGATGTTTTCCATAGATTAAGAGAATTTTACCAGAAGAGATTGATTTGACTGCATCTGAAAATTCATGGGAAAGCACCTGATTTGGCATAAATTTTCCTCATGAGATATTATAAGCAGGATGGTAAATTCTGGTTAGAATTACAGAGAGGAAGAAGGAGAGCGAGCAATTAGCACTGCAAGAGCCTCTGGCCCAGAACAGCTGGCTAACATTGGAGTAGCCATTTGAATACGAGTCATTCACTTATTTACTAATTGCAAGCTGACTTTACCAGTCTCTTCTACTGAAGCAGATCCACACTGTGTAATTAAAGTGGGGGGAGTGAACAAGAGAAAGGCTGGTGCTATCATCCGATATTTAAATGCTCCCCTTTGATGTGGGAAACTCAGGTTCAAAACCTTGCCTTAATAAATATTTAAAGAATTATGCAAAGCAAAGCAGCTTCAACAGAGAAGAACAAGAGAGAAGCACCAAGCAGAGGCCTAGAATAGCTTCAATAACAGTGTAAGTGGATAAACCCCAACCCTGAAAAGTGGGGAAAATGATGGAGCAAGAAGTCAAAATGAAAAAGGCCCTTATCCACAAGGCAGGAACGCTATTTTCTATTCCTTCCTCGAGTTCCTAAGAGAAATGTGAACAGCCTTGGATTTGTTATGGTACAGAAGGGAGTCTTACAAAATTCTGAAAAATCTCCAGAGAGAGGGAAACATTTTTCCCATGCTCTCACTAGTAAAAAATTTCTTATTTACAAATGCTATCCAGGACATGTGTAGCAGGAAGGATCTTGGAGATATGCAGTATAGCCAGGCTGTTCACTAAGGACAGGAATTGAAATATGGCATGAGGAGCAAAAAAAAAAGACTTGACAAAAATTAATCCCTTAAAGAGGAGCAACATCTCCTGCTTAGTGACCTCTTCATGAGGTATCTCGAAAAAGTACTTAGCCAGCCTGATTACTGTTACCTTCATTTAACAGGTTAGTGAAAAATGATCCACAGAAGTTAACTCCTGGCCCAAAATTATTCTAGGAGTTTAAGACAATGAATGTTGTACTTAGGTACATACAGGTAATTTTCAGAATATGAAGCATTTTGTACATGTATTTTCCAACTGAATGCAGCAGTACGATGAAGAGAATTTAATGATGTGTAACAAGTTGACATCTTTCTGCAAATGCCATAGTTTATTTCAGCTCACACTTGCATGGTGCAGTACTAAAATGAAATTATGACTTCAAAACGAGCAAATCCATTTTCAAGTCCGAGATCCATTTTCAGTGATTTGAAACTCCATTAAGGACCATGCCAGCTCTTTATACACTACTGGAATTAAACCTAATACTACTCTGTGGGCAGGCAGAAAGCAAAGTGTATGACAAATAGTGAAGAAAATTCTATCCTATATTATTAAATTGTCTGGAATACAGATTTCTCTGAGCCTTGAGTACTCTCAGGCCTTTTCATATAAGTTGTTATTTACCTATTTGTCTTTATATTTCCTGAGAGATTCTGCCCTGGATTTCATCTTTCCACTTGTGAATCCCCACTGACTAGTCAGCCTGAATGTCTTGACTATTAACTGACAGACTGCTAAACAAAAATATTTTTCCTGCATCCAAAGGAGGTTTCCCAGCGACAGTTCATGTGGCTTTGGAATAATTAATCAAACTGGTAGGTGGGGACTAGCTTACAGGGAGATTGACAGCTCTTACTGACTTAAAAACTCTTCCTGATGGTACTGCAGAAACCTGAAAGACAATGAAGCTGATTGCTGACAGGATGGTGCACACCTCATGGAAGTGAATGCTTTTGTGGGCTATACACCTTGCATGTCTCCTTGCTGGCAAGAACTACCTCTTTTGAGCGCTCCACAGAAGTCTCCTTGGAATCAGTGTTTCTGTGTGTCATGACAAATTGGAAATATTTCTGTGTATGCCTGTGAAAGGCAGAGAAAAACTGGGTGATTTTGATTTAGATGCAGGTGCAAAGTATTTTTCACATACACGATAGCACAAAATAAGGTAAATGGTGTTACAAGTTCCCTCACTTTCCAAGTAGCCGTGCGAAGCCAGCCTCCTGTTCCTGCCAGCTCTACCACAAACTTCTTGTTATCTGTACCTGGGATAGAGTCAGGTCTTAGGAGGACAGGAATTGTGTAGGACTTAGGCTCCTGGTGCACTGCTTACTCCTTTCGTAAAACATGAATGTAGTATTTTTACAATTTCTTCAGTAGCATGTAAGCAATGTTGTCATTTCAGTAACATTCCTGAAAATATCACAGCTTTATTTTTTCATCATTATATCTGCTCTTCATTTCATCCCAAAGCATAGCAGAATTAACTGCATTATGGCATCTGCTTTACTATTACACTATTATGAATGCAGGGGGGTTTTCCCCTCAGGTGTTCCTTCTGAGAGCCCCATCCAAAGGCCATTGAAGGTCAATGGGACATTGGTGTAAATTATACAGCTCCATTTACTTCAGTTAATGTTGACAGTTTGCATCAAATAATACCTCCTAATCTTTGCCTGAGAGAGAATTGTTTTTCCTATATATATATATATATATGACTAGTATTAGATTGCATACTTTATATTCATAAAGTACTTCACTAAGTAGGTTAGACTCATCTGTTCTGCCTACTTGTCTCAGGAATAATGTTGTTTCATTTCATAATGACATAATGGTGCCACCTGCAGTCCAGAGCCTTATACAAGTGGTTTCAGATAATGTGGTTCACAGTAATAAAACACTGAACACAGAAATGGAAATGATAACAATAATCAGTTCTTTGTAGAAGTCACTACATTTTAAGAAGAGATGCTTTATTTTAGTTGCCATAATAAGACCTTAAATTTTTCGCTATTTTCTTTGAAAATGAAGTCACTGTAACAAAAATCTTTGCACTGGTGACTTGTCAGGGGTATCCAGTAAAGTACATTATTCTCTGTAACTCTTTATGATACCAAGTGCTCTGGAACCTGCTAAGACACTTCATCACAAATGTCAGTCCCTGTGCACATATCACAAATAAAGAAAGCTCATATGCTGTAAAATATGTTTGAACTTGAGAGATATTTTTCTTTTTATTAGCACAATGAAATCAGACTGATTAACTGATTAATGTAGTTTTCTTATGTCTTTCTTATCTGTCTGGTGGGGTTTTCTCTTCTACTCTTTTATAGGGAAACCTGTTTCATTGTGCTGAAGGATGCCCAACTCCCGAGTATTCTGCTATGAATTCTTTATTTTATTTTTTTATGTGTGGATTTTGACATGTTTTTTCAGAGCTTTTTCTTCCACCTCCTTTTCACAGTTGTTAAAGATAGGTATATTTGTGCTTTACATAAATGCATGTAAATATATTTATAAAAAGTGGCGACCTGTACAGAATCAATGTGCGAACATGTCATGTGGTTTGGGAACCTGGGAAAAGGAACGTGATGAAATAGGGGAGATATTAGAAAGTCCTGTTAGTTCCAGTCGCAGTTGTTTCATAGGATGAACTTGGTGTTTATGACTTAGATCTTTTTTCAATTACTTTTCATTGTGGGTAGTCTTCAGAAAATATCTGCTGACCAAGCAGAATAACCCCTTTATTCAGCTTGAATATGCTTCTCTTTGTAGGGTCTCTTTCTCGCTGGCAGGTGATCATTGTTTAACAGCTAGTGTATTGATACAGGCACGTGTTTTACTCTACTTCCTTTAATAGAAGTGAGATAAATCGCCCACATTAGTAGGATGTAGGATTTATAATTACATTAAATTGAATGTTTGATTCTCCTTCTTCTTCCACTGGTAATCATTTTAATGACAGCTTCGTAATTCACCTAACAGAGTGATGAAAGAATGTCCGCACCTACATGGTTTTCCTGAACGCAAAGGAAATTGCACATTAATCTGACAAACTGTTAACATTAGGGAATGAATTATCAGCTCGGTTTAGCCAGACCTCATTTTATTCACCTTCAGTCATTTTTGGCATAATTTTGGTCATTTATGCAATCTAAGCACCTGATTGCATATTCAGGGAGGATACTTAAATACCTGACTACTGTTAATTCCTACCATTTATTTGGAGTACAAACACAGATGAGCTATTGAAAGTCTAGTTTTAGAGTAATAGCTCTACTCTTTATGCAAGTTCTCATTTTTCCAAAACGCTGCATTTGTTTGCATTCTCAAAACACATGAGCCCTCTGCTAAAACCAGTCGTAAACAGGCAGAGATACTTTTTCCAAAACTGTTTGCTAGGTTTATATGCTATAAAACACTCCAGTGTATGGTAACCATACTATTTTTCTTGTATTCTTTGGTTTGGGGGGTGTTAGTGGGTAGCTGTAACTTGAGAGCAGGCATAGTGGAATATATGGGGTTTATTTTTACAGGAATTTCTCATGCAGTCAGCCATTTTTTTCCATTTATTCGCATTGCTCCTGTACAACCTGAAAAGTGATTTGAAGTGCAGAGAAGGAAACAGGAAAGGGGCAGATATGTACAAATATTTTCATTTTATCCTTTTATGCTGTTATGCCATGGAAGTGTATTTTAAGTTGCTCTTCACATCTTAGTCATCTTCAGTAACAAAAAGGAGCTAGACCAAGGTTTTCTTCAGCTGATGAGAGATTGTGGTGGAGCGATAAACAGTGAAGGTCTTAGCTCTTAATTGCTTTCAACACAGTAATTGCAAAGTCTTGCATATGAGCAAGGCTTCACCCTCTGCTGTGAGGCAGCCAGCTCTGGAGGCGAACTGTGGCAACTCTTCAAGAGCAGGCATAAATGCTCTGCGACACTTCAGGGCAGGAAGCAGCAAATAGCACCGTGCCAGTCTGAACTGCAGGGGTTGTTGAGACGGTAGAAATTTAATTGCTTGTGCTGGAATCAGGCCAGTAAACAGGGTCAGCTCTCTTGTCCTTTGAAGAAGTATTCTGGCACATTGCAGATGCGGCAGCAGCACTTGGAGTTGCAGCGGAAAATTTTTGCAGCAAGCTTCGATTCCCATCATGAATGTAGAGGATCATCCCTGTACTGAAAAGCCCACCTTGTAACCCTGTCACCCAAGGATTCACTCAAATAAAGTCTGTGCCAGCCACAGTCCAGTTCAGAGGGTCTGCCTTCACTTGTATCTTCTGCTAAAATCTTGTCTCTTTGGGCTAGGGTTAAGGTGTATCTGTGACACTTCATTCAGATACCACTAATGATAGCCGTGTGTCTGTGTCTTTTCTTGGCATTAACCTTTATTTGCTTATTTTGGAGGAAAGAAAGGTTGTTGGTGCAGTATTGTTTTCAAAACTGCCAATTACGTCTTAGAAATTTGATAGTTCAATGAAACTAGAGAAATCCCAAAGATAAACTTCATATTAAATAACATTGCCGCTTGTTGTTGCTGGAAAACGTGCCAAGAAACAGAATTTGAGTAGGTATTTATTTCCTGAAAATCTTAATATTGGGATTCTCAGCACTGATTCTGGGCATTTTGTCTCTTAATTTTGCTGTGTTGGGCACATGTCAGAATTTTGTTGAGGTTGTTTAGTACCAAACTTCGAACCTTCACTTGAATCACAATAAATTGCTCTCAAGAACAGGATAAGCATAGCAACTCTTCAAAATAAATATATAATTTCACAAAAACAACATTTTTTGGATGGTTCAGAGGAGAGGAGGAGACAAAATTAATGAAATACATTACTGCTTGCACATGCTTTGCTTTGCATATTTGGCAAAATAAAGTCATAATAGTGATTTAAGGCAACAACTTTCCTGGAGCCTTCTGTGTGCAGCAGACTATTTGTCTCTTATTGTTACACTCACAGAAAGCTGTCAGATTCCTTCTTTTAGTTCCAGTATATGCAGCTGAGTTCCCTTATGAGTCAGTGTTTACACAACATCATGTTTCCTTGCTAAAGAAGCAGGGAAGGATTCATATAAAGCAAGATTAAGATACTATTTTAATTGTTGGAATGTATTATATAATACGTGTATACTATTCATTCTATATTTTATAAATCAATTCTATATTGTTTCACTAATATAGAATTATGAAATGCTACATTTGGTCTCCCTATAGATGCTACATCAAAGCACTCAATTACCTCATTAGGCTTAAGCTTTCATCTGGTTTCTAGATCATTTCACCCATGTGGAAACTCAGTGGTTCTGTTTTCCACAGCAAATTTTCTGCAAGTTTTTCTCCTTTCTTTCCATGCTGCTGCCTTTGTGTTTCTGAGTATTCCTTCAGAAGAGACTGCTGTGTTCATATATGCCCAGACATTCGTTCAGGTTAAGCAGTCATCTAGAGTAACTGGGATGCTGAGCATCTTGGGTTTCCAGTCTGTTTCTTCCTGAGATGTTGGAAACAAGCCTGATTGGCAAATGCAAGCACTTCCTGTTCATATGCCAGATTTCCCAGTGAGTTCATCCTCAGGTTTCCACCCCACCATACAACATCCTTGCTTATACAAAGTGCCACATCCGTTGTTACAGAAAGAGAGAAACCCAGAAAATATACAGCAGTTACTAAGAACTCATAATTATGGGTTTATTAAACATTTATTAAACGCTTGAATGGACACAGTGGGAGTACAAATAGGAAAAGAAGTTTGTATAGATTTAGACAAGTGGTTAAGGTTTTATTTTAAGTTTTATTTTCTACTCTGTACAAGAACAAAAACCAGAAACTGGGTTTCCGTACGTATGCAAAAAAAAAACCCACAAAGATTTGAGCAGTTGCATAAAAAATATGGCATCTGTCAAGTGTTACCGTTTCACAGTTTTAGCAGGTTTGGGAGCTCCCAAGAAACAGGAAAATATCTCCTGTTTAGCAGATATGTCGTCTTTTTTGAAATATCCAGACACCATGTCGTGATCTGAATTTAACTCTCTGTTGGAAATCTTCAATGATATGTTGCCACGGGAGCTTGTGGCAGTGCAAGGTTTTAGATGCTTTATGGAGATGCTTTCAGTGTCCATACGGGAGATGAATTCAACGCTAAACGCAATATAGGAGATAAAATAAAACTCTGACCAGAAAACTAATTTAAAAGCAGTGATGAAAAAAGCTGGATGTTTTGTTTCTAAGTATGTAACCTGTACACTAATTGAGAGGAGATATATGGAGGGTTCACCCTGAAGCAACAGTGAAAGCACTAACTGAACATAGGGAAATAAACAGATAAACAACCAACCCAACCCAGGAGTGAGGCCTTTTACACTCAGCAATGACTGCTATAACAAGTGCAAAGTATTCAGTAGAAATTTCGCAAGGATTTAAAAAAATCAAATATGTGATTATGAGATAAGGAACTGTGACCTTTATTCTCAGCCCTTTACCCTTAAATTAAGCTTAGGTTTAACCTTTAGCATTGGCCCCTTATATTAGTTTAGCCATTTCTGTTATAATGGTCTATGCGCTGTCTCTGCTTATATTTCTTCATTTTCCATAGGAAATGTGGTTTAGAATATTATTTTAATAAATATTTACAATTGCTTCATGTTTCTTAATTGATTTCTTGTCTGTTTGATACTAAAAACTTTCTATGTTTGTTGCTGCTGGTTGTAGTTTTAGAAATTGCCCACAGCTGGGAAGATCCACCTTCACTGCTTTTTATGCTGTGTTACCATCCACTGAATAGAGTGACCAGTTCAGGGGCCATTAAACCCAGTGCTGGTTGCCAGGTCATTCTTTTGAAATGATATCCAAGAGACACGTAATTAACTCCCCCACTGATCGACAACAGAAAGAATAGTGTAATCAACTACTTTGTATAAACACTCATCATTATTACAAGTGGTGTTTGGGGACAGATTCATGCTGCTCTGGTAGGGAAGAGCATTCTGTACTCTTTCTGCCAAGTATCATCATCTTCCTTTCCTGACTGACAGACAAGGCAGTGGCTGATTTTTATCTGCTGACTTTCAGAGTGCAAGATAAAGCTAACTTGAGCTTTTTTTAGGAACTGAAAGTAGATAGTGGGAACTGGATAGAGTCTTGTTCTGTCTGAGAGTTTTTGATACGCACCCATGAGTTATGCTAAATTTCACTGCTGTGCTTGCAGCTTCTCGAATAGTTACACCAGAGAGGCCTGCCAATGAGCAATGCTTTTTTTTTGCTATGTAGGGAATTGTTAGTTACTTAGATGAGCAGAAATCTCAGCTACATCTAATGAGAGAAGGCACTACTGGGTCAGTACGCTAGTTTATCGCCTCTTGCAAAAGTTTCGGAAGACAGATTCTATTGCATAGGGACAGAACATACTGTGAACTAAAAGGGAGAAAACTAGCAGAGTCATATTGATAACCTCACAACAGGAGCCTTAGGGTAGTCTTTGCAGAAGTTTTTGCTGTTACTATATTTTGCTCTTGGTTTGTGATATCATATGTGAAAAAAAGCTGTGTGTTATATTATGGACTATGAAACAGTCTCAAAAACTTGAATCTCATTGACTGAGATGTAAATTCACCATTTTATATGTGCTATAAAAATGCTCCAGCCTGCTCTCTCATTTGTTGGACAACTAAATCTTCGTGACAAGCAGTATACTAAAAACTTGGCCCATTTCTGTGTTGCATATTAAGTTGGTAGGGGTGTTTGGATGGAAAAGACAAAAAAATGCTGTTATTATGTTTTATTCAAAAAAATGCTGTTATTATGTTTTATACTTTAAACATAAAGGAAGTGTAGTTTATATTAAATTTATAGGCATGCATTACAACCACAAAGACCTCTGTTTTAGGCCAGTGCAGCAATGGAAGTGTGCATTCACATCCATGCTGAACCTGATCAGTAATTGTTGCTTGTATATAAACTGAGAATGTTGTTACCTAAACGTGACTGTAAACTAGAAGCTTATTTATGTTTTTGCCATGAAAAACCTAGAGAGTCATTGAAAATCCAGTTACAGGTTGTCCCTCACATGATGTAACTTATTACAGCATGTTTCTCTGTTTCAGAGAAATATATACGGGATTCATTTGTCAGCACTGAAAGATCTGTGTTTGAGGCTCCTAGGCACCCTTGTAATACAAATAAGGGTAATCAACAAGCTATGGTTTTAAGTAATTGGTTTTGAAATAACCCCGATGATTCCTGCAAGCTGTGAGCTGTCAAGAAGGGGCAACACCCAACTGTGAGGATTCTCGTCATTGCTGAGCCACTGCTGATGTATTCAAATATCTATCAGTGGTGTAGAGAGACTGATTTGGTGAAAGTGGTTCTGTAAATGGTCCCTGTTGTCACTTGTCCAGAGCTGAAACAGTCTGAGGCTGGTGTCAAATCAGAGCTGTCTATAAAAATTACTCACTCCTTTTGATCTTGAATTAAGAGGACCTGCCCCTTTTTGGAAAACAATAAGAATTCTCCTTCCTTTGACTCTTCTCTCCAGGCAGATAATTTTAAAATAAATTTCCCTTGTGTTTATATTCACAGGCAGATTATTTTCTTTGTGTTTTGGCTCTGTCTTGGCTGCTATAATTACTGCAGCATGTCAAAGGGAATGCTGAATCACTTGTCATTACCCAAGAGGAAGCTATCAGTGCATATCTGTCTTGAGTCTCCTTCAACAGGCAGAGGATCTGAGTCCAATACAACCCTATCAACTTTTAACATATCGACTGCCACCACGTATGTACAGGAGGTACAAAGCTATTAGTGAAATCCTGGCACTTGTTGAAGTTCATATGAAAAGTCTCCTTGCCTGCAACGGAGTCTGTACTTCACCTAATGTTTAAGGAGCAAACTCAGCTGTGCTGCTGAACTGGTATCGATCTATTCCAGTTCAGCAGAACAAAAGATGTGGTTTTCAAAAAGAATGTGGCTCTGCAGTCAAGAAAAAAACTTTGGAAGTTGCTTCTACTTTGGCTTCACAGAAGCTGCACATAGCCTAATAGCATAGGGTATGAGCTGTTTTTCCATCATTAGTTCAGGGGGGTTTGGGCAGTCTAGTTTGGAGAACTGAGTTAATCTCTCTGAGAAGAAAAAGTTCAAATATGTTATCTGCAGTGCTCTGAAGAAGGATTTACAGTGAGAGCCTTGCAAGAAACATTGGTTCATTTCAGCTGCTTCACTCTGTTCTCACTGGAGGCCAACTTTAGAGAAAATCTGCAATGAGACATAGAAAGTTCATTTTTGCTTTTTGGAGAAGAACAACCACTGAAAACAGAAAACTGTGATGACCAGCTGGATGAA
>JAWWES010000081.1:42656224-42694745 GCA_035583135.1 Lophotriccus pileatus | reverse complement strand
CTGTTATCTTCAGTTCTCCCTTTCTTCAGCAGTCTTCCTCCACCAGGCATAGGCCTCTTGTGAGGCACTCCCAACAGGAAAGCTCGAGTCATTATAAAACAGAAGGATCCTAAATAATAATGTGGATGGTGGGTGTGAATTTAGTAAAATCACCACGTGATTTACTTCTACAAAGACAGATAAGGTGTCTGGGCACTTAACAGAGTAATAAGTTCAGGTGGCCTTAGTAAGAAGTTCAGGCCTTAGATGTGGAGATCAAATATCTTCCAACCTGTACTTCAAGTCAGTGGGCCTCACATGGACAAACATTTATGTGGAAAAGGCTACTTATTAACTTACGGCTGTGGTGGGAGGATGTTAGGTTGTTTTAGATGGTCTTTCTTTTGAAAAACTATTTGTCTATTTGTTCTCACTGAAAGAATTCAGTCATTTTGTCTGTCTCAAGCTTTCTACAGAGTCTTTCCCCCTACCCTCAAAAGGGATTGGCCGTAGTGCTCACATACTTTTGACTGGATTATTCAGGCTGGTTAGAAAGCACAGCTGGTGGACAGAGAAGTCTGTTTTAATAAAGTCCTTTTTTTGAAATATTTAAAACTCAAAATCCAGTCAAGATCTGATGATTTCAGTTTTCTTCTGGGTGAACTCAGTGCCCCTTTGGACCAAGCAAACTTAAGATGCCTTGAGGAGTCTTTGAGGAGCAAACTTTGCTCTTCCTCTTGTCTTGTCTGCCCACCACTGCTGGGTCAAAAGCTCTGAGCCTCATTGAGACAAAGCAGTCTGCTAAAACTGACCGGTTTTGAGCCTGGTATCCCACTGTTACTCCCCACCACCTCCCATTTTGTTTATTTCCTGCTTTTCTCAGCAGGGAGCTCCTCTACTACTCCCATCAGTCAAGTGTTCATAGATCTGTAAGACTCAGGCCCACACAAGGGAGTCAGAGTTACCCTCAAAGCCATCCAGTAGCTAGATGTGAGTGCACTCCTCATGTGACAGTGCAGATGGCTTTGGGGCATTTCTATCTAAAAAAGAAAAAAAAAAAAAAGAGATTTTGTAGTAAAATGTTTTCAGTAAAGGCCTTCTGACTGAGGCAACTTATGTGACCTTTATCTAGAGAGAACATGAGGCTGAATTTGGGATTTTGTTCTGTAAAGTTCTGAGCCCCTTTGTTGTCTTTGGACCAGTTTTAAAATTATAATTCAACAAAGCGTATAGTTACTGCTATGTGCTTCAGTCTTTGCTATGTTAATTGTATTTAGCAAAATCTGTTAAATAAAGTTCTTATAGCTCAAACTCATTGAGATACTCATCTTTATGCATGAATTTAGGAGAGACTATCAGGTTTGGTTTGCATAGTTACTGTTGAGCAACACTGGGAAAGAGCCAAGGTATGGGCACCAAACACCAATGTGTATAATTCCAAAGCCATTTCAGAAAATGATCTCTGTAACTATTGTCTCACCTTCACTGACTGTAAAAATGAGAACAGTACTGTTTGCCCAAAGCCAGTAGGGTTTTTTAGAATAATTTATATTTGTAAAGTACATCAATGAGGTAAGTCAGGACACCATTTAACCATGAATACGCAAATACACATAATCCTGGATTTTTACACCTAGCAAAAAAAAAAAAGACAAGAAGTCCTTTCTTTCTGAAATATATGAACTTCCTTTCATTAGGCCAACTCCATAACACACGACTGTCAATAGCAAGCTGTGTTGAGATTCCACTTGTCATTTTATTTTGATCAGGACAAGAATATGGTTTTAATATATCTTGTGATTTCTCTTTAGATAAAACACTTCACCCAGTGTATATCGTTATTTCTCCTGTAGTATTTTTCAACAAATCCTCTTTTCTGTCTGAAGAAGAACGTGATCTTTTGTTCTTTTCCTATTTGTCTTCCCAGTGCATAGTTTGGGACTGGGATTCCAATGGAAAGCATGACTTCATTGGAGAATTTAGCTCAACTTTCAAGGAAATGCGAGGAGCTATGGAAGGAAGACAGGTAAGTGGAAACCACCCAGGCAACCTCGATATGTAAGCTCTGTAGAGCAGTGTTCCTCAGACAGTCCTGTAATAATGCAGGAGACACTGCCTCAGTCATCTCTCAGAAGTTTGTTTTTGTGTTGATCTCTCCCATAGGTTTTACTGTTACCTGGATAATCTGGAAATGCAAAAAAGCAGTCTTTCTTGTATTTCCGTGCCTGAAATACTTAGGATCTTTTTCTAGTTCCTGTTCTATAGGCGTTTCTTTCCACTAAGATTTATTTCCTTTGAGCCCAAGCACATTGTTTCTATGAGGAGCTGTGCTACTGTGGCAAAACAGTCTGGATAGTCAAAGCATTTCCCTACTGGCCTAAAGGCCTTTACTGCGTGAGGGTCATGCTCCGTCTTTCTCCATTTCTCGTGTACTGCCTTCATTTCTGCCAGCTTTAACTTAAACCCATCTTGTTGAAACTAATTGATTTTCTAAATATTTCGTGATTTACAGTCCTAAGGGAAAATGAAATTGTTAGCTTATTAATAATTTCACTCCTTTATGTCAGCTTGATCTTTTGAAATTGAAGTTGATGGTAATTATTGCAGATGATAAATTATTTGGCATATCTAATTTCAGAAATTGTCACTTTCTATTATTACTTATTTCTAAAGCTGTTAGTTTTGATAAATTCTCTGAGGAGGAGTTATAAATGTTGAATCTGCTGATAATTTGTATTCACTGTTCCATAGTGATCTCAAAACCCGACACAAATGCCTAATAATCTTTATTTGGGCTTTATATTAAGGTTCTGTTTATGTGTTAATAGAAACCTAACACAGAGTCAAAAGGTGTTTGATAAATGGTAAGCAATCAGGCTACGCCATAGGTCAATAAACTTTTACTGGGAAGAAATGTCAAGAAACATTCTTTTTGATGTTTTCTAATGAAGTTCTTAGAATACACTAAAGTTTGGCAAATGTTGCTCATGTGTGTTGATATACTGTTGATATATATCAGTAATATATTACTCCATTATAAATAACTTCTGAACAGAACCTGAGTGCAAATGAAACCCTGTTTTGCTCTCTCAAATTAAGTCAGACAACAGAATTTGAATGGAAATAAAGAGGTAAACAGATCCCAGAATAAATAACATTAACAAGGCCAGTAATGTCACAGCACTCTGATTTTGTATTGAAATACCTGTGGCTGAGGAAGGGAATGTGTGAGAGTGGTAAAGGGTGTGTATTTTCAATGTAAATGTCTTCAAGAAACCATAATGGTCCTTCCCAAAGAGACAGCTTGTTGGCCAAGACAAAAGACTTGTAGTCCAGAGTGCCAGCATTGGCTCTGAAAGATAAACTATATATTCTTTAATATGATGGAGAAAGTGTTTTTTATTTCATCCCCAGATAGCAAAAAGGATGATTACTCTTTGAGAGGCCTAAGAACTTAGTACAACCATTTGTCAATTCTTGTTCTAGACTGACAGTGCAGTGCTGCCCAGGAATGTTTTAATGTTGCACTATGTTTTAGGTGCTTGAACCTTTGTCTTGCTAAGGGCCTGCCATTTGCCATTTGGCAGGTTGCCTTTCACCTGTAACAGTGCAATCTTCCTCCACACATCTAAGGTGGTGTGCCATTATTTTTCCTTTGTTCCTCTCATTCTGCTGTTACTGTGCAGTTATTCTGTGTTCTTGCACCTGCAAAACCTTGTTATAGCTAGTTCTTATGGGACAATGTGAACATCAGTTTCCCTTCTTCTCTTTTCTAATCCTTGTTTTATAGTCTGTGCTAGATAAAACCAAGATTTACTGGATAAGATAGTAAGTATTAGTCATTTAAGTGGCTGCCAGATAGTGGCCCAGAAATATACTTGCCCATTCTAGATGGCTCTTGAACTTGATGAAAGCAGACTTTGATGAGCACTAATAGCACGATAGGCAAGAACTAGCAGTAGGGAGTTTGAGCAGATTTTGGTAAAAATTACATATGTTATGGAAAAAATATAGTGATCACATGTTTTGTAGGAGAGGTCACTCATGTTGGAAGCTGTGTCACTTGACTGGATCCAGAAAACAATTTTCCTGTCCCTTTCTTTCTCTCTCTGTCCCTCCTTCATCCTATCTCATTTTTCTCTGTTCTACAGAAAGAACTATTGCTGCTAAAGGCAATATATGCCATTATCTGTGCACCCCATAAGAACATCTTCATGCATACTTTGTCAACAACCTTACTGCAATATTAAGTAATGTGATTAGAATTTGTCAGTGCTTTTCTTTAGTTTTAGTCTCCATAAAGAGAGAGCATGTGCAATGGAGTGTTTGCTTTGAATAAAGGGGTTATAGTAAACCTTGAGGGAATGACAGAGGAGAAGGAAGGTCTTTTGCCTTCAAGTGGATGTGTTGCTAGGTGTTTCTGATAAGGAAGGCCACATAGGAGCCATGTAATTATACGTGGGTGAGGAAATCTGTAGGTTAGGCATAGTTCTTTGTTCCTAGAAGAGACCTTTTCATAGCCTGAGACCAGAAAATATTGCTTTTCGTGTAGTATTCCTTTCAGTCAGAGGAATAAAACTACCAGCTACATCCTTCAGCCCCTGGCATTAAGCACTCTTCCACATAGCATCACAACAGTGAGTGTCAAAGATGAGGACCAAAATGTGAAATTTCATCTCAGACGCTGTGGAAGCCAGTGTAAAGAGCAGAACTGATGTCCCTCTTTGAGTTGCTAAGGAGACAATGAAACTTCTGGTTATATTTTCTTTTACGCAGTAGACTTTACAGCCAGCTAGAGTACATTGCTCTAGTTCTGTTAAAAGATAATCAAAAGATAATCAAAACACTCTAGTCATTGTCAGCTAGGGGTTTTTCACTTGCCCAGGCAACTGGAGAGAATAGAACATTTATCACTGGCAGGGGATCCGGGAACTTTGCTTAAGCATCAGCTGTAAATCTGTGCAGTGTTAAAGGAGGTTACACACAAATGGCACAGATCTCCCTCTCTGCCCATCAGCAACGTCTGTATTGGTTGGTACCAATTTGTGGTACCACCACAAGTTGTCATAAATGTGTTAAGCAGTAAGAGTTGGAGTACCATAGTTTATGCTGGGAGCAGGAAGGACTGTGTGTCATCTGTGAACTGCTAGGAATCCTCACCATTTCATCCACTCTGGAGTTGACAAGGATCTTGAAGTTGCCTTTTAATTGTACGTAGCTCGTCTTATAGAAAGCACAGAGCATTCTGACCCGTTCGTCAATCTCACTCTCCAAAAGTAAAGATATTTTTATCTTGTAGCCAATCTATCAACTGCTACAGAACCACTTCAGATGGTCAGAATGGATTTGTGTCACCTGCTTACTTAGAGGAAGTGATGGTGCTTCTAAGACTGTTTTAGTTCCATCGCTGGGCTGGGTACTGATTATCCCAAGTTTTGAGTGTCAGCCTCCAATTAATTTACAGTTGGCTTGCTGGCCTACCTCCACCGTGAGATTTCTCAGGAATGTGTGTTTCAAATCAGGCATCATTTAGATAAATGTTTAGAATCTAGCACTGGCAGCTTGCTAGTGGTTGAACCAGTGTTGTAAGAAGGGAGAAGATTCCTTATCTGAATGATTGATCACTTCTTTTGATCAGGGCTGGCGTAAGTAGTTTATGAACTTCTTTTCTAAATGTGGCAGGGTCTGGATAAGATTCACAAATCTTGAATTATGAGTCCTTCAGACCTGTCAGTTGCTTCTCTGTGACTGAAAGGACTGAATTCTGGGAAAACTTGCTGGTCTTTCTTGTTGGTGAGACAGATGAAATCCGTTCACGCTGTTTCAAGAAGACTTCCAGATCATGGACAAGCTCAAGATAATAACTTGGTGCGTGTTTCTGTTCCATAAAAATTACCTTATGGTCACGGACTGTTATATTCTGACACCTAGCCTGTTTTCACACTGACCACCATAAAAAACAGCCAAAGACATCCTGTTGTTCAAAGGCACATCTGAAGTAGTCATTGCATGAACGAGGGTTTAGTGGTGAACTTAGTGGTGCTGGTCTTTCCCAACCCTAATGATACCATGATTTCTAGACCTTCTGTTAACACTTCCCACTGTTCCAAATTTCATTATTTACTCCTTCACCATAATCTTAATGCAAGAAAGCCCACTAAGAATAAGTCCATCCCTATCTGTGGCATTTTTTTTAAGTGAAATACTAATAAATACTTTGAGTTTATTGTATCTTAGGATTTTTCCAAATATATGTATAATATATGTATTTTAATATGTGTATACAGTGACAGTTTTATAAGGCGTTCTAATATTAATCTATCAAAAATATTTGAACAAGACAAGAAAAAGACTGAGGTTATAAAAATGTAGATACTACTAAAACTTATCATAGTTGAAAGGAGAAATATTCCAGTAATGAGAAAAAAAGATCACCTTGTTTTTTTTTTTAATGGAGGCAATAAAAACAGAATGATTTGGCTAGGGTTGGGGGGTAAGGTGAAAGGGAAGGGGGAGTCAGAGAAATCACCTGGATCCCCATGCAGCATGGGAGTTATGTAAGGGAAAAATCTGTTCCTGCATTACATAAAAAATAGACACATGAATGTGCACACACACACAGAAGGAAAGAGGGGGAGGAAACTTTGCTATAATGACATTCCCACAAGTTCAGGGTGTTATTGGGGAGGTGAGGAGAGCTGCTGAGGTGCACGAGGTTGGGTGATGTTTCAAGGGGATCTGGACTGGATTCCCCCCTTCGTCCAGGTGTCTGTCTCTTTTGCATCAGGTAGCTCTTCAGAGAACTGTGAGACCTTTAAGCCCTTGGTAATGGGTCAAGGAGTTTATTGACACCAGCTGACAATTCCATGCCTAATTTTATCAGGAGACAGCCAAGTTCACCCAGGGCTGTCTGCAGGATCAGCAGCTGCTGTTGGTCCCAGACAGGGCAGCAGAGGCCTCAGTGGAGGGTGCAGCCATGTCAGGCACCTGCCAAATCCCTGGGATGAGGCAACCGATGGTACAGCCTCAGGAGCACAGGTGAGGATAGGGACCTTGGCTGGGGAAAAAAGAAATGCTTTAATTTTTACTTCATTCCCCAGGGGCAAGTTTCCAGAGGAAACCTCTGATAGTGATTAAAAGCAGCTCTTCTCCCATGGTGGATGTATTTCTGGGGCAGAAAGAGGAAAGAAAATCCACCCTTTCCTCTTACCTAAAGAGATGGCAGGAATGAACCAGCCTTTCAGGCAGAATGAGATGCAGTTCACTTAAAAATGACTTGTTTTTCTTGAGGCATCAGAAAGAGATATAATGCTGCCTGCCATCGATTGGGGTTTTTTGCCCCATCCATTAGACCATGGTTCCTTCTTTGTCATTTACAAACTATGCAATTTGTTGCAGCAGCTATACAGGAAGCAATAAGAGAGAAACAAAAGAATTGCAGGGGAGGCAAGAGAGCATGCCAATGCTAACCCAAGCTTTCCCACAGCTCTCTAGCCCTTTCCTCACAGGACTGACTACCCAGTGTCCAAGTGTGCAGTACAAACACAGTGTCCCAGAGAAAGCAACTGTTCTCTGTCATTTTTCTTGCCTTAGGATACATGAAATTCTCCTTACACCCTCAGTTCTTTCTCTGAATAGTTTGTACTATTGGTGGACTCATAGTGAACAAATTTTGGTTTTACAATGTTCGCCTTCATTTATTCACCTCTATTTCCCTTTGGTGGTGTGTGGCATGGGTGCTTGCACTGTTTGCTTTTCCTTCTCTTCTGAAGATTTGGTAAGAGAAGGAGTAGGGATGTTTGGAAAGGCAGCATCCTTCACTTCAGAGAGTAACACCTCCCATTGAGGGATCTGTGTCTTGTCATCACAGCCACAAGTGGATTAGGACCTTCCGAGTGCCAGCATTAGTTTACTGACTCTGAAGAATAGCTGAATGGAGTTTGTTTTATATTCAGAAATTCTCCCCATAGTGGTTTAAATTTCAGGGTATAAAAGGAATACCAACACAGTATAGTCTTGGGATTTCATTACCAACATTTGTACCATTACTTGAATTAACAAGACATAGGTCAAAAAAAAATAGGTTGCTTTTTGTTTCAGTTTCACTGTGTTTGACAGGAAAAGAGCTTGCATAGCCCAGAGCTGTCAGGCATTTGGAGGAAATGCTAAGTGACTTTCAGAATGACGAATCCAAACTTCTCAATGTTTACCATTAGTGTCAGATTGCAGACTCTTGCATTAGTTTCCTCTCAACTGAAAACTTAATTTAAGAGCAAAAATGAATCAATAAAAAACAATGTCAGATACCAAATCAATACTGGGAATGTAGGAACAGACTGGAAATTGAAGTTGGCCCCACAGTGCAAGCAAAACATTTGAGAATTGTTTCTCGATATTACTTACCTGCTTAGAGCTGTATTCTGAACTCTGTTCTCATTAGAGAAGCTGGGGATATAATAAGACCTGTAAGGGGAATTTCCTTCAAATGATGCTTGTGACATCTTTAGCTTGAACTGTGGGAATTGCCAAGGTCAGAACTGGATCTTGGTGGGTAAGTGAAGATTGAGTTTTATGTAATACAGTCTTATTGGCTTTTTTAAGCCTATGAACGGTGTCTTCTCCCTCCACTCCTATTATTTTCCCTTCTTTACACTATCATCAACAGATTTAAAAGGTGCAAAATTGTTCTTTCTTTCTGTTTTCCGACTTTCTAGAAATTTTCCAATTTTTTCTTCCCTTTGCTTTATTATCCACATCAGTCAATGATATTAGAGACTTGCACATAGAATATCTTAATGAGCTTTAGATAGTTGCTGAGAATTGTTATCCATATGCCTCAAGACGCATTACAAGGTAGGGGAACATTTGTAATTGCATTTTACAGTTAGCAAAGGGAACCTGAGAGGTTGGACACAGGCACAGATTTTTCTCTTCCCTGAAGTAATGTTTTGTGCCACTTTGGTCCTTATGTATTGTAAACTTCTTCCATATACCCATACCATGAACATAATGTTTTTCAGGCTTAAATAATCCTTTTCCCAATGAGAGAAATGTTGTGCATAGTATACAGCTTCATATAGGTCAGGCCTTGTTTAAACAAGTATTCATGTTGGAGGATGCTAAAATTACAGAGGTGCACCTTGGGTGTTCAGGGGAAAGCAATGAGATCTCTCCAGTGTATTTCAGTGTCAAAGGGTGGAACACAAATCCCGTTTCCTGTTTTCATTTTCTATTTGATATATTACAGTTTATTTGTAATTTACAGGCAGCACAGTTTCTCTGTAGGAATGCTTCCAGTAAGTGTGGAGACAAATGTGTGTTAAACCATTTTGCCAGACAGCAACATATCTAGATGTGAGTGGGCAGTGCTTCTGCCGTGCTGTCAGATTGCTTTCCTAAATATGAGCGTATTGCACTCTGATGTTGTGTCACAGAGTACTCTCTTTCCTTAGAGAGAAAGGCTTTTATTTCTTAAGCCTGGCTGCTTCTCTTGAGTAGAGAAAAAGTATTTATGGAGGATTTCCCCTGAACATGGGGGCCCTGTGCCTGCAAGTCTTCTCAGTTGGAAAATTTGTTTCACAAAGCAAATAATTGAGCTGGGAGAGCAAGCAGATGTGCTTCCTGCAGTTGCAACAGTTTTTTTGTCTTTTCCCATTCTTCACTCTGTCACCTGTCTCCAGTTCACAGTGACGAAAATACTCCTCCTCCCCTATGCAGAAATGGTCTCATATTGCTCCAAAGCCATACATTTTGCCTTTCCTTTTTTGATGTTTGTCAAAGCCCCTAAGTCTGAAATACTTCAGAGATATCCAAATAATTACTGTTAGGCAATGGTTTGAAGCTCAGTGAAATAGCTGGGGTTGTTCATAAAGTAAAAAATTAGTTTTACATGCTCAAACACTTTGCTAAGATATATCACATGAACTTCACTATAGACAAGGTATTGTAACACTTAGGAAGGTTTTCATTATAGGAAAAACATCCTAACACTTAAGACTTATATATGTTTCATTTCAAAATGTCATAATAGGGATTTTTAGATAATAGGTTGTCCTGGTTCCTTCTGGAGTTCTGTTCTTTATGTTACCCAGAATCACGTTTTCTCCCCACACTTAAAAACAGCTCTCTGAAAAAAAAACAGTAATGCTATTAACCATATTTAATAACACTTTATAGATAAAAATCTGTATGTACAAATGCCAATCGATACTTGCATGTGCAAATGTACATTTTAGTCCTGCAGTAGGAGGCATGAATAATATCCTAGACATCAGAGGTGAGGGTCTGAAAGTTTGAACCTAATCAATCTACCTGAAACCAGAGGAAGGCAGAACATTTGAAATGGAAATTATTAAGAACCTGAGAGATGTTGTGATGAGAACAAGATAATGTATTTCAGTAACAAGGTAGGACTATTTTTCTGTAGAACTGACTATCTGTAAATAAAACCATGAGAAAATTTTCAGGAAGGCATTTTAATATATTCTTAGGGATAATTTTCAAACATATCAGTAATTAGTTAACTGCATCTTTGTGCAATTTTCAATGATTTTCTTAACTTTTTATTTTGCTGTCAGACTTAAGGGGAAACTGTTGCTCTCTTGCAAGAGAAAACGAGACAACCACTGATCAGAATTTCTTCAGTCTTCAGTTTAATTCAAAACTCCAGTGTTACTGTGCCAGCAGTTTTGTATTTAATACAATGCATCAGGTTGCTCCCTCCAGTATTTTCACTTGTATGAAGTTCCTTCTTTTTTTCTCCTTTTAAATGATCTCAAAAGATCTTGCTTATGTAACACCTGAACCTACATGACTGGAAGATGACAACAAATGAATCTGTGTATCTTTTTTAGTGCCGTGTCCACCTGTATATGCACAAAGACTGATATTTGCCTTGGGCGTTTTTCTATTAAGATCATTCTGTGCATAGTTAATAGTTTTCATTTCTTCCTCTCTGTGCACCATTATTTGTTATGATTTAGTCAACTGTGGAAATCAGACGGTGTAATTTTTGTTAATTATTTCAATTTGTACATGACTTTTCTTTCAAAGAGTGACTGCCATTTTTCACAGGTCCAATGGGAATGTATTAACCCCAAGTACAAAGTGAAGAAGAAGAATTACAGGAACTCAGGCATTGTCATCCTTAACCAGTGCAAGGTAAATATATGTTTTACTTTTTTGCTCTTTCTGTGCTGAGCTCTGAATGATATATTTTAACAGTGGTTAGAAACATGGAAACAAAGTGGAAATGCCTGTAGGATAACAATGAAAACCGATTCCCTACAAAAAGTGAAAACAAGGACTTGAATCTCAAAAGTAAGCTGACTGTCCCCAGCTCTCCTGTTTCATTTCTCTTGTCCTATCCCTGCTGTTGTGCAATGGAGAAGGCAGTACTAAACTCTTACCCCTAAAGACTTGCCAACTTTGTGTGCTTCCCTTTTAGTCCTTCTGTCGTTTCTGCAAAATTACTCTTGTTCCTCTTAAATCAACAGCAAAATTTCCACTGAATTCCTCCTGAAAAGAAGAGCTTGCTTCTACTTTTGATGTAAATTTCCCTTTCTTTAGAACTTTAATATTTTCTCTGTTTAAGTTTTTGTTTCTGTCTCAAACTGTATTTAACGATTTCTTCCTTTAACTTATTTTTCAGTTGGTCCCTCTCATCCTTCCAATTTATTGTTTTTTTTCAGGCAGCTCTCTGATGTTTTATGAGTACACAGCTAAGTTGAATGTCTTGCTTTCTTGTCTGCAGATCCACAAGATGCATTCTTTCCTAGATTATATCATGGGAGGCTGCCAAATACAGTTTACAGTAAGTGTCTTAGTTCTCTAATTTCTTTTAAAGGAACGAAATCCCCTTAGATACCAGTTCATTACTTTCACAGAGAAACAATTCTTACATGCCAATCCTTAGTAAGTTATTAAGGTCTTCTTGCACAGTGTATTAAGGACCAGTCTTCCTTTCCAGAATTAGTCCTCCATTAAAGCAAATTGTTCTCCCTCAAATGATGCCATACAGAAAGTCACATGCAGAGAGACAGTCCAGCCAGGGGCCTCCCTCTGTCAGCCTGAGGTAAATCCTGGTGTTTCATACCTCAGCCATAGCTACCAACAGTAAGATGGCTCTACAGGGGGGCACAGTAGTAATTTAGAGTAAGTCAGAAGCTGTTGAGTTCAAGAAACAGGATAAAATGATTTGCAGAGCTCTTCAGAAACAGAAATACAGTATTTTGCATTTCCACTTCATAATTTTGAGAAACATTTATTGCTGTGTGGTTTGATTTTTTAATATTTTTTTTAAATTTTGAATATAACAAATATAATTAATATAATATAATATATCAGTATTTCCCTTAGCATAGGAATACAGATTGTGGCTGAGTTGCAGTCTGGTTTATGTGACTTCTAATTCATATCAGCTACAGGGCTAAAGTCTATTGCAGCAAGGTTTTCTTCTTCTTCTGGAGATCTTTAATTTTCCTGTAGCATCCTGCCTTGTTTCTGCTCCCACATATCAAGTATCAGACATCGGATGCTCCTGAAAAGTTCCATTTCACTTTTTCCAGACAAGTCTTCATTTTCCAAAAAGATTGGGGGTGGGGGGGGGGTGGGGGGAGACGAGACAGATTTTTTTTATTCTTTCCCAACAGAAAGTTCCAGCAATAGCAGCAGGTATTGTACTGGATTGTCTTCATGCTTATAGGCCAGCTTTTTGTGGTGTGCAACAAGCACTTTGCCCCTACATATCACAGACTCATTGGATAACGCCCAGAACTGAGGACTCAGTCTCTGGTTTTGAAGGAGGTACCTACTGTAGTGGACAAAAATCTTTTTAAGTTGTCTTCTGTCAAGTAAAACATCCTGTGTAATTACCTCCCTGCCTTACCCAGCTGCTTTCTCTTTTATCCCATGTATACATGCCTGCAATGCACATTACTCCTCCAAATCTGAAACTTGCCAGTCCCTGGAAAACCCTTTAATTTGTCTTTCCTGGCATTTCCTCTCGAAAAATATGGCTGGAAGAACTCAATCATCAAATGTGTTCAAGGTCATTAGTAGAAAGACTTTTATGTCTTCAAGTTATATTTGAAAGCCTTTTCTAATCAGAACATGTACTTAGGCACATGCAAAGATATAATATGCATTTCCTACAATTCTAGCTCAAGCCAGGAGCGCTTCAACCATTATAAAGTGTCTAGGGATTTACATTTTGTTAAGTTACAGCTGTGCTTTTCGAACTCTTTTTGATTCCTTCTAAATGTTTTCCGATGGAAGAGCAAGTTCTTACAGAGTGTGCTGGAGGGTTGTGGCAATTTGCTTGCCTTTTATTTGCTTGTCACAGGTTTCCTATTAGTAGGCTGTGAGCCACAAGTTTAAAAGTGTTGGGGTAAATTGGTTAGAGTGGATAGTATTGCTTCTACTATATTTTACTTGATTTCATTTTACTGAAATGAAACAAAACAGTTGGTAATAGGAAGCTTAGGTAAACTCATCTGCAAGGGTGAGCAGTGAGGGCGTAAAGGAAACATGAAAGATTCATTATACTATGAATCACAGAGATCCCTGCATTACTGTTGCCTTTGATGGTAAATCCACCAGCTACAGTATTTTGGAAACTCACCACTATCAATTTTCAACTTACACGGACTCAGGGGAAGCCATTGTGATGTCTCTGTGCCTACAGATCTCTGCATGCTAACCAAGTGGTTCTACCTAAAGATCATCACAGGCTGACTCTCTGCATATTTTCCTTCCTCCTGTGTCAGTCCTCATTATGATTGCACCAGTCAAAAAGGACTGGTTGTGAGATCTGTTGCTGTTTCCAGAAATGTGTCAAAGGCTCTCCCGTGGTCACTGAAGGAAGAGGGTGCAGCCTACAGGGGAGATATTCCATGCTCCCTTGCTTTCTGCACAAATCATATAATCTCCTTTTCACATAGCCCTAATCTGATTAATTCTGACCACTGAAATAGAGGAGGCCTATTCCTTTTACTTTCCCAGATTTCCAATTATTTTTTTAACCAGAATTGATCTGGGATTGTTTGAAACTCTCCTGGTACATGTATTGTTGTTGTCATTGTCTTAATATTAATGACATTTCTGTTGAGTTCACGCTGTGTACAGGCAGCACGATACAACTGTGATTTGAAAGGGCCCTTACTGAGGGAGAGAAACTGGGATGATAAGCACACATCTGAGAATAAAAAGCTGTAGTATGACGTACCTGGTAGTTTAAGGCAATAATGAAAGCTTTGGTAGCATCATGCTGTGTGGTCTTGGGATGCTTTGTACATCTATTGTAGGAACACGGTTTGTAGTTAGCAAGAATGCCTCTGAAAAACGAAAGTAAACTTTTCGATTGCTTTAAAACCAGTTATTAAGAAGCTTTCGTCTATAGAGATCAATAGTGCTGATTTCAGTCCTCTATTTTTATGCCCTGCTTATTGCCAAACCCTGTATCTCTTATCAGACAGTGTTCCCTGCTGCAGAAGAAATGTTCAGAAGCTGGCCGTGCAAATGGGTCTGTAGTCAGAAGACATTTTCATCACTTTGGGAAGTACAGCAGAAAGGATGTGTAACATGCATAAAAGGAACTGTAATAGAAAGATAGATTGGACAGATGCTCTCTCAGGCAGGTCAAGGTACTGGGCAGGCTGATTTGTTGCTGACAGATCTAGCAGAAGGTCCCAGCTATGTGGGATGTTTTCAGTGTAATGAAAATCACCCTTTTACAAGGCTGAGGGAAAAAAAAAACAGTTATGCTCTTATTTAGCTGTGGGAAGATGACTGGTACGTTGGAGCTGATACGTTAAAGATACACTGATAAGATCAAATGTAGGCACTCTAAGAAAGATTCCTACTTTGCTGCCTGAAAGATAAGTTCAGTTGTAAGATTAACATAACTTCTGTGATATGTTAACTTATTTTTACAAATCCTTATCCTGTGTATTTACACAAGGCCTTGGTACTGTTGGGTCATGCTAAAAGAGCAGAGCTCTGCGTTGTTATTTTGGCACTGTGGCAAGTTACAGCAGCAGTCATCTTTCTTATAAGTCCTGTCCTTGTGAGTCAAACAGATTTGGATCAAATTCAAGCATGCTGCATCCAAGTACAAATACTCATAAATGCTTCATCATTAGGATTTTTTTTATTTATCAGCAGACCTCTACTGCAATGACCGCTTCCAAAAGGAAGCTTGTTCTAGGAAGTATTTTTTCTTTCCCAGACACTAGCCACAGGTTTTTCTCCAAGCTCATGAAACCCACTCCTGATTCCTACACTGTGCTCTTGTTTTCATTCCCAAAGCATTTAGCCATGGCTAAATGAAGGAATGACTTGTCCAGTTTTGTTTGATGTATCACTCAAGTCTTGTTAATGTGTTTTAGCATTTTGAGATTATCAGTAAAAAACCATGCTTTTAACAATTTTGCAGGAATATCCTTTGTTTCTCTATCATACAATGACATTTTTGCACCTTTTATAATCAAAATTAAGGTTGAATTAGTATTGGAGAAAATACACATATTTTTAAGAAAACATGCATACCTTGACTAAGATTTTTAACAAATAAGTATCCCAAAACTAAGCTAGTCCATACAGACATCCCTGGATTTACCTTAGGTTTCACTAACCACTATTATTTCTTTCTTCCTCAGTTACATACATGTAGTGTTTCTTAGTTATGTACACTTACAACTGAAGGCGTGAGAGGTTTCCCACTGATTTATTCAAGTTAAATCAAGCTGTCATTTTTGGAAAAAATTCCCTATGGAAAACAAACTCAGTGCCTCAGTGAGTGAACAGAGAGTAAGAAGCAATGATGAAAGATTACTTTATTTGCAAACCAAAAAACTCATCTCTCCAGACTGAGTGTGGTGAGGTGCTGGGGGTTCATAGTTGATCAAGGCAACAAAGGGATTTCCAAGCTAACTAGAAGTCAGTTTCTTTAGAGATAGAGGTGGAAAATCAGAAACCAGTGGGGGGAAACCGTGTTGGGTTGACCTACTATGATATTTCCCTTTTACTTTTTAGCTACGAAAAATAAGTTTCAGGAGGACTGTGTAATTTTTTTAACAGAGCATGAAAATGTCAGGTTTCATTTTCATTGTAGAGCTGCATAGAATAGTGTTCCCTGTGCCAAGCAGAGGCTTCAGCTGGAGAAGCTGCACATTTGCAAAGGCAAGCTGGGCCTTCAGAGTTCTTTTTGCAGGCTTCAGCAAGAAGCCTTTCTTACCTTTCAGCTGCCCTGTAAAATTGAAAACTGAACTCTGTGCCCATGTCTATTGAATATTCAGGTGTAATGGGTTTTTTAGAGGAATAGGCTATTAGAAAAAATCACAAGAAAATTTTGTAAATTTGTTCCCTCTATGAGACACTTTGGAATTGTTGCTCATTTTAGGAATTCCTGTGAAGCAGCATCACAAATTCATCAGAGGACTTTCTGATCCATGACGATCATATCACAGGAAAATGCATGCCAGAGTACATCTTCAGTGAGAACTATAAAGAGCATTTTAAAAGGGAAAAATGAATTTTAAGAGGATTCATTAATATTTACTTCTACATTGACTGCTTCCCACAATCTTCTCTAAGCTTGTTCAATAACAACAAAAAAAATGCATACAGGATTCAAGCTTTGTTTTCACTCTGCAGGTCACATTTAAGCTTGCTATCAACTGTGAAACTGGAAGGGTTAATTATTTAATGCTTAGATGTCTTGAAGACAAAAAATACCAGACGGGCAATATCTACTACTACAGCCACAGTAAGGATTAAAATAGCTAAGGAATGTCCCTAATTGGAGTTTTAATTTATAGTTTTAGTAGGACTCTTACCTCTCTAGGGATGCTTTTGCCGCAAAGCTTTTATGTACTGAACATCACCTGAGCTGGAATAATTTAATTAAGCATGAGAACCTAGAGATAGTTAATTTGATTCATTTGTATTAGAACATATTTTCCCTCACAGAATAGCGATGCAGGTAATTTTTTTCCTAATTACGCCATTTTAGTTTTATTAGGTCTTATTTTATAAACTGTCATTTTCTTCTAAATATATTTATCAGCACTATCCTAATTCAAATTTGATTAAGTACACTGTAAAATGACCTTTGCTTTAAGGCTGTAGACTCTACAGCAAACTGTTTCTGGTGAAGGTATATGGTTGATGTGGATGTGCTCAGAAGAGCTTTGCAAGACATTGACTTTTCTTCTTTTCCAGGTAGCTATAGATTTCACTGCATCAAATGGTGATCCTAGGAACAGCTGCTCACTGCACTACATCCACCCCTACCAACCCAATGAGTATCTGAAAGCACTGGTAGCTGTTGGGGAGATTTGCCAAGACTATGACAGGTAAATAACCACATTTGATTACAGAGCTGTCTTTAGAAAGTGTTTTCACAGTGTGAAATCAATGACTGCCTGTGGCTGGCTGCAGAAGCTCCATGTTTAGGCACTTAAGAAGAATGACTGCACAGCAGAAAGATTAGTCAAGCTTAACCTGCTTTTGAGAGTGACAGTGGGTTTAGATTAGCTTCATGATAAAGAAAGGCACAGTTCTTGGTGGTTTGACTGATTTGTGTGTTAAGGCTCAGGTTTGTATTCACATGCTAAAATTACATGTTTGAGTGGATTTTTCTGTGTCTGTGTAGTTCAGGTTTAACAACTCGAAGCCTGTTTCACAGATGCTGGCAGCATCCTTTCTGATACTCTTGGTAGCCTGTTTGTATCCCATCCTACAGAACAAGTTGAAGTTGTGTCTGAAAGTGAATTTGTAGTTGCCTAAACTGCTTATAGACCATGTCTATTCTTAGAAGTAAACACATGGTCTTTTTCAGTGTTCTCCTGGCCTGTTGAATATAGATATAATACACTCTCTTCTAAAATAAATATTAAAAGGTAGTGATAATGTGTGTACACAACATGCCTTTAAATAAATAAACAAATGCAGGGAATTGGACCAAATATGCTTTGATTACATTATATACTTCTGTTGCTTTCAAATAGGCTGCCTGCTTCTATCAAATTAATTGCCCATTATTAATCTAATTACCAAGTGCATTTCCTTAAATGTTCTTTCTCTGGTGGTGAGGCACAGTATCTTACACAACTGTTCTTTCTAATCTTTGCACATGTAATAGATATCCACCCACCACTTTGCCATATGTAAATACCAGATCTCAAGATCTCAAGATGTCTTCTGAAAGAATAATAAGGAAAATACTGCCCTGATACAATTTCCGTGAGAACTTGATGGTCAAACTTAGTCGATAAGTCTGAGAAAAGTAGTATTTTATTGTAAGTGAGCTGATAATTCCGTAGTAACTATCCAGGAATTTAGTAATTATTAGCAATAATTCAGAGATTAATATACTTCAAAAAAGAGAAAGGAATAAAATGGGCTGGTTTACTTACACAGAATTTTTTATTTTACCACTTAAGGTGTATTTTTTAGTTAATAGTTAAATGGCATGGTCCTTCCTATACAGAAATATTAACTCCAAATCTGGATTCTTCTCTCAATATGTTTCAATCAGTAAAAAAAAAAAAAATAATAGCCAGTCATTTTTTTAATGAAATCATCAGCATCATTCTGTTCTATCGTGCTGCAGAAAATGCCTATTGATGCTAATCAGCACAACTAAGGTTGTATGAGCTATGGACTAGGGCTGAACAAAAGTCAGGAGTTTTTTCACTTTCTGGCATGTATTTGACCTGTACAAGTTCTCAAGTTGTGACACTAGAAATAAATTCCCATGGACAGGTTGATTCAACATGGTCAATGCTTTCTGATCAAAACTTCAAGTAAGGACCTTTACTTTTATACTTGCACATTTTGAATTCAGCCAATTGGAAATGAGAACTTAAAATTTTTCAAAAGAAGGAAAGAAATTAAGAGGAGCAGACCTTCACACAAAATGATCTACAGGTTCTATATTGGACTTTATAGTGTTGAGTGGCAGATTTAAGATGTATGAGCACATATGACCTACAAAGCAAATCTTTTGTATATGCAATTACAAAAAAATACAAAAATATCAGTAAAAATCTGAAATGCGGCACAGATCCATAACTGCTCCAGTGAGTCCAGTTTTGTTTCAGATAATGGGGCAGAATTTCTGTTTCCAGATTAAGTTCAGCCAGAGGTGAAAAGTGAAGGACTTGCTTAACTTAAGGGCTGTTTAGGGCCAGAGTGTCACCAGTTGCATGACGTAGCATGTCCTTAGTAAGATTAAAATATAAGACCACACAGATGGCAGCGCTCTTACCCGAAGTTTTATGGTTTGTACCCATCAGTTATCTCAGATAGGTAGAACTGGCTGATTTCATCCAAACCAAGGAAGATGGAGTGGTATTCACTGGGTCTCAGGATTAATATATTTGAATCAAATGAAAAAAGAGTTGAGTGAAGTAAAATCTGTTATTTGCAATGCTTTTTGCATTCCAGTAGGACAGCTGAGAGTGTTAAGTACTTCAGTACTTTTGATACTTATATACCAACACATTGCTATTTTAAATTTGAAAAAAAAAAAAAAAGTCGCCTGTGGTTATTAATTAAAGTACTTCTTTGATTAGAAACATTCAATTTATTTATATTTTGGGAGGAATTGGATTGGCAAGTAATACTCAAGACTCAGTACTCAAAATGCGTATTTTTTCTTTATATAATCTAGTTGCTTCTGTCAGTCAAGCCAAGTCTTCTCATAATTTATGCTTCTGTACATATCAGCCAAACATAATGTATCTGTTAGTAATTAATGCTGCAAATTAAGTGCTGCCTCACATCCCCTGATACAGTGGAATAAACACTGCTCATCCAAAAGCCCATTCATCTGTATGGTTCAGAGATTGCTGAAACAGTTAAATGAATAGCACCATTTTGCATAGTTAAGCTTGAAGGAATAAGATTCATTCTTTTATCAGCAATATTCAGAGAATGAGAAAGAGATGTTGATTATATCCTGACTGTAGAAATGCTGTAGTCTCCTATAGGAATAGACCAATCTGATAGTGGCATGGGAAATGGAAGAGCTATTCACCTGCACAAAATACTTAATACTTTATCTATATGGTGGAATTGTTTCAGACTATAACAACATTTTTCATAAAAGAGAAGATAAAGTGTCTAAGTGATATAATCAGTGGCTAAGCAACAGCACCAAGGGATCATAATGGAAGGAGAAACACTTGTTAGTTTTAAGAAATTAGGTTCTAACACATAGTTAGAAATACTGGAAAGGGGAAAACACATTAAAAACTTATTATTGAAAATATTTGGTAAAATAACCAGACAGCTCCATGGAGAAGAATTTATTTTAAGATAAATGACTCATGAATGTTTAAACATGACCTCACAAAGCAATAAGTGAAAAATACATTTTTCTGTTTAAACACTTTCAGAAGCTTTCTTTTATATTAAAAATTACATCACTGGTATAATTTTACCTTCAATTTGTGCAAACCTACTCCACTGTTTTCTAGCATAGAGAAATAGAAGAAAATTATGAAAATGATGGGGCACTGTTTAACATTTAAAGGATCATTTCATATTTATTTTTTACCTCGGTAATTTCTTTATTGAGTTCTCCGGATCAGAAGTCAAATTAAATGATTTCTGATGACCAGGAATATCAGCTTAGCCAGAATCACGAAAAATCAGTTGATCAGTACTAAATATGCATATATTCACTCTACAGTTTTTAACAATGAGTTAGCAAGTGTACTTAAGGCAGATGAGATTACACTCAGCTCTTTGTGCTGGCTTGGAGCTTCTAACCTTCAGCAACTCTGAACAATGGGTTTGGCCATTCATTTTGGAGCCTGGTGGAGGCCCCTACGAGAGAATGCTGTTTTCAAAAAGTAGATGCCATGCATCTTTACTGGTTGAATACACAGATATGAGGAAAAGCAAACTCATTCATCAGTTAAAAGAACTGTGACCAAAATCTTATAAAAGATATGAAACTCTGCAAGTTACATAATAATAATTTTGAATGTGTCCTATGCTCCATGGCAGACCTTCCCCATGTACTTTTCATTTGTGTCATAAAACTGTCCCCTGCTCAGCATGGAACAATAACAGCATTTTGTAAGCCAGAGAAGCCTGTGACTAAAATGGGGAACCAGGGACCACTTCCTTTCCCCTGTGTCCCAGCAAAAGGTCTGACCACGTCCTCACTGCAAGTCAGGACCTGATCTACCTCTTTGTAAATACATCTATGTGTATTAATATATGGGTATGCATATAACGTATAGGAATTATATATACTTATGGATAATATTTGTTGTCAACACTGAACCATTCAGTAAAAAAAAATTGATTTCTCTTTTGTGCTGTTTTATACCTTCCCTCTGGCAGAACAAAGCCATATGTCACAATAACAGTGCACAGTTTATTGGTCCTTTGATCTTAATGATTTGTTTTACCAGTGCTGCAATACAAGCAACTAACCATGAGTGCAGCTCATCTTTCATTCTGCAGTGATTACTGTTTCTGTCAAAGGAAAAAGGTCTGGAATAGGACTGTAAATAGCTTGTTTGTAAGGATAAATGCTTTACATTTACACAATGCTAAAGGCTGAAATACTTCCTAAATGATCTTACATTATTACAGGTTTTAATGATGATATTGTGGGTGAAGCCCATGGCAGGACTTGCAAATCTGCTCCTGACTTTGAAATCTGATTTCTGCAGTTAGTAGCTTTCCTTTTGCTTGTGCTTATTAAGAATCTCATTATATTATATTAAATATTTATCTTTGCATTAAAACTTCTGATTCATCAACACACCAGAGTTTATTATCTAATCCCATTGAATTAAGTGTGACTCAAGCAAATACTGAGGAATTATTCAAAATATAGATGGCACTGAGATGGAACTAAGAGTTTTACTGAATTTGAACTTCATTGCTAATGGTTCACCTCCCACCCAAATGCTCAGTGCCTCCCATTTACCTGGGTGATTTTTATAATTTTTTTTTACACATAGTTTTATGTTTTGCATACATTTAGAGTTCTTCATTGGATTAATAAAAAGCATTCACAAACGGGTGAGAATCAGCTTTTGTATAGTCAAATACTCACACCTTGAAAAAGACAAAGGCTTGATGTATTTTGTCAAATGCTTTTAAGCATTTACTGCATTAGTTATTTGTGGAACTTCCCATTCTTGATAGGCCATCCCCATTCTGATCTAAGCACTCAACTCATGATTCTGTGTGTTTGGCCACATAGTTTTGTAAAGTCACGTCATAGAATTGGTCTTCATCTTATTTGTATCCAAAAACTATTTCAAAAGTTAGTTCTTAATTATTTTAAATTTCTATGTATTTTTTTTCACTCTTAAAGGTACTGTAGATTTTTCTTCAGTTTCAAGAGCCCTTGAAACACATGGAAGATAAATTCTGTTTCCTGACACTTTTTTCATTTAGGCAAATGAAACTCCTTTACTCTAAATCCTCAAGTAGCTCCTTGAAACTGACATTCACACCAAGATCATATGTTAACAAATAAACTGCCTGTGTAAAACACACTTAACTAGCAACCTCCCTAAAGGCCACTAATGAGCAAAGAGTACATTATTCCTGCAAAGGACAAAAATTATGTGTAGAGCTCTACAAAATACTTAGGAGTGTAAAATTTAGAAACTGGGCCACATTCCACAAAAGACATGAAGAACCTGAAGTCCGTCTGAGTTGCAACATCAGCTTCTGCAAACAGTGAATTGCAGCAGTTGCTGAGTAGATGCAAAGATTGCTCTGTATGATTTCTTCTTAATATTTTAGACCTAAGCAAGTGCGTTCACTATGACTGAAAACTGTATGCAAGACCTTCCTTCCCTCATGCAGTAAAGTGCACTTGAAAATTTAGAAGGGAAAAAACGAAAGGAGAAAATAAAAGGACAAGGGTTCCCAGTGCAGCACGTCCCTTTCAGTGTCGATCCAAGAAGTGATAAAATGTAAGTCCAATGGAAGGTCCAGCTGTCCCAGAAACACATTTCCTGGGGTACCAGCAGAGGGCAGTTAGGGAGGAAAAATAGGACAAAGTGTGAAATGTAGCACGTTATGGAAGTCATATATAAATCAGTGCAATTAGTCCCAATACAAGTATTAGTCCATACTTAAATACTGTGGTTTCAATTAAGGCTTTAGTGGAAAGAGATCCCAGAGTTTACAGCTTGCTGTCTGCTTTAGTAATCAGAGCCTCATCCCCAAGAATTGCTTAGCAGGTCTTTTCATCCTGAAGCTACGTCTGAGTTTGTGGATGAAAACTCAGAAAGTTGCCGTGGCTGGAAGGATCTGTATTAAATACCTTGAGACAGTTTTCTCCTGACACAAGGAGAAAAGCAGAAACTTGCTTTGATTGAGATAGTGGTATAGTAGTAGTTAATTAAAACTGGGGCAAAAAAATGATGCACAGAATAACTGGCACTATCTGTGACATTAAATATTTCATGAAATCCCTACGTAGAGCTACAGATGTTAAAATTTTATCTACTCATGCAGATCAATAAATAAAAATATGCTTAATTATTAAGATCTCTCTTTATCACTTTAATTAAAGAAACAACCTTTCTGGAGACTGTTAAGAAAAAAAGCTGATTAGCATATCTAAACAAGTTTAAAAACCTTGAGGGAAAAGACATGAATCCTTTTATTTAGTGCTTTAATAGGACCAAATTTGCATAGACATACAACAGAATAAAAAATAGAAAAACTGTAACCTATACAGAAAAACTTGTAGCTTATGTTTATCAATAAGCTCAGATGTGGCTAAACATATTCTGAACTGTTTGGATAACCCAGGACTAGAACTTCACTGGCAAAAAGGAATTGCTAATACTTTCAATCATCAAACTGGATTGAAAATCCTTGTATTTAATGGCTGAGGATCTAGACTGGCACAATTTTGTAACATATACAAAAACATATTCCGTATTTGCCTTTGCAGAATCTGTATTTGCAGACTACTGCCACACAGAGGTTTCTACAATCACCATTTTTTATACCAAGAATCAGTACAGGAGAATTAGTCTCATAACCAACTGTGCTGGGGAGATGACTTTCGTAACAGTTTCTTTTGCATATGTACGTATTTTCCATTGAGAAGTTTTCATCTTTTTGTCTTCTTTATGGTTCCAATAAATTCCAATGCCAGCACACCAGTTACGAGCAGCCCCTCCCAAGTTTCTTTTGCTAAGAGACTGCTTAGCTGCAGTTTCCTCCAAATGCTTTTCCGGGTCCTCTGCTGCATTCTGTCAGCTGGTAGATACATCAGAATCTGAACATGGCTTTTCCATGCAGTCTTTACTATTTCTCAATTCATCTTCAAATCTCCTCTGAGGAAGAGCATTGGTCTGTGCAGTACTTGACACTTTTCTGCAACTACACAGACTGGTACTGTTGGGATTTCTCTGTCAAAATTCCTTTCTGAAGGAAATTATGTGAAGTATAAAACCCTGCAAAAATTTCATTCCACCTACTGTTGTAAAGACTAGACATCTGTAAATAATAAGTAGATATGCATAAATGAAGGAACAATTTCTCTTGTCATTTTCACTGGTGCCATTTGATACTGATCTAGTACCTCTGTAGTCAATGCAGCCATTTCCACAATTTCAGAAGTGTGAGTTTCCTCCTTGCATTATTAACTATTCCAGTCACCCACTCCATTATATTAATGTATAGCTGTGAAGCAAATTATTCACATTTGGAAACCCATCTGTGGGGTAAATGAACACCATGTTCTAAATCTTCTCATGCAAGTTTTTTCCTTTACAGAAAGCCAATACCTTTTTCCTGAGTTCACCTCAGCAGGATATTTGTGAGTCCTATTGCTCTCCGTTAAAGCCAGGATATTCTTGTGAATTAAGATTCCATTTATTATCTTACTATCCCCTCCAAAGTACTGTGAAATTAACCTTGATCTGGGATTCCAAATTATCAGAATAGAGGATAGTAGATTTCCTTCTGCATATCCAGTGATGCCTGGCTGAATGTGTAGTATACTTCACTTATGGAGCTCCTTTAACTTGTGTTGGTATTGTTCTTCATTTTGGTAAAATGTCATCAACAGTTCATTTGCTCACATGAAATCACAGTATAATCTCTATAATGGTTTTGTCCTGCTTATCCTAGAAAGCTCATTTGTAACTTGAGAGCATTTGATGAGAAATTGCTCTCCCACAACTCTCTGTATACATATGCCAATGCAGTCCTGTATTCCCCTCTTCCCAGCACACCCCTTATAAATAGGTATTTTCTGATAGAAAGTTGTTGCAGAGGAAGGTCTCTGACCAAGCCTTTTCAATGCAATTTGTAAAAAAGGACAAAATCATATGCCTACACAGCAAAGCTTTCGTTCTTGTGGTTGCTGAGTGCGGTACACACTGTAAGCCACCCTCGTGTTTCAAGAGGGCAGGGCCTCATCACTGTTTGGGGTTCTTCACAATCTATACCTTATGTGATGGAATTCAGCCTGCTGCTTGCAGTGTTGTCTTCAAGACCTGTCAAGTTTTAAACATCTGAAATTGCAGTTTGTGTGAGAATGACCTTTTCAGTGATGGTACTGTTTTCCACGTATGATCCCACCGATAAGCAATTCCCTATAGAGTTAGGAGTTTTGGAAAGTACCGGGACATATGTGCAACCCCTTAAATACAGAAGACTGTTTGAAAACTGCCTGGTTTCAGAAGTTAAATATATTACTGTAGACTCTTGCAGCATCCCCTTCCCTAGTTTATTCCCAGTTATAAAGTCTCATTACTTTTTCAAGATGCATTTTACTGGGTCATTCTTGTAGGCATAAATCAGGTCATTGCAATTTATTTGTCATCTTGCAGGGAAGGTTGACATTTTGTCTCACCTTCCTGAGTGTGTCATTTTATTAGGCTATCCTTCTGGCAAGTGATAGATCTTGCTGCCATTTCATTTTGCTTAACCTACTCCTCCCTCAAGCTCTGATGACTTTTTTTTTTTCCTGTGGCTATTTACTTTTTCCCAGCCTAATAATTTCTGAGTTCACTTGATATTTTTACTCTGCAGAGCTGCTCTTGCAATTCTTTTAATGTTAACAAAGGGAAGTTTAAATCCATTCTACCTGGATTTGGCTTTGTTAGTTATTTCATGAGTTGATGCCTTTTGGTGGTTATCTTCAGGGAATTTGTATTCCCCTGCTTCATTAACTATTTCCCTGGCAGGTGAGGCAGGCATTCCCTCATTTTTTTGAAACCCAATTACATGACAGTATCTATTTCTCAGTATTCAGCAGATTCCATCTCCCCTTAGATGCCTGAGGGCTGTAATTAAAGATAGTGAGTGAATTTTAATGTCAGGATCTTGCACACGATTATGTAGCATCCCTGTGACAGACTAAACATTGTAGCTGTTGCTTGATTTGCATGCTCCCAGCTCTCTTTTGTGACTAAGATGTATGATAATCAGCTCCTTCTTGCTGCTCCGTTTAAAAATCTCTGTGCATTATAGACTGAATGCCAAGACACGTTAGGTACAGAGCGAGTTTGATTAAACACACAGTGACCTGGCTATAACCAGAGATGTGGTTGTATCGAACCAGGCATAACCACACAGTGAATATGTGGTGACAGAAGAGCAATCTGCAATCCCTCAGGGAAGAATACAGATTGGGGGGAGTGAAAATGCTGCTGCTGAACTCTTGCTTTCTGGTTCTGAGTGGGGCAGGCTGAGAACTGGACCACAGCCTGCCCCCGACCCATCCTGGAGGAGCACAGGTGGCTATGCAAGACTGCAAGTGGTGAAGTGGATGTGCCCTGGTCCCTTCCACTGAAATGGTTTTCTTTAGCCCTATTTGATCACAGAATCATAGAATAGCCTGAGTTGCAGGGGACCATAAAGATCATCCAGTTGCAATCCCCCTGCCATTATACAGATCATGTCTGTTATTTACCTAGCTCTGCTTGCAAAGCAGGAACTGAAAATGTTTAAATATTTCAAATGATTTCTGTATTTTCTTTGGAACTGCTGTTAATCCCTGTAAGCTGTTATGATTCAGAATTCGCTGGCATCAAGCCCTTCTCAGATAAGTACTAAATAATACACTCAGGAACATGATTCATTCATGTGCTTTAGAAAAGAAACACTTATTTCAGCTCGTATTCTTCCAGTTCACTCTCTGAACATGAAAGATTACAAATTTAATTGAGGTTAGAGAGGACTTTATTTTGTTTGTGGCATTTGCTGTTTTCTCCTTTTTCTTTTCCTTTCCCCTTTCCTCTCCATTCTCCCCCTCTTCCTCTGCCCCTTCCCCCTCGTTCTCACCTTCCTCATATTCACACTTTTTTCAATTACATGTGCAATACATACTTCTCTTTTATTTTCTCAATTTGAAATTTCTTTCTAATAGAGGAAAATTATCTTATTTCATCATGGGAAAAGTATGTTGAGCAGAGCAGATCTACAGTTTATTATTTTAAGACTGGAATTGAAAATGAAAGGCATAATAATTGATTTTGCTGCATCCAGCATAGTGCTTTTAAAATATTTCCCTGGTAATTCTAATCTGACCCAAAACCAAAATTACAAGTGACAGCTTAATATCCAGGGATTCTAGTCAGGTATTTTCCTTGCAAGAATGTCAAAGAGCTGTAAATTTAAGCTTCTCAGACATTTGCAACTGAAAATGGATTCTTAGTGTTCCTTTCTCCCCACTCCAAGTTTTTTTTCCTTTCCCCCCCATTCACTGCACCATTAGTACTGCTAGTGCTACTGTGTTGTTCCAGCATAAAGTGAGCAGGTTTTCATGCTGATGGTTTCCAAGGTCAGTTAAGTAGCATCTGTACAAACTGCTGCATTGACATCAGGAGGATAAAAGGTAAGCACAACTGTAGCTACATACCAAAGGCCTTTCATGAGCACCAGTTGAAATTAGTCCCAAACAACTTTTATAAGTAGCTACCTAGAAGTTTATCTTTTAGAATGAATTAATGGCATATAGAATGGCTTAGGTCCTTTTCCCTCCTACATTTACTCCATACAATTAAGAACTCAGATTGCCAATTTCAATTTTTAAAAGGTACTCATTTTCACAGAACAGAGTCCTGGTAGCCCTCATTTTGCTCTTTGAATAGAGGTATTGCCACATTGGTGAATATTTCAAGCATCATCTGTGCCTGCAGCTTTTGAGGAAGTTCCAAAATATCTCTAATGAGTGAGTGGCTAATTATTTGACCCAGTGGAAGAGTTTGTTCCTCCTCATTACTAGGAATAGCAAATACTTTTCAGAATAAACCTAATATCCAGGTTTCGACAATACTACATGTCACAGGGCACCGGTGGTTAATGAGACAAGATTTTGAAGTGTTCTTTATTTTGCCTTCTTATCTTTATTATAAACATATTTCTTTACCTTCCAGTGACACTATGCTTCCTAGTGAAACAGAAAATGATATCATTATCTGTATCACTTTTACCAATTTACAAAACCTTAGTATTTCCTCTATTCATCATTTTTCCTGTATGTGCAGTACAGCTCACTGAAATCTCTCTTCTCTCTGCCCCTATCAGTGTATTGATTTGTCATTGTGCTTCCTCTGTTTCCGCTAGATAGCTTGAAGGATGGGTGACTATAACTGAGCAATGTCACGAAGGGATAATATGGGATATTTTCAGAAATCATTTTCTGCTATGTGCTATGTTATAGTTGAGGTTACTGAGGGACTTTTCTCTAACTGGTCATATTTCTGTTCAGAAGACTGCAGTCTTGGAATCCTGACAATTCATTTCTGTGTGCATTAAGTCACATTAATCAATATGAAGACTGAACCTGAACTCTCTCCCTGATTTTTCCTTTAGGGTATAACATAGATTTGCTCACTCTTAGGTATCTTTCAGGAATATATGCCTGTCTGACTGGAACAAGTACCAGAAGCCATGTACATCTATGCTTGCATGACTACTCATGACTCTTATATAACCAGGTATAAAAGTCAGACTTCGATGCGTTTGCTTTTTAGGTCTTCGTGTCAAGCACTTCATCTTTTTGAAAATTATGCCAGGTTTAAATTTTCAAGGGAACCTATGTAAAACAAATAAAAATATAAAATGTGAAGTAGATGTAGCAGAGTAATTTTTTAAAGATTCTGCCAAGTCACAATCCCCTTTTTCTTTCTGGAATTTGTAATTTTCAGCTTCTATAGAACCACCTTGTTTTTCCACTTCTGTGTTTCTCTCCTGTTCTGCCCCTTTAGCAATCTGCCTTTAGCAGGACAGTGCAGGCAGTTTCCTTGCATGGACCAAGGACTCCCTGGTTAGCTTTAAACAAAACAAGTCAAAGATCTTGAGATGGCCTAAGGCCAAGAACATGACACTGCCTGTGTCCTTGGATCTCATCTTTCTTCCTCTCAGCACAAAACTGGTGATGCCCAAACTGCATTTTAGAGCAGTCTCCAGCACAGCTGGACCCAGTGCCGTCCCTGGGAAGTCTCTGGGGCTGATGGTTGGCAGAAGCCAGCACTGCACCAGGGAGAGTGCTAGCAGACCTTGTCTATGGCCCTCGTGGTGCTTCAGCCAGGGTCCCAGGCCTATTTCCTACTATGAATGAAGACCAAATGCCTGAGCAAGCAACACAAGGAAAAAAGAAAACTGGTTCTCACTTTTCTGCTTTTGAATGAGTTTAAATTACAAAGGAAGAAAAGTTACTAGAGCAGACCCCTTTCCTACTGAAATGCCAGGCTAGGAGCCTCTGATGCATGCAATTCACCCTTGAGGCAGGAGAAAAACTTCCCTTCATTTTCTGACTGTAGTTTCAGTCCTTGGATGGCCTAACCCTTGACACAGATTCCAGAAGCTGGGCAACTGCTTTGCTTTCTGCTGCACGCTGCCCTGATAGCCTTGGGTCTGTTAGAGCAGCTCTGTACCATAAAGGACTGTTTAGAAGCAAAAGACGCCTCTATACCATAAAGGACTGTTCTAGAAGTGAAAGAGCCCTTGTCTGCCCTTCTGGCTTGCTTTTTTCGTGCTGTTTCTCAGTAGTGCAGGACAAGCAGGATGAAGGCAGCAGGCTCAGCTGCTGGGTTGTTTCTCATACAATAAGGTGAGGGGTGGATGGGAAGATTAAGAGGGAGTTATTTTGTAAAATATCACTAAGCCTGAAAGTGTTAAATTACTAAAGAGTGAGACCTTTATATTAGCTAAACACTTTGTTTTGGATGATAGAAGGAAAAGTTTTGCATACAATAAAATTTTGTTCTTTCTCTGAGAGCTGCAAATTTTGAGGTGTGGTCCAGGAATAACATTATGCTCTTTTTTATGCAAGAGGTGTCATGACTGTCAAAAGTTCCCCTTCTAATCTTAAAGATCAAGCTCTGGGAGCACGTGAAAGTTAATTCCTTGGTCCCAACAGCTTGAATCAGATTACCAGAGGTATATACCTAAATTCGGGAAATTTCGGAGCTTCCTAAGGAGAACATGGAGCTATTCCAAGTGAGGCAACAGAAAGTACTAAGCACAGGAGTAGATCCCAAGATACCCCTCCTCTCCAGAGTTCATGCACTTCCCTCTGGAAAGGGAAATGTGGAAATGAAAAAATGTGGAACCCCATTTTGATGGTGTGCATGATCAAGCTTTGCTGTTTCACAAGGCAATGATTGCGATAATTAAGCCCTTGTTCAAAAGGGAGATATGGGAGATTCAAACATAAAGGCAAGTGTCCTGACTGCGGAGGTAAGGTATTCTGGGTGCAAAATAACAGTGGGGCTGTTCCACTGTGTCCCTGGGAATGTGGGAGTCTCGCCACCAGAAGGAGAATCCAGGCTGCTTGGAGATATCATTTATTGCTGTCTCTGAATTGCTGTAGGGAAGATGGAGCCGCAGATACAAGTGCCTAAACGTGTTTACACTTGAGAAACGTTGCAGTAGAAATGCAGGCACTGTATGGGTTTAGGCATCTCCCCAGTTGTGTAACTGCTGCCAGCATTAGCTTTTTGGATTTCTTTATTGAACTTAAACACTTAGGTTCTACCTAAGTAAAATTCTTTTTTAGTCTTCGTTTGCTTTTGCCCCAAATCAATTAACTGCAGCTCCACAGGGTTTGATTTTCTAATCCAACCATGCTCAATCACTGATGTAAACCAAGATGTTTTTCTCCCCTTAGATTCTTTTCTAATGGCTTCTTATTTCTTGCCCTCTAAGTGTGTGCCTGAATTCTCTGCATCTATTTATAAGGGCTTCCCCGCTTCCAGGAGTGTTTAATCAGAGAGAATGCTATCAGCAGGTGGTTAGCATCAAATGTCAGCAGCTACTTCTTTTCTGACATCTCTGGGGAAAAAAATGTTTCATTACCATGCAAATGATGTTAGTCTTCCTTTCCAAGATCCATTGTCACACGGTGTAACATATGGTACACAGAGTTGTGCTCCCAAGATTTATGCAGCAACTACATTTTTTAACAAGAACAACAATTGTGAGAGCTAAACCATCAGATAACTGTCATCACTGTTTCCCAGTGAGATGGTGAATATTTCTGTATCTCATGGTTACTAACTTCAGTGGGGAGACACACACACTTAGTTCTGCTTTCTTTTGAACCCTTCCATTTTTCTTTAACTTATATCAGAAATATCATGGTACCTTCAACAGCTTATGCCAAACAGAACAACCAAGCAAATTTAATGCATTCTATTATCTTTTTTGAGTATGTCTGGGATGCGAATGATTCAGTTGATACTTGGAATGGCCTTGTTTTGAACTACAGAAACAAAATGAAGCTTCTAGCCTCTCTTGGGAATTTTCAGAAGTGCCAGTAATGGCAGTTGGAACTCAAGTTTTCCAAGAGCCCTGAAACCCAGTAAGCAGGCTGGGATAAACCTCTGAGGGGCTTGATTCATCAGAGCACTGGAGTACAGTTTGGTGACTTCAGTGGGACTTCAGGATGTGTCTGGAGTTAAGCATATGTTTGGGTGAATTGTTAACCTCAAGTGTGTGATCAAGTGCTTTGCTGACTCAGGGACCAGACATCACTTGCAGCTTGTTGTTTTCCACTTTGCCATCTGGGAAGAGGCAGCTTGACAGGACGTGGGCTGTGTGAGACATTGCATTTCTGAAAGGGTATTAACAACAGCCTGGAAGTTTCCAGGTTCTCTGCGTAAGGTATTTTTGTCTCTGCACATCTAACTGGGGTAGAATAACCTCACTGTACTACCTGAAAGCAAACTGACCATGCCACAGCATTTTACTAGGTTATCAGTCAACCTATGCCAAAGTAAAATAATCTTATGTTTTAGTGGAACAGTAAAAGACAGGTGAAAAACTTCACAGAGCCTGCAGGTTTGAGAGCATGAAATTGCCTCTTTCAGACATTTTAGGACGTCTCTTTTGTCAACTGGACAACTGTAAGAACCCAAATTTGCAAACACTTTTAATCTGAGTCATCTCTTCACTAGACCCATTTTCTGAGCTGGGGGAGCACATCCATATTAATATGAAATAAATGTTTTTACAGGCTGTTCAGACAACAGACTCTCTTTCTACAGCCAGGTAATGCAAAAGAGTGGGTAATAAAGACTGTTACTGCATTTGTGGGAGAAGTGCAAAATATCCTGATCCCTTGGGATTGTCAAAGTGATTTTAACTTCCAAAAAATACCAGGGATTCACCTGAAAAATCTCCCAAATCACTCCCCCATCTGTTCAGCACACAACTCTACTTCTCTAATCCATTACCCTTCCAGTCTGCCACCTCTTGACTTAAAAACTATTTATGTACTGTTGTGCTGCTTTGCATTTCTGATGAATGCTTGCAGAGGAATAAATGTTTATTGTAACAATATGCATTTCTCTGTGGGTACCCTAATTTTTTTATTCTTTTCCAGTGACAAAATGTTCCCAGCCTTTGGATTTGGAGCAAGAATACCCCCAGAATACAAAGTAGGTGCATAAATGTAATTTTCTAGTTTCCTTGGTTTATGAGGCACAAAATAAGGGAGAAATGGCTCAAGGCAGGGCAGGGACACCACCATTTTCTTTCATCTGGCTTTCTCACCCATTGATACCTCACTGAAAGCAGAAATCAAGGCAAGGCTGAAAATAGTTGTTAAACACCCAAAATATTTCATGGCAAAGCTTTTTTAGTGGATGCAAGTCTAGTAAGAGGAGAACTACTTTTTTGAACAACCCCTGTCAAACATAGTTTGAAGCTTTGCGAGCCCTGGTTTGACAGAACCCATTTTTGGAAGATGTGGTTCAGAGAACAGCCGAGTGTTCATGCTTTGTGAGGAAGAGATTTAACATCTTCCTGAAAATAAAGATTTTAGAAGAGTTTTGCTGCGTGGCACATTTCAGTGTCATGGTGGACATCATCAATGGTAGAAAGAGAAATGCAAGAGCATGTCTCTCCATGCTGGAGAGAAGTGGCATTTGTAAACAAAACAAAATGAGAGTGATCCACAGTGATGGTGCAAATGTGAGCATAAATATACAGTCTGCTAGGGTTGGAGTGAAGACAGTAAAGTAGAAGAAGAGGCCTAAGAAGAAACAGAAAGAAGTTCGAATCCTGTGTTACACATGCAGAAGTAATTGGGCAGAAGAGTAGCTCTGCATAGGTGGGGATTCTGTAACTCATATACTGTCTAGAAAAGAAAAGCATTAGACTTCTGTTCATCCAGACTTCATCCAGTATTCCCATGTGCCCTGCTCTGACTTGTGTCTCAGCTGTGGCAGGAGTAGGCAGGTGAACACTGGCCAGATGAGAATTTCTGTGCAGAGAGGGATCATGTGTCATTGAGCATGAATCAGCAGATGAAAAAAAAAATGCACCAGTGTGTTATTCACAGCTTGTAGGTTTGATACCTGCAGAAGAATTACAGCAGTGATGTACAGCAAATTTGATATGTCTTGCAAACAGACGTCTAAGGTAAGTTAATGTATCTCTTTACAACATTGCTTTCTAAGCTCCTTTGTGCTTGACAAGGTTTTTTGCCTTGCTGTGTTCTTCAAAAGTAACAGCAGGCAGAGGCAGCTTCTAGAACCTTGACATAGATTTTAATGTGGTATATGCGCACAGGACATCTGTGTCTGTTGTATGTCTGTTCCAACTGCAGCAGCTGACAGCCATCTCTGCTATGTAAGGGAGAAGGTTTCGGAGAATACACATTATCAGGCCAGCAGACACATCAGTGAAACACAGTAGCTACTGCTCAAGCTGCCATCCCTTTACCATGAATATGTGCATCCCTACCTGTGACTGAATAGCAGAGTTGACAGTGTTGGACTATGCATCACAACATCACAGCTCTTTCAGCCCAGTACTGGCCTCCTTAGCAATGCCATATGTACTGCTGTGTTTGTCCTAAACCAAGGTACCAGGCTGGTGGTGTGCCAGGGGCAGGTTTTTCCATCCTCTGTGATGTGACCATCATTGCATGGACGAAAACTTGCAATTCTTTCATCTGTAGAGAGACGTCCTTATCTAAGGACTGCTTGAAGGAAGGTGTTACTGTGCCAGCTGAAGTTTTTCAGTGGTTTGCTGGGGATGGAAGACTAGTAAATTTCACGGCACAAAATTGCCCTTCTCAGCCAAAATAATCAGCTGGTGGCATTGATGCCTCAGGTCACACAAGCATACTGGCAATATACCAGTTTTGACAGACCCCAGCAACAGCTTCCTCACCTGACTGTGAGAGCATATCTCAGGTGTTAGCTGTCTTGCCAGAAAAATAGCTGCAGGAGTCTTTGTAACCAGATATTCGTACAATCACCAACACCAAATGATTTTCTGCTTTGGCAGAATTGCTTATTTCCTGACAAATACCCTTAAGAAAGTCAGAGACTTGCAGTGAACTTAGTAGCCCACGCATGAATGAAGAGTCTTACCCCACAGCACAGGCTGTCCCAAAGAGTCTCTATGTAACTAACCTCTCAAAGCAAGAAAATGGATGACTCAGGCCCTTCAGATTTTGAGAAGTTTAGGAAAAGTAAGGGTAAACTTCAGAAAATGAAGTTTTCTACTTTTTTATGGATTACATACATGAGTCACATAGAAATGGAGATGCAAACGAAGGCCAAAACATCTTTAATCTCTTCTATGGAAACTTGTGACAGAAAATGACAAAGACAAAATGACATGACATCAGCTTACCAACATAATAAAACATTGAAGAAGATAAGAACCACATTGCAGGGGACTAGCCCTTCTGTGCAACAGATCGGGACAAATAATCAGCTTGGTGTCTGTCATGGGCACATCCAACTGGAACTGGATGAGGAATTAACAGTCATCTGTGCTTTTTTCAGCCCCTCCCTGTGATACTCTGCACAGTCCATACAAGTCCATAAAATTCTAGATTCTTAAAATAAACTGTATCAACACTTTTGAGTCCCTGCTTGTCTTTGGCTGCACTTCTGAATTGAAAAATACATTCTCTTAAGAGTGAAGAGTCAGCCTCATCATGATGCATTAATAAGTCAAGACCAATAAACCTGAAAATCCTTCAGTAATTCAGTCTACACTGTTATAAAGTTAATTCAAAGCTGCCAATGATTAGTGTTTGATGTGGAAGACAGCAAAGATGCATAGGAAACAGAGAAGAAACTGATAAAAGTAACAAAGACCATAGAAAAAAGTGCTCACAGGTTTGTTCCTTAGCTTCTTCTGTTGCAAGAATATGATAACACTGCAGGCACCACAGCAACACTGCAGACCTCGTGCTATTCAAATGTTCTTTTCTTATTTTCAGTTACAGCTGTTACAAGTCATACATATCTTTTATTTCATTAAAGGAGAGCAGTGTTATTACTGTAATAATTTACATCTTCAATTTTAGGTTGAATCATTATTAGAACTTCTAAGTTCTGACCCCACCATGTAGATAAATCAGCTTTTCAATAATTTAGTGTCTGGTCTTTTATTTCTTCCAATAGACAACAAATTGCTAGGGCTGTGGAAGAACATACTCCCACTGCCACAGGTTCCTACATAACCACAAGAGCCTTCATACAACCTAAACAACAAAGTTTCTTCATGAACAATGTCAGTATCCACCTCTACAGGCTATTAATAAATCTCTTGAGGTTGTACACCTTTAAATCATGGTTTTATATATGTTTTCTACAGAATTTTCATTTCAAGAGCACACTGCTTTGCTGTATTGACTTCATTTTTCCTCGTTTGAGCTCCAAATGACACACTTCATCTGTTAGAAGAAAACCAGCAGTTTCTTAGTGGCATAAGGAATCTGTGGGAGTGAAGGAAGCAAGACATGCTATATATATATCATTCCTCATCAGTCTAGAGATCTTTCATCTAATATTCAGCAATATGATCTCTTTCCGCCAAGGCCTGGCAAACACGTCACCCAGCTCCTTGATTTAAGTAAACCTGTGAGAGAAATATTCCGCTCTTAAGTTTCTTTCATAAAAAACTTGCAGAACATGCCAGTTATTCCACAGCAGTGTCTACAGCCTGCCCTGGTTTTTGGTTTGGCTTTTTTTTTTTTTTTTTTTTTGCAATGAGAAGAAGCATCTGAGAAGTCTGATGTAAAGTGAAGAGGTGGTAGATAATGTGGACTCAGACACTGCTGTGAAAGGTCACAGTGAAGAGGAGGAAAGAAAGCTAAGCACGCACACTAACTTCTTAGCAGGCAGAACTCAAAAGAGCTGAAAAACCACTCAGCATCACAAAACTTACATGTTAAAATGAAAAGAAAGTTCCAGTTGTGTCAGCCCCCGATAGGCATATTGCCAATGAAGAAGGCCTCTTTCTTAAAGAAGAATGGCAGACTGACACCTGAGTAAGTACTAAATAATTTGCAGTTTATTTTAAGACAGTCCTCATTATTTCTGCATTTTTAGTGAATGCTTCATTCACTGCTTATCCTGTGAATATTGGTGGAGAGAACCTCACTACAGTTACAGACACAGTACAGCATCTTTACAACCCTAAACTGCACTGTCTGGTTTGCTGGACAGATAAGGGACTTGAAAAGTGCTGTGGCCTTTGTGATTCCTGAACTTTTTGGGAGCTTGAGGGCAAAAATGTTTGCAAACCTGACAAAAAAGGAACAATGGAAGGATGTGTAACAGACCAAGGGGAGAACCAACAATTTGTCACCTTATCCACATAACTTGGATTTGGACATGGAAATTAGGCAGCATGCTCAAAAATCAATTACAAGGGAAAATAAATGGCTCTTAGCAAGAGACACAAGCTGTCCATCTCCCAAACTATTTGATTAATGACCATTCTAAAAATAATAGCTTTTGAGCAATAGTTCTTTAAATTTGTTAGTGTCTTAAGCTTTTGCAGAATATGCAGGCATTCCATATTTAATTTTCAGACTGGCAGTGTCTTAATAGTGTCCAATTTATTCACAGAAAACCGTTCAACATTGTGCATCTTGCCCTTTACGCTTGTGTGCATCTGTTGTTCATGGATTTTTGACAATCTCTATTTAAATTATTAAGAAAGCATTCTTTAATGTGTCTGAATTTGTCAGATTGTTTGTCAAGTAGTTCTAATACCATCACCATAGAGGTTACTGGAAAGCTGGAGATATTTGGGATGGGGAGGTTAATTTAAATGAATTCAGCAATCGAGAGAGGGAGAAAAAAGGTTACTAATTTTCAGAGTTTAGGCATCCATATTCAGCACTTGGAAAATAAATTAAAAATGTAGCTTTTTACTTAAAAAAAATGATTCAGTTAGGATAAAGGGGTTTATAAAAATGTGGAGGCCAAAACAGAATAATAAGTTTCAATAAAATTTAAATAAAATGATTTTGCATAATCTAAAAGCTTGTCAGCAATTTGCATTATGAATTTTTGGGGGTTTATTATTTGTCAGATTCCAAAGTAGGGTTTTTGTTTGAGTTTTGAGGTTTCTACCTGAGTCCAGAAGACTTTTCTCAAAAATTCTCATTAATTAGGAAATTCTTCTTTCCTTTCAGCTTTAATTAGAAACCTTTTTAGCAAGGGCCATGCTATGACAATGAATTTCTGAGCATCCCAATATCAGGGTTACTGGCTATGTTAAATCACGGCGATTTTTTTATTAAAATGGTCATAAAGCCTGTGGAACTATAGTTATGATTCTTCCAAGAGTCTCATGGGTGCCATCAGATTGATGGAAAATTGCAAGTGCTTGTCAGTACAGACAGTCATACAGTGGTAATAGAACAATTCCATAATCTGCCTTAGCAAAAATATTTTAGACTGTTTCTTTAGTTGTCATATCCTCAGAAATGCTGTCACTGTAATCTCCATCTTGATGGAGATTATTTTGCTCGTAAAAAACCTTGAAGGAATTACCAGAAAATTAATAGATTCTTGGTGCAGGAAGTTCCTGGACAGCTATGGTTTAATAATCCCACCTCCATGATGGTACCTGCTAAATAATGTATCTGGAGCCCTGCAGAGGGAAAAGATTAATACATAGCCCAGTGCAAGTAAATGGCTTTAGTTAGAGGTTTTGAGTGCTGTTTTGTGCAGCAGCCCAGGTAATAATAATAATAATGGCCCGCCTTCGCGAACGAAGAGCCGGGGAAGGTCCTTACCCGCATATGCAGACAAGGCCT
>JAWWES010000081.1:42634150-42651540 GCA_035583135.1 Lophotriccus pileatus | reverse complement strand
CTTCCACCTGAATACTGAAATGGTCTTTCAAAATGCTCTTCCAGTTCAAATTCTCAGCCTTACTAGTGTCTTTCTTTCAGGCATGGTCAGCAGAATATGTTCAGGATGAGAATTAAGATGCAAAGAAATGAAGTGAGGAAGACAGAACAAGCAATTTAAGGGAAAGATACATTAAAAGAATTCAGAGTTCATGCATCTTAAGTGCAAGACCTCTGTTTTTGGTTCAGTGGGCATTCCTGCTTTATTGTTGCACTTGGACTGTTGGACTGCCCCAGCCTCTGCAGGTCATGTGCTTGAAATGTAATTGAGCATAAGTCCTACAGCTGCTTGATGTGTTCACACAGCTTCTTACATTGCTTTTAAGGAGTTCAGAGAAGCAGAAGTTACATAGATGCATCTAGAAGTGCCTGTAAGCTTGTGAGCCAGCTTGGCGTTGAGACTTCAGTCACACTGATGGTGTGGGGATGGTGTGGGGAAAGCAAAACAGACCTCAGAATTTTGTCTGGGCCACCATATTTAATAATGTGTTATTAAAACAGTTAACAGTGGTCAGCATTAAATGAGAACACATTTATGCAGGTAGCGCTCAAATAAAGCTTTCTTTCCCAATCCAAATGCGGGCTATTTGTGACCCTCTGCATACTTCAGATAAAAGCTGCAGCAGTTCATGCAGAGAAGACTTTTTTTATCCCCCCCTTTGCTGCCTCTTTTGAGTCTAAGGCTAATTCTTTTATCACACTGGCATTAATGATATCATGTCATTAATCATATGAAAAATCATATAATGATTTTTAATGATTGAAAGACTGTCACATCTATGTAGTGCCAGCAGCAGATCAGTTTGGACAGACAAACCCTCTGCAAGTTAAGCATTTACTATCCAAACCACATTCTGTATGCAAAATAAAATGCAACAGTGGAAATTAAAGGGATTTAAAGAAAAGGGAGGAGCTGCTCTGTGAGGCATGGCTTATGTCACAATATTTGTTACATGTGTAAGCTTTATTTAGTTCTTTGCATGAGATTCCATTACAAGTTAACCCATTGCCTGAAAGGGGTTCTAGGCCTAAGAAAACAAAAAAGATAGTTGCAGCACAGCCAGAAGCCAGGGAAGAAATTTTGCAGCATTTGCACGTTTATCTGCAAGATATAAAAAGCACTTCTTTGTCATAAAGGATACGTTTTTAAATAATATCCATCTGGGTGAAAGCAAGAAAAGAAGACAGACCAGAAAATATGTTGTTTGATCATCTGCTGCATCTTGCTTATCTGCCTGTCTTGGATGCTTGACTAGTTCCTACCACCAGTTGTTCTGTGATGTTTTCTAGATGCTCTCACTGTGTTAGGTGATACAGGGAGCAGTAACACCAGCGTGTCATGTGAAGAAACGATGCAAGAGTGAGAGGAAGACAAAGTGTCTAGTGGACACTGTTTTTCCTTGTGATATTTAGCGTATTTGCCAGAAAGCAAAGGAAAATTGCTGAAGGCTATCTTGTTTTACACCAAGAAAAGTAGTTGGATGCAATATAAAAAGTATGTGTCTATTTTGCCTTTGAGAAATGAAGTCCCTTTCTTTGTGTGAGTAGAGCTTTTGCAGGCATAAGGTAGTGTGAAGCATCATTCTGCATACAAGGACTGTATGATGGTGTATTGATATGAAGATCACTGGAAATTGTAAAATATGGATATCCTCACTTTCTTCTCCTCTGTTAACACTTCCATTCTTGAAAATTTTAGTATTTATAGCTTTATATTTAATATATTTATAGTGTATTATTTTTATAGTCTTATAATTAATATTTTGCTTATTGTCTGAGGAAGACATTGGGTGACAACCCCTAATCTCAATGAATGCTGTTACATATCCATCTAAAACTGATAATTATATGCATACACTGTGTTACATTGGAGCTATTGAAAGTCGATTCCAAATAAAAATGTAAAGGGTTGAACTGTGAAAAAAATGCATATTGACTGTGTCTAAAATAAAGAAGTAAAAGAGGAGTAAGCTATAAAGGAATCCACTCAAATAACCTGTTGGGTTGGGATTGGATGGACAGTAGGTAGTTCTAAAATATGTTAATCTGAGATAGCAAATAAGAAATTATATTTCTAGAACATGTTTCTTTCTAAGATGAGAGCAACTTTCTGACATGAATGATGCTAAATCTGTGTTGAATGCGAGGAGTAAGGCTTATCTTGTACTGTTTTAATGTGTTAGAAAAAAACTACAGTGTGTCTTGTCATCAATTTAGGGAAGATTTATGAGGCCTTCATGCAAGGTCAGTACGCATATGTAAAGAAGGCCTTGGCAAGTTTAAAATTGGGAGTTAACAAAAGGTCAGTTTTGCAATGTGTAATTTAGTCACTGGAATTGCCAAGGGACATTTTGTAAAATTACTTTACATTTTAACCAATCACAGCTATAACTGGAGCAAGTTCTTTTGTCTGTTGGCACTGCAATGCAAAAATATGTCTGTAGCTATCTGTAGAGTGATAAGACTGTGTTCTCCACCATTTTTTCATGGGAGGTTTAAGTGTAACCTTGTAAAACAATTTCAACTCCCTGTGATTTCTCAGTAACCAATCTGCAGCCATATATCCTGACAACACGGCTGAGTAAAATCTCATGAGTGAGTTAGTCTCAGTGCAAACTGAAACTAGCTTAGGGTCTTAGTAAAGTCATTTCATTCTTCAGCATTCTCAGTGAAGCTCTTCAGTCTATCATTTTCTTTCCAGCTTAGACCTCTAATCCATTAGGTCTGGTAAACTGTGAGTTCTGAATGTGGAGGCTAACATGCATCACTTGAAGAAATCCTTCTTCTCAATGATTGAAAACACCAATTTCCATTCTGTGATCTGTCAAGTGTGTCAGCAGGAGTCTGTGCTCCCTGATCTGACTATATCCTGAAATGATAAAGGCAAAAATAGCTGGTTCCCCATCAAAACTTCCCAACTAAAGCTCATTTTTCTGTAGACTGCAAAGCATCCTGCTGTTTCCTCCAAGATTTCACAGCTTTTGGTCATAGTCAGATTCAACCTGAGCAATTATGCAAATGCATCCTGAAAAATTTTCTTAGCACAAGGGCATCAGGTATTTGAAATTATGTCTGAATTCCTTAACAGATTTAGGGTGTAAGTACAAAGGGCGAATTTGTTGGCAACTATCACAATAAACAAAAACACTTATCTGAAGAGGAGAGAGAAGTGCTGAAGTGGTTTTTAATTTGTGTCTGCTTTTCAGCATGAATCTTAGCTGGTGATCAGAAAATGATCGCTCACATCTTGAACTGAGATGAACGGAAGCTATGGTATTGCAAGGTGATACCTGAAAAATACGTATTAAAAACCACTGGGAAGGAGAAGCATGGTATAATGACTTATATAATACAAACTAGATTCAAGACAGCTAAAGACAGCTTCTTGGAAATTATCTGAAGTTGCTAGTCTTTGTTAATCATGTGATACTTTTAATCATTAAGAACCTGCCTTTCATTTACATTTTAAACAAGCATGAAGTTGGCAATGTGCTCCACCATTTACTTTTAGTTTTGTGTGGCTTTTCATACCAGGAATACAAGGTGTTGTGGAGGCTTATCAGAGCTGCCTCCCCAAGCTGCAGCTCTATGGGCCAACAAACATTGCTCCCATCATCCAGAAAGTGGCAAAATCAGCGTCAGAGGAGACCAACACCAAGGAGGCCTCGGTAAGGGAAGAATGCTGTGTTTGCTTTTTTCTTGTCTTATGATGGATCTCTTACAGGCCAGCAAAACAAGGCCTTTTCATGTATGCAGTTCATGCCTTCACAGTTTTTACTAACTGCCTTCATAGAAGGCAGCTTGAACCTGTAGCTGGAGCAGTCTATCCAGTCTTTATAGTTTCAATAGTCACAACTTCCCCCGCAGTTCTATTTCCTGCTTTTAGAGCTGCTTTACTGTAACACACCCAGTTCTTCACTATGGAAATATAAATGGCACCACTGAGGTTACAAAAATTTAGAGGCTAAGCCCCAGAAGTCATGATCATACAAACAGATGAGTTCAAGTGATTCCCTACACAAACTACCCAATTTCAAGTCTCTTGCAGAGGCTGTACTAAAACTTTGCCGTTCACCTAGGGTATTTTTCCAACAATTCATTTAAAAACTGTAATGATACAGTTTTCAACTTGCTATTACTGCTGGAGTATCTTGTGCCTTTTAGAAATCAGAAGACAACTCTGTTAGCCTGCATCTGATACAAAATCCAGGACAGATTTCTTGGGCTAAAAGACGTAGGCACAGATCATATTTTAAATGCATGTCTTTGAAATGCACGGGAGAATGAGATCATTGGAGAGAATATGTGAGTGAGTATGTCTGAAACATTTGCAAGAACAGTGCTGTGGGAGCAAAGGATGTAAGAGAGACCTTGTATATTGCAGCAAGAAAAGAGCCCATGTCTGGGAACAGAATAGAACTGTACATTGGTATACATCTCATCATCAAGCTTAAAGCTTTCTCTAAAATTTTTTGATGTGCCGAGCCTTTTTTAAGTCCTATTAAGGCAGGAGTTCCCAAATATTTCTGTTCATGCGTCTGGGCTTGTGACTGACATTTACAGAACATTTAGGGACCGGAAAAGGGATAATGGCTTCAAACTGAGAGGGTTGATTTATATTAGATATAAGAAAAAAATTATTTACTGTGAGGGTGATGAGGCACTGGAACAGGTTGCCCAGAGAAACTGTGAATGCGCCATCCGTGGAAGTGTTCAAGGACAGGTTGGATGGAGCTCTGAGCAACCTGGTCTAGTGGAAGATGTCCCTGCCCATGGCAAGGAGGTTGGAACTAAATAGTCTTTAAGGTCCCTTTGAACCCAAACCATTCTGTGATTCTATGATTGTTCTCCACTGTTGTTTCCAGAATATTAATAGTATTTAGGGTCCGAGTCTAAAATGGGAAATTGCTACATTTGAATTTCCATACCCACCTAATCCTGAGGTGGCTGACTCTGTTCCCAGTGCTGCCTCTGAACTAATATGTTATATTGAATAAGTTCCTTTATTCTTCTATACCTAAGCTTCCTCCCTTTCTGTCTGAAGACTAATGTATAGCATGAATTTTAAAGATTAAGTTTTCTCCCTGCATGTTTTGTTTTATTCGTGACAGGACGAGATGAACAGATGAACAGTTTGAGTTTATATAGCTGTGCATGCATAAACATTAGTGATGTTTATCATGTTGGTATCACTCATGCAGAGTGACCAAATTCTATGACCTGTTCATTTTTCCTATTAATGCACATTTGTTAAATGACTCCATCTGCTTACAATTCACGAGGATCCAAGGGATCACTCTTCCCCACTACCAAGTGAAGATACGTCATAGCCCATGATCCCAGTTCGGTGGGCTTTGGAGTATAGGGAAAGAAATCACAAGCTCACAAAATTGTTTGCTCTGCTTTAGAGAATGAGAAAACCTCTCCTCGGGGCTCTGTATGAAGTGGCTGAGAATGGATATATTCCCTCCTTGCTCTCCTCAGGGACCCCATTACTCCACAGTATGCAGCAGACCCGCCACGGTGTGGTGCTTCTCCCACAGGCAGCAGTGGGTCGGCTAGATGGCTGCACCCATCCCTCTTGCCTGTTAGCAAAGCTCCTCTGCAAAGTGCTGTCATAACCTTCCTGACAGCTCTGCTACAGGCCTGTAACGCTTCAATACCCCATTCTTCCCTGCCTCCCACTGGTTCCCAAAGGGAAAAAAATGTAATGGGAAACTGTCAGCAGAAGTGATTGTGCATCAGATGGAAAATACGGCTAGTGAAGATGTCAGGACTGTATACAGACTTCCCAGCCAAAGATCTGACTCTCCCAGCCCTAGCAGCTATAAACTGCCTTTTCTACACTGGGCATCCTTTGGTTACCTCCAGCTCCTGGAAGTTACCTGAACTAGACCTAAACTCCAGAAGAGAAGGAATTAGCAGCTGAGGAGGCTGGGGTAGGAAGAGCTATATAGTCACTGTAAAGGTTCTTTTCTATTCACAAAGGTACATGAGTGAGTTAACATAAATATTTTTATACTGCACAAGGCTAAGCAGCTTTGGGACAGTAACTGACGATAAAATTTTTCTCTCCTTGTCAACAACTTCAGCAATACTTCATCTTGCTGATTCTGACGGACGGCGTCATCACAGACATGGCCGACACCAGAGAGGCCATTGTCCATGCCTCCCACCTTCCCATGTCCGTCATCATCGTCGGGGTGGGGAACGCTGATTTTAGTGACATGCAGATGCTGGATGGTGATGATGGGATCTTGAGGTCTCCCAAGGGCGAGCCTGTGCTTCGAGACATTGTCCAGTTTGTGCCATTTAGGAACTTCAAACATGTAAGCCAATTTTTCAATCCATTCCACAGAAGAGTGAATGTTTATAACCTATAGTGCATGTTCCCTGGGGCTGGCCTTAACTTTGCATGTGCATGCAGTGTTTAGTAGGTCTATGGCATTATTGTATCAGAAATGGAGAAAAAAGAAGCAATCAGAATGAATTGTGCTTCATTAGTGAGTTGGTGAGGGTGGGGAAGGAAGACATCAGGCAGAATCCATGTGTTTTTTGTGGTGCCAATCCTTGCTTCCACTTTCTCCCTGATTTTAGTTTGGCTATCCTTCTGGTGTCTCTCTTCCATTCTCTTTGCGTCTGTTCTATTAGGACTACTGTGTTCTGCTTTCCATCTCCCTTCATTTCCACAAGCAGATGAAATGGCTGTGAATTTGTCCTCACACTGTTCCCCAGGAGGCTGTTTCCTTATTGAAATTTAGTTCCCTAAGTTCTCAAATGCAGGACTATCCACCCACAGCATCCTGGTTGCCTCCAACCCCTTTCCCACATTCTGTACAAGAACACAACCAAGAAAGTGGCATTACTAGGAGCTTTCCTGTGCCCTCAGCCAGCTTGTTCCTGACTGAGCCCAGTGTGGTGCAGAAGACACTCTTTAAGAAAGAAAGGAACAGAACCAGCATTAAATTACCAAATCTAAAATAATGCACAGGTCAAGTACTTTTCTTCTCAGTCACCTGCCCTACATTGCAGCATCTGCCCTGGGGACTTTTCAGCAGCAGGGTAGAGACAGTGTTCACCCACAGAAGGGGCTTTCCCACACACAGATGGGTTTTTCAGAGCCCTTTTCCTCCATATGGAGGCATGCATTCTGTTCCTCTGCAACGCTGATCACATCTCTTTTCCTTCACTTTTCCATTTTTCTCTCCTTTCCTTCCCCTCACTTCTTCTGTTACATTTATGTGGTTCTCCAGACTGTTTTTTCTTGTCCAACTTTGTCTAGGAAGGATATCCTTAGTATTTGACTTGAGAATTTCTTTTCTCACAGTGTAACTGACTCATTCTGCTCATGAGATTGATTCTTTCAATCTGCTCCCATACACTAGTATGATCTGGATATGTCACTCAGAAGTTCTCAACTCTGGGCTGGTTTTGCTCTGCATATGGGTTTGCACTGCTTACATTTCTTTAGGTTTTCTAGACTTTTTGTCACCATGGGAGATTTTTTTACTCTTTGCTACTTCCAAACTACCTTCATTTTATTTTTCTCTTCTGAAGAGTTGTTCTTTTTTCTCACTTCAAAATACAATTTTGCCGTGCTTGTCTTAGATGTAGATGCACTTCTTACTTTCATAAACTCTACTGGGGAGTAAGAGAAACAAACTTGTTCCTCTTTTCCTTCTACCTCTATGTAAACAGCGGATCCCCACAGGAGGTAAAACTCACCGTGTGCTATTAGTTTGGTGACACCATGCCAGATAACTGCAGATTGGCTACTGAATCATAGATACATACATTTCCACATTTCCAGTAGCACACGGTCACCTATGTGCTGAAACAAATATGAGCACGACCAGCTCATAGCTCGTGATTCCTTCAGCAGATAATCACAAGTGCATAGTGCTGCACTGTAGTCTACTGTAAAAGTGTCCACAGCAGAGTTATTTATGAGCTAGTAGGTAGGCCAGTTTTTCATTAGTTGAAAACATGTTTCTGCAAGGAACTGGCAAAGCCAGCTGCATTTTTTATTTTCACTTTGTATTTTATAATAAAGCTCAAATCATCCTTGATTGAATAGATTAATGCTGACAGCTGCAGTTCTGGGTTCTGAATATATTGTGCCCCTGATGTTAACTTGTGAGTGAATCTGTGTGATTTTTATTGCTAGAATTGGTCAAATGACAATCTAACTGAGCTAAAAAGAATATATGCTGAACTTCCTCAGTGCTGAGAGATGATAGCAATCTTAATGTATTTTTCTTCTTAAATAGTGATATTTTTCTCCCTCTTTCTCTCAGTAGCAAAGATATTATAGATATAGAGATAGATTTGTATTTGCTCTACAGAAAAGTCAATATATCTTATGCAACCTGATATCTGTTGTCTGTTTCTTGTGATCTTTCAGCTTTTCGATAAATGTCAGTGTAATGAATGAGTGCCTTTAAAAATATCCACTTCTGGTTGAATTTCTTTATTATCATAGCCCAAATAATATCTCCCTCTGAACAAACTGACATTCACAGCTATCTTGCTTACTTAGCACAAACAAAAGGCCATGTGTTTTGCATCAACTAGTGAAATAATTTGTCATGGGAGAAATGAGCATGATATTTTGATTCAAACTTATTTTTCCCCGCAGAGAAATGCAGATTTAACACATTTGGGAGATCCAATCTTATCAAACATAAGAATTAACATACATCAGCATATTATATTTGACAGCTTTAAGCAAAATATATATTTAGTTAAAAATCACATCCTTTTTGTCAGTGTACCTTGTGTTTAGTTTATTAAGCAGAAAAAAATGTTGCAGGATCTTTGTAGAAAGATTACAAATCAAGCTGTGTAAGGTTTGTAGGTTTTTCTGCTAAATCAAGTGTTTATTTATGCCCAATCCATCTTCTTTCTACTACTGACAGAGGGAGAGAAGATAATGTTATGTGTGAACATTTATTTTTTGTTTTGCTGGAAGAGTAAACCAAAATTCATTTGGAGTCAACCCCAACAATATTTTTTTTTCATTACTTCAATGCTCATGTCAGCTTGGAACTCAAAATCTCATATCTATCCAAAGAGATCAAAAATAATCTGTGCAAAAAACTGCCCCTGTGAGAAAACGGAAAGGGGCAAGTAGGAAGCCCTAAAAATAACCTGTAGAGTGAATTCCTTTTATTTTATAACATTGGCTTCAGAGAAGGTTCTGATCCTGCACAGCACTCACACAGGCATTTAACATATTTCAATTAGTTAGGGTTATTTACATACCTAAAACCTCATACTCACTTCAATGCTTTACTGGCTTAAGACTCAGTGTAGACAGAAGCTTTTATTATAGGGGTTTAATGCCCTATGTGATGTAGTGTATCAGAAGTACTTTAGTAAAGTATCTAGCCTTTTTTCTCTCTCTTTAAGGAATATCTCTAAAGCCATCAAAATAATAATAACAATTGTACTGGCTCCTGGCAAATCCTGTAGTTGTAAATGCTTGTCAAGGTAACCATTAACACTTAAATATATATCCTGTTGTATAGTGGGTAACATGCAATTTGCTAAAGGGAAACATAACAAACAGAGGGAATATATTTTCCCTTAACCTAAGTGATACTTTTCTCTCCATAATCATCAGCACCCCAGTAATGTGAGTGTCCTTCACCTGAAACTGTAGAACAGTGATGCTCACAGTCACTGAAATGCAGTTGAAGAAAATCACCTGTCTCAATCCATTCACAGTCATATTTTAAGAGCTGAACCTCTCTGCCTTTGGGACACTTGATATATTTACTGTGCACAGATCTGATGCCGCAGATAGATTGTATTCCATTCTGCATTGTATCGAATTATAAAGGCTAACAACTGTGACTTAATAACACCTCTATCACAAAGACATGTGGAAAGCCCAGCTCTCACCACTGCAAGGAACAATGTTTTGGACTATGCATTGTAATTCAAGATTAGGCATTGTGAAGCTATAGAAATAAATCAACAGTCATCTGTGTTTGTAATACACACCAATAACAGGCTCATAGGGATTATTTTCCTGCTGCTGACTGATCTGATTGTTGTGTATTAGCTATCAGTTGAGAACTATTCACATTGAGATGCTTATTGCTCGGATGGTCTTCCAGCAGTTTAATAGTGGACAAAATGTTACAATAAAACAGTTATGCTCCATCTGTGTTAAAAAGCCAGCAAAGGTAATCCTTACACAGCACAGATGAACTGGGTCTGGGTTTTAGCTCAGAAGTTACTGAGTCTACTTACTTATACAAATGCTGTTTTTCACCATCTGGTCTAGAAATGAGAGTGCTTTACCACCACAAAAGTATGTAAGGTACAAAATAGTCCAAATTGTCAGACAGGAAATCACTCCTAATCCTGGTTTTGGGATGCTCCCTGCTAAAAAGAGCTCCAGGACCAACAGACATCACTGGCACAAGGAAATTCAGTAAAGCAACACTTGTCCATGCTCAGACTGAAACAGGGAAACAAGCCAGCTACCACAGGGCAATTCCGTGTGGGGTCACACATTGCCTGTAAGCCGTTGGGCACATTAAATGTTTTAGCTTAAACCTCAGTGAAAAGCTTTTTATTTGAGGACTCCTCAAGTGGCAGTGATTCAACTGTGCATCTGAGCCCTGACAGAGCCTGTTCTGAAGGGCTGACCCTTTGCTCAGGAAGAATGGATGTGTCCTCAGAAGAGGTGAAGGGAGGAGGATGCAAAGAGGTGAGTGCCCGTAACAATAGCCACCTCTGGCCCAATGTTCAGATGTGTGAGCTACATGAGATTTAGAGAAGCTGATGGCAGGCAAGTGCTCCTTCCTAGCATTTTTAAAGACAGAGCAGAGTGAAGTTTCCTGATTGCTACAGCTTGTCTATGCAGTGATAGCCCAGGGCTCTTCCCTCATTCCCTGTTTCTACCCTATATATATTGTTGTATCTTTGGTAAGATAGCACAGATGCAGGCTACGGTACGTACAGCTTTGAAACACCAGGAAGGAGATTTAAAACCTAGTAATTTTCAATAGCAATGTAGAAATCAGCCATTTGCCTGATTACAAAGTGTATTTTCTGACGATTTTAGTTGGAATTAGATGACCTTTAAGGTCCCTTCCAACCCAAACCATTCTATGATTCTATAAAGCAGGTTTAGGCAAGAATAGGGCAACTTTGGAAAACCATGCATTTCACTTTTTAGGATTAAAACAAATGAGTTCTGTTACTGTGTTATACCTGAGAGCAGTTGCTGCACTGTCACACAAAGTATGCTCTATGCTTTGCCAGTTTGTTCATGCAGAAATTTTCCAGGCTTTTTTGCCTGCACAAATATTTTCGTATCAGTGTCACAGTAGGGAAATAACAGTTCATTTTATTTGTTAGTAATACAATACATGAGTCAAAATATAAAAAAAACACACACACACAAACCAAACCAAACAAACAAACAAAAAAACCAACCAACCAAACAAAAAAACCCACCACAAACTTCTGTTTCTGATTTTGCTAGCCGTATCTTAGTTCGATTTGTAGTACTGTAACATTTGATACTGGAATTTCTAATAGCCCTGAGGCCTTCTGCATCCCTGGATTAGCATGCCTATGAATAGTTTACATTCGATTTAAGACTCTGGAAGGATAAGAATCCCACCCCATCAAACAGAATAGGTCAATAAACAGTCAATACAACTGCTTTGTGACATGGTAGTTTTGCAACCTGGCTGGCAATATAACAAACAGTGAGGAGGAAAGTGTATACATTGATTTGGGAAAAAGTACTTGGTGTGCAGAAGAAATGTCATCCAGCCATCGGTTGAGTTCCCATACATCGTCTGAGCTGCAGTCTGTGCTCTGTCTCGAGATAAACACATTAATTTAAACCTCTCAAACTGACATCTAAGTATTTGCATTTTTAACTCCATTTTTGTGGTGGGCTCAGAGGGGACATGGCTGAGCAGGCTGGTTTCAGAGGAATTGGAACCAGCTCAACCCAAACACTTGGGAAACAAGCAAATCCAAAACCTGGGGCAAGTGGGTGCATGAGAGAACAGAAGTCCAGTTTTGTCACAGCTGAATTCAGCGGCTGAGGAAAATCCCTGCATCACATGCAGGTAATGGTTGCCCACAAAACATCCATAGACTCCTCTGTTTAAAATGAAGCATTTTTGGGGTGTGAGGCAGCAACTCTGTGTTGTTGATGGAGGGCATGGTTTCTCACTGCACTGAGGGGGAACCCTCCTCCCTGCCTGGAGTGAGTCAGTGGTCATCTCTGTACCCATCTCTGCATTTTCAGGGTTATCAGTTCTTAAGTTCTGGTTGTCACTCACTATTTATATGTTGCAGCGAGAGCTTTAAAGCTTCCACAAAACCTAGGATTGAAGCTTTCTTGTAACCATGGTTTAATTCTGATAAAGACAAAGTATTTTTATTGAATTAAAAAATTTCCCCAGCCACTAAAACACCATGCCTGACTCTGAAGAGCAGAACGGTGATGAAGGCCTCCCTTTCACTGTGATGTCCATTCATGTTCAGCCTGAAGCTCTGCATGTTTCCTCGTTGAACGCTGATGAAGTCTTTGCAGCCCTTTTTGTTGCAATATGGTGTTCTCTCGGAGTGCAGGAAAGTTCTGTCATGCTGAACTTAAAACAGTCAAAACAGACCTAAAAAACATGCAGAGAACTTTTAGCTGTAGTGCACTTTCAGGCAGCTATAGCTGCATATCTAAACTGACTCATAAAATGAGTTTCAAGCAATAGTGCCTTTCACTTTGAGTCTTTTTGGCCTTCCATTTCTGTACCATAATCCCCGATCTCATGACACCCATGCCTCTAAAACCCATGGCACTTCTAGCAGAGAGCCACGTTAACACTTGTGTTTTCTACCATTTCCTGCAGGCATCCCCAGCTGCTCTAGCAAAAAGCGTTTTGGCTGAAGTTCCAAACCAAGTCGTGGACTATTACAATGGCAAAGGGATAAAACCAAAATGTATGTCAGAGTACGAGTCTTCCAGGACACTAGCTCCATGAACCTGCCTGCACTCTTTTACAAAACTAAAAAAGAAAAATGCTACTGTCTACAACTCCTGTACTTAAAAATGGAACAAAACAAAAAAATAGCACGTTTTGGTGATTTTTAACTAAAATAACCATTTTTTTTTTTTTTTTTTGCATGTGTAGCCTAAAGGCTTAAATCTGTTAAGCAGTTGTATTGTTGAAAACTTTTTATGAGAAAAAAATCCAGAAAAAAAAAGTGAACTCTTTACATTACAGCATGTCGCCTTGAAATAAAAAGTTATCTGTATCTGGTTTTTATACAGGTTTGTTGAAATTTTGCTATATTTCTTATCTTTACACTGTAAAGCATTTTGAAATATTTATTGAGAGTCGATAGCCAAAATGTCTTTGGTTTAATCTGCTAAGAACTGAGAGATTTTTCAAAATGGCAGATGCATGAACTGTATTTTGCATGTTTAAAATAAAAACAACACAGTTTTGCAGTTGTCTTTATTTCTCTCTCTGACACAAGGCTGCCTGCTTTCAACTTCCGTATTCCAAGGACAGGGTAATAGAGTGTTTCAAGAGATACCTGACCTGAAGCATGGGCATTTCTGATGTTAAAAGCATATATCATGGACACCCAAACATGCCTGCACAGCCTGGGGCCTGAGTAGTAATTTTTCAAAAGCCTGACACATCCAGCTGTTACGGAGGGTTGGACCATAGCAGTAAACAGGCTTGGAGGGCATGATCCATCAGGACTGCATGTCTTAGAGCATGCCTACTTAATCCAAACTATCTGGCTGGCTTTTGAATGGGTTGTATTCTGGCTACCCAACTTTATAATGTCTTATGTTCAGGAATTCTTATTTTGTTCCATTTGTATTTTTTAATTTCACACCCAGTATACAACTTTGTGTGACACGTTTTCCAAAAGAGATTTTGCACAGACTGATTTTGTGAAAACAGTGATTTGTAACTTCATCCTCACACAGATCAGTTGTGTTTGACAGAAAAACTGGTTTTGTACCAAAAGAATATTTAAGCCGCCTTTTCTTTTTTTTTTTTTTAAAAAAAAAGAGGGCACACAAGAACAGATTGGCAGTGGATTGATCTTTCCATTGAAATATTTCCGTATATAAATGAAGAAATTACATAAGTGTTATTTTTAGTGTTTGAATTTTGGCTTCTTCTTTTGCTCAAAAACAGTAGTGAAGGATGTGACTTGTTAAAAGCTAAGGATAAAATTTGGCAAAAAAAATTTGTGTGAGATTGTCCAAAGGGCATGCCTTTGGACAAGTTATGCTCCTACCAAATTGAAAACATTCTGTTGCCAGTCCCAGAAGAAGCTGTTTTGGGCCAGTGCTGAATATTTTGGAAAACCTTCCCTATGAGCAAGGGATTTTGCTTTAGAACAACACATTTTTAAATGAGTTTGCAGGTAATGTAGAACTCTAGCTCCCTGATTCTCCTTTAGAAGTAACTTTCATGGGATCAGCTTTGATTGAAGATTTTGTGCTACGAAATGAAAGCAGTGGGATAGCCAAGATACATGGGGCTGTCTCCCCAGCACAGTCTGTTCTGCTCCATCTATATCCTGCAGTATAATCATTCATGCTTGCTAGTAAAGATTCCTTCAGCTGACCAGATATTGAACAGCAGCCAATATTTCTTAGTCATGGGTATAAGTTGTCTGGAGATGTCCCGTCTGATAGATCTCAAATCCACACTTTCACGTAACGGCTGGCACTTCATATGAGAGCTTTACCTCCCTCTGTGGATGTATTTCATCTGGAAGCTACTGCAATCTTCCTTTATATCTCATAAACAACTCTGCCAACAAATCTTAATTCTAGTCTACAACACCTCGAGTTTCTTATTCCTATTTCCCCCTTTTTTTTTTCTTTCCTTCCATATTCTCAGAAGAACTGGTTTTGAGTCGTTAAAGGACATGACTAACAAATCAGTGACTCCATGTTCTTTGCTCCTTCAGTATATTACTTTGTAATCTTGGCCAAGTTGTTTAACTATTCTGTACCTCAGATTCCTCATCTGTAAAATGAAGGTCACTGCCATGTATTCATAAATAACTCACAATAATACTGGGGGACTTCAATATTTGAAAAGTGATTTGAGATCCTCAGAGGCATGATGGTGCTCTCACCGTGTAAGGGGTATTACTTTGCCCTGGGATGTGCATTTAGGGATGTAATGTACAGCCATGGAAGCGTTCAGCCTCTTCGTTATTATTTGCCAGACTGAATGAAAGTAAACAAAAGCTTTCAGCAAGGAAAAATTAGGAATCAGATAAATTGTTCTTCTGGTACGTATGATCTTTGACTAAACCGATTTTTGAAGTGTTTATGGTTACACAGAATTGGGCAGTTACAGCTCTTCATTAGCAGAGGTGTTACAAGGTGCTTCTATAATGTAGGAGCACATAAAATGCAGAGATCAGCAGATTATTGCATGCTGAGCTATACAAACCATCAGTCATTTTCATGTGTGTAGCTGGGCTCTGTAAGTGCCTCAAGGGAATCCCACTTGCTGCAGATCTTTCTGTTTACTTCACACAATCCCGATTATAAATGTTGTCTACTTAAAAACAAATCATTATCCGTGGTTAATACAGGTCAGCAATTCTGTAGCAGCCCTCCAGGTATTTGGAGAGACTCCTCCACGATATTGAAAAATCAATTGGAAATCTCCTTCAATCTATACGGATCTCAGCATGTCAAACAGTCACGTAACAGTGTGGTGAGTTGGTGTAGGATGCACAGAAGACAAAACTAGCCATATGGTAAAGGCTTTCTAACGAGGCTTTAAATGTTATTTTCATTGCTCCAAGCTACCCTGCGCAATAAAATAGCATGGACTTTTTGCAGGGTAATATCATTAGGTATATGAATGTATTTCTGAAACAGCATATTTTTCTCCTGTTTTATCTACTTAGCGTTTTGGCAGGGTGATTCTGCCTTTAGGCTGAACTGCCATCAGTTTCTCCTGCAGATTTTTTAGTGCAAATTTAAACTTCTACTGCCTTTTGGTGGATCATTTTAAATTCTGAAAACTCCTTTAAAATAAATTATATCTTATCCTTTTGAGATAATTGATGATCTAAAATATCTTCTCTGCCAACTGTAATTCTGCCTTCCTTTTTACTGTCTCTCAAACCCAATTCAAAATCCAGAAGTCCCAGAAAACCCAAAGATATTCATAAACCCTATTATCCCAAAATACATTAACATCTATTATTCTTGAGCCAGATACTGCACTGAGTTGTATTTTCGGTTTTTAGGGGAAACTAAGTCTACAACAATTTTTAAGAAGCACTAATACACTTCCAAACGCTTCTTACCCTAAGGAAAAAAATCTACCCATGTGGAGTTCTTACCATGATAAGCAATACAGTGTTCTACAGCATTTGATGAAAGAGTCTGCAAGTATGAAAGAAAAACAAAAATATAATAATAGTACTGTTTTAAAACATCTTTTAAACAGTCTCCAAATATCAAAAGTACATAACTGATGACAGCTAAGAGGTTTCAAGTTTGATCTGTTAGAGACCTGCAGCGGGCAGCGGAGAACAGTGGTCTAAGCCAAGTCTTGCTGCAGGTTGCAGAGGTGATATTCCAACAAACACACAGGTGAAAGGCTCCAGTTCTGTGCAGATTTGTGTGACAAAAGCCCTGCAGCCCTGCAATACTCAGCTGCATCCCTCGGTGTTACCCACACACCAAATATTGTGATAGAACAGCGTGCGGTTTAAGTGAGCTTCATTACTGTATTGCACTGAGTTCTCTGCTGGTGAGTTAAACAGAGCTACCTCCTTCAGTCTGGCGCTCTAGCCGCTCAAACAAGGTCATGGCTAACTCCCAGAAAGAACTCAACTTGTTATTCAGATTGATATCCCTCACCTGGGATTATGGGTCTTTCAGTCACAACTCCTATGTAAATCTAAACCTATGTCCAGTCTTTCTGGTGTGAAGGAGTTACGAGACAAAACTTCCTTTACTCCTAAGTAGCATGAACATTTCAGTCACAAAGCATTGGTACAATTACATTCACTTTTTTTTTTTTTTTAACAGGAAGGATAAACCAGAGGATTTCTAGGATAGGTTTACACTTCTCAGGTTGTTTTCTTCCCTTTATTATATGGGAAGTGCCATTTTGCCACAAGGAATATAGAGTTTATATCACCATTCATCCTTCACTCATAGGTCTTACCTGTACGTGCAGTCCTGGGCTGAGGAGTTGAATTATACCAGAGGCAATTTCAGCAGTTAGAGCTATATGAGTGATAATAGTCAGCCCAGCTGCATGTTTTCTTGCAGCATTCACTGCAAACCACCAATGGGCTGCA
>JAWWES010000081.1:42576208-42619808 GCA_035583135.1 Lophotriccus pileatus | reverse complement strand
AAATTAGGCAGTTGACCTAAACAGCTGCTTTCCTGCGGGTGAGAGTAGAATAACTGTGTGCAATTAAACTCTAATTCCACACAAGGATTACTTTGATTTAACATTTGTGTGTCTTAGTTTTTCATCTCATCACTGCTGCCTGCGATTCCTTTCTGGGACTGAGGTAAATATGTTTCATTCAGTGAAACCAAGTAAAATAAGTCATAAAGTGTGTTTGTAGGTTATTCAGTGATTTTCAGTCAGTTTTTCACAAATAAATAATGAAACTAATCTGAAACATTATTGAACTGTATGACAAAAGAGCCTTGGTAGATAGTAAAATGTTGTACGTTATGAAGTACTCTTAATTTCAGAATTCTGATATTTTTCCTTGACTTTAGGCAGAATATTTCAGAGGTTGGAGATTTGTTTTCATATTCCAGATCAGCAGATCCAAGAGAATTTTTGAGTTTACCGGAGTGCTGTTTTTTAGGCTGGTTTACACTTTCTATAAATTTCCTAAGGCTTCAGTACTGTAAAGTCTGAGACTTTGTTCACAGAAAATATGTGTGTAATTGGAAGGACCAAGAAGCAGATGAACACAATCTGTCACATCAATCATTAAACACTAGCAACTCTATCTTGTGATGTAATCGCTTCTTTCTGAAGAGATCTTAAAACATTTGATGTATTAAACATTTTTTTTTCAAAATACGTCTCTTGTAAGTATTAGGTATTTATTTTATTTTTTTTTAAGTACAATTTACAGTATTCTAAATTGTTCATGTTTAAAAATGAGTTATCTGAATGAAATATTGAAGTGGTTTCATGACATCATGCTTCTTGATTCAAGTTGACAGTACTGTTTACTTTTGAAATGGTGGCTTTCTAAGGTTGTGTGGTTTTCTCTCAATTGCAAGGACATTTTTGCAGCTAAAGAATTAATCATGCCCTTGATCTGCTTGCTCTGGTAACTGCACAGCTGTTGTTATGCAACCTGCTTGCAGTTGGTTTTGGAGACTTTGTTAAGTTCATCTTCCAGCTAGAGATGCCAGAAGTAGTCTTCTTGGAAAACATGGCCAGTAATAGATAGTTTAAGAAAAAAAAAAATAACATTTTGGCAGAACAGATATGAGTTTTCCTGTAGCTTAGTTTCTGTATGTATTTCAAAGTTCCTGATCCCCTAGCATTATGCAGACATAGAAAAAGACAAGTTTTAAGCCTCTCTTAAAATGTATTTTTGAAACCTTTTTTTTACAGCTATTGCTGTTTACTAATGGAAGCTTTTAAAATGAGCTGATTCTATGGGAAACTGGTGTGACAAAGCCTGGCATCCTTTAGCTTTCTGTCTTGTGTTCCTGATTCCCAGTAACCCAGGTCCTTCCTCGTGGAGGTGCCTTCCTGTAGCTTCCTCTCATGACCCTGACCTTCTTCATATCCTCAGGCTTCCTTCCAGGTCTGGAAGGACTGTCTTGCTGGTGACAACCACTTGCATGATTGGCGGGCTGGCAAGCCAAAGGAACATAGCACTACTTAAATTGTATCTTAGCATTTCCTAAGTTGTAGGTAAGGAGCAAAAAAAAATTGAGGAGCTTCTAACCAATAACTCTCAATTCAAACAATAACACATCTTTCTTTGCCAAATTTAACTGGGATTGATCCTTAGGCTCTAAGCAGCTCTTGTTTCCTTACGATTCTGTGGGTTTAGAGAGTCTTTGTGGCTGACTCTGGCTGTAGCTTGATGAGCTCAAGGCATTTAGGGCAGCAATTAGAGGAGAATTACTCAAGTGGTAAGAGGAAAGAATGTAGTTTTTACAAATGTTGTTTTCCATGTTTGTATATTTTCTCTAGTTTTTCATGGTTGTGCTGAGCAGGGGAGTCAGCAAAGTACAGTCCCTCTGTAGAATGTGCTCTATGCATGCTCATACCTGGGTTTATTTTTCTATGTTTGGCTGGAAGGTTCTAATGCTTGAACTAATAGGACCGTGCCATTGCAAAGTGCATTAGCAGAGAAAGGATTTCTGTAAATTGGAGGAAAAGGATCATCTTGTTAAATGAATTAAAAAAACAGTGCAGCCATAAACCCTGTGGTCAGGTTTTTTCTTTTGGAAACAGTGCCAGTTTAAACACACTTTAATCGGCTTTTCCTTTGTGCAGTGATAAGATGGGTTTTCCTGTTCAGTCTGTTCCTGCAATAAATAGAGAACTCCAAAGCCAGTAATACTATCATGTGCCTCAAAGATTAAGGGCATGGACTCTGAAAATATGTTTTACTTATGTTTTGCAGACCTTATTTGTTAGATGAGTATGGATCAAGGGAGTTACGTGTTTTCACTATACACAAAACTGTTTTCAAGAGATGAGTTTATTGTAATATGGAGAATGTTTCTTCAATTATTTTTATCGTAGTCCAAGCAGTCATCTCTTTCCTCTCTTGATGCTTAGGGCCTGTCATTAAGTTTTGGTATATGCTATTATACGGTTGTTTTTTATTTTGTTTTGGTTTGTGTATTTTGAGAGGGTGTTTGTTCTGGTGTCTACTCGATGAAGGCTTCATTACGGTAACATTTCTTGAGGATGATCACAGCAGGAAGCATTTTGTGTTAGTCCTTTTGCCTATTTTACTCTCTCCTAGTGCTTCTTATTCTTTAAGCACTGTGCTAGAATATGTTATACAGTTTTTTTATTTTAACTGTATTCCCCTCTCTGCTGAGCTTTGCTAAAGGTAAAAAGATCATGAGCCTGACTGAAATTATTGGTTATTGCTGGAATAACAACCTTAAGTCTGACTAACCCAGGTTTCTTTCTTAATTATTTTTGTTTTCAGAATTGGTAAAGGATTTCAAGGTGTCATGAAAAGGTGGGGCTTTAAAGGTCAGCCTGCGAGCCACGGCCAGACAAAAACTCACAGAAGACCTGGAGCGATATCTACTAATGTGAGGATTCTTGTTTCCTGTTTAAACATTCTCAGTGTTTTTAGAACTGAGCACTAAAAATGAACAATTTCACAATAGCTAGCTGCTACATTTACTGTGTGGTAGCAGAGAATCCCAGCTGTTTCAAAGGAAGTTCAGAAACCTGTATAATGAGCCATGCAGATAGCTGTGCTCTTTCTTATGCCTCAGTTTATGAATATTCTATATTGCTGGTGAGCACACACATTTCAACTGAGCAAATTGTCATATTTTGTAGTATAGCTGAGAGGAATAGTCTTAATACTTCAAAGAGAGATCTAAGAAGCTTTTACAGGCCATTTATAGACTGGAAAGTATTTGCCCATTATTTTACACTGCAGATACTGTACCATTCTTTGGAACCCTACTTGCTTTTATCACTTTGCCTGGCTTATGTAGCTGCTTAATGAGCTGATTCCCGTAATCTTATAGGGAATAATTCCCAAAATGTTGTAAGCTTCTAAGCATTTTTAAGCAGAGTACAGAGCCATATTTTTGTGTTTCAAACTAGAAATAATATAAAATTTTTATAAAATTTTATAAAATAAAATTAATATAAAATTGAGCAGATTAATTTTAAACTTTGTCCTATTAAGGCTGTACAATAGTTAGACCAAACTAAGAGGAATTTTTGCAAACTAATTAAGATCAACTGAGTCACAGTAGTGTACCTGAACTGTCTGTAATTTTCTTAGAGAAATTAAAATAAAATTTAGAAAAGTTTTTAGAAACATTTGGAAAAGAAATAATACTCAGAGAATAGTAAAAGCAAAAGGGCAATAGGGAATGAAGTTAAAGTAATTGAGAGTGTAAAAGCATGCATTACTGATTTATAGCCTTCAGTTTCAGCTGGAAAAAAGAATTCTACACCTGGCACTTGTTTTCACTGAAGAATGTAAATATTTGAACACAGAACACTGTTTTAATAGATGGTATTCATCATTACAAAATAACCTCTCTTTCCTTTAAATTAGAGCTTCGTAAGCAGCAGTGCTGGATGTAATTTCACAAAGTATATAGAATGGAAAATAGTATTGGAAATGGGTATGATGGAAAAGAAATGAGATGAAAAGATGCAATAGGGGAAAAACAATGCCTTGTTAGTATTTTCCTATCTAGTGTTGACCATCTCAGTCATTTTTGTAATCCAGGATTTTTCAGTACAGAATCCTTTCCCTAGAACTGCATTGTAGCTGATTTCCTGAAATCATGATTTTCACAAGAATTTAAAAAAAGCCCCAAACATTAATAATGGATAATGAGAGGTGCAGGATACAAATCCCTTGATAACAATGGAGAATTGAAAGTTACTGCACTTATTTCTGCCTTTTTTTTCCACCTTTGTAGTCCAGTTTATACCCAGCCAGTCACAAATGGGATACAGAAGCTAAGCAACAGCAGTGAATGGAATTAAATTAAAATTTCGTTCTCAAAAATACATGCATTAAACCAGATCTGATTTACATCAGTGTGAAACTCATGGATTAGGGGGAGGAGGGAAGCTACATCCTAATTTTGGCAGCCTTCCAGGGCAGGACTGCGCTGGAGCTCTGTGTTAGCATCCACAAGTAGTTCAGGCAAGTTTCCAGTTGCCGCGGTCTGTGATGTAGGTGAGAGACTTGTGTTGACAGGAATCTTAGGAAAAAACCCTTTTCTTGATTTTTCACAAAGTGCAAGTATGAATGAGTACAGATATTACTCTGAATCTATATACATTGAGTATTAAGCAAAGCTAGAATCTCTTTGTTCATATAACAGTAGATGTAGCAATTTTATGATTGAGGGCAAGTATTTCAGACAACACGTAGAGTAATACCTAACCTCCAGCAGGAGGTATTTAAAATGCTAATCTGGGTTAGATTTTTTTCAATATTATATTTTCAACATTGGAAATATCAGCATATTTTCTCCAGTGCTCCTCTTGCAGTTAACATGATTTTTGTTTTTTCTTTTTTTGGCCTTATTTTTATCTAGAAAGCTTCCAAAGTTTACCGTGGAAAGAAAATGCCAGGTAAAATGGGTAACATCTATAGGACATCTTTTGGATTAAAGGTGAGTTCTGAGTATACTAGAATTGGTATTGGGTGGTTGCATTGCCAAGCAATGGACTCAGCCCTGTGTTGGTGTTGTTTGAAGTCCTAACTTGATCACGACCCTTCACTTTCATTTGCAAAAAGGGAATTACATTTTCTGTCTAGATACTGATTTGTACATAACTGCAGCAGCTCCTGGGCTATTAAAGCTACTTTTCTCTGTCTCTGAAGGCAACCTCTGCAGTTTGCACAAAAAGCAAATTGACCTCTAGTTTGCAAAAAAGTGTGCTGCTGCTGCTGTTTTCTGTTAACTGAAAGTAATTTTTTGTAGCAGAAAATTTGTGTTCAGTTGAGGACCTCATTGAATTAAGAAATTAACAAGTTGTCACAGTAACATTTTCATGAGGGTATTTGTTTTGTTTTGTCACCTATGATGTTCAACAGCTTTTGCTGTTAGAGGAAAGAGGCTTAGGAGCTCTGGTTGGTTTTTGCTGAACAAAGAGCTGCCTTACCAAATATAGCCTGATCACCAGCCCTTTAACACTGGTACAGACTCCTGCATGAGAAAGTTTGGCACTCAGTGTGGCATGTGAGTGAATTTTGTGGCAGTTTAGGCCAGTGCAGAATGTTCTTCCCCAGAGTACCACCTCAAATAATCAGTCTGTGCTTTGCTGGACTACTGTTTGTAAAAGTGGGAATAGTCTCTAAACAGAGCTCAATGTCTGATTTTTTTTTTTTTCTGTCTCCTAGGTGTGGAGGATCAACACAATACATGACATTATTTATGTAAATGGCTCTGTTCCAGGCCACACAAATTGTCTGGTGAAGGTATGTTTGCTACTTTCAACTCACTGGTATTAGTGACTCCTGAACTCTGTAAAATCTCTTCTTACAAAAGGAAAAACACTGTTTGAATGCGATCTTCATTTCTTCAGAGTGCCATCTTGTACTGTTGAATTAAAGGGCGGTAGAATCAGCCCTGTGAAAGAGAGCAATTAGTAGGGTTACACTCACTCTAAATGACTCCTTCTTAGCTTTGCACTGGGGTTGTGCACCCACCGAGCTTATGATAAACCAGCACAGTTGCTGAAACCCTTGGGTGTCCCCTGGCTACATCCATCCCCTTTGAGTGCTAACTGTAGTAAGAAACAGTTTATTCCAGTTCCTTGAGCTGGTGAATCCACTGTGTGTTTTTTTTCTTGCATAGGCCATAAAAGTTACATGTACTAATTAATTTTTTCCCTTATATTTTCAAACACATTGCTGAAGAGTAGAAAAGGCTTTAATTATAAAATCAGGCAAAGCAATACTATTTGGTAACTGTTCTTTAATTTCTGGTTTTTCTTTCTCCATTTAATCTTGCTGCACTTATCTGAGGTGTTTTTAGCTTGTCTTATGCCTTTCTTCCAGAATGTCTTCTTATTTGTTTTACAGACATTGACTTCAATATATTGCTGTATATTTGTTTGGATCTGTAGTTGGGGAGAGGAATTATGGGATATTAGCATGTGTAATTACCATTCATTCCACTAAATACCTGCCTGTAATTAAGTAGGACTAATGTCTAGGGAAATTGAATCTGTCTTTCACAAGAAGTGAAATATTGTATAACACTTTTCTCTTTATGTGCCTCTGAGAGGAAAGCATTTGTGTTCAGTACCCACTCTGTGGTTGCTTGGTAACCATTAAAACCACAATGCGCCTTCAAAACATATATTTATTTTGTATGTTGTATTTTTGGAAACTTAGTGCATCAGCACTGTATTCAGACAGAGATGGAGCACTTAAATTTTTCAAGTTTCATTTTCAGCAGAATACTAGGATTGATGGATTTCTGCTTTAATGAGAAGTCAGTTTTCATTTGATATTGCACACTGAAGCATGCAGGTAAATAACTGACATGAGTAATGTTTCTAGCCAACTGGAGAACCAATGAAAACAGCTTACTTTAGCATGGATTTCTTTCTCAGTTTCAAGGTCTAATAAAATTAAGAAAGTTTAGCAGTGTGTTAGAATGCATGGAATTTTTCTGTTACAGGAGTAACATTGCAGAGGAAGCATTTGTAAGTTAGTGTGTTGTGCCTGTCAACATAGCCTAGCTCAGGTAGCACCTGCTTCTTACTGGTGTGTCTTCTTAGATCATGGGGCCTATAGTTCCCACCTGTAATAGTTTTTTCTTTGAACAGTTTATGGCTCTGGATTTATCTCCTAATTATAGTAACAAAAATTCTCTCTTCTATAATTCAAGAGAGAAGCACAAGATTTAATTCCCTTTTTAGATAGTTTTTTTGCTTTATAATGGAGAGTGTACTGTAGTATGGTGTATTATAATTCAGGATGTTACAGTTTATCTTTGAAAATGTTTTGTAACTGTCCTAGTTTTAAGGCACCTTGTTTTCTTAGGACATTCAGTGTTGACCACTTCGAGTATATCACTTGTAGTGAAAGCTGAAATTCTGGCAAACATTGTAACCCATAGGAGTTGCTTAGCAAGTTAAATACTGAACTGGCCTTTTTGTATGCTAGATCTGAGTTAAATTTGAAGTATACAGTGCTTTATATAATGTTCTGCTTGAGCTAGTAACTTAAGTCTTGAGGCTGCTTTTTTGTTCAGCTTTTTTTAGTTTAAGAAAATCTGTAGTGATTTGCATCCTACTTATTTTGTATCACACTTTCCAGTATTACTATGTTGTGTTTCTAGCTGTTCATGCCTGAGTTGGGTATACTCCGCTCAAGTTGAGGACAAGCAGGAATTAATGTGATACCCTCAATGCTTTCATGTACCCTGTCCTGTACCTTGTCCTGTACCTTGTTCCCTGTCCTTGTACCTGTTCCATGACAGAGTTGTGTGGAGGTTTGAGGGGTTTTTGTTTGGTTGGGGTTTTTTTAAGACGAAATAAGGATAGTCAGAAATGGATATAGTTCTCGCATTAAATTTTCTGTCTAGGTTCAAAAATAATACAGAAGCTGAGCTAGGCAATGTATGACACCTGAGGAGGATATTTCTAATATTTCTTTATATTTAAGCATATTTTTCTGTTTTGCAAACAACTTGCATTCTTTGCTTACACAGCCTGAAGCCCTGTTAAACTACAACTGTGGGTTGTGACTTAAGCATCAACTTTTGGCACTTGTTTAAGACCATTTTGAGTCTTTTGTGGTCATAGATTTCTAAATTTGTGTTTGTTTATAATACCCATTATGCTGTCAATACAGGGGACATGCATATGTGCAGTCTGTTAAATATCTGCAAACCCCTTTATGACTGTTCTAAAGATTTAGTTACAAAATCCCAGCCAGCTCCAATTTCAGCTTTCTCTGGTATTTTTATTAATAAAAAGTCTTGACAGAGAATACACTTAATGTGTCTACACTACCTATGTATCATCTGTCTGTAGTATAATGTACTATAATATACAAAATAAATTGGGAACTGGAGGTACTTAAGTAGTTCTGTGTGGCAGTTTATAAGTGAATAGAGAAGAGAAATTATCTATTTGAAAAAACGTGTTGAGCCCTTTAACTCCTCATTCTTAGCAAAAAGTTTAGTTTTGTTTACCGAGCCTGCACTTAGAAAACTGCTGGAACATCAGATTTATTGTACACTTCATCTGCAGGAATCCTCATGGACTGTGAGGCTCAAGTAATAGCAGTTATGAATCTGGTAAAGAGAGTGTTGTCAAAACAGGGCTTCCAGTGGGCATAAAATTGTTTTATTTAATTTTTGGAATAAATCATAATTGTCCTATGTGAGGTTTTTGTCCAACCAAGTAAAAACAAGCTCCCTGGTTTTTAAAAGCCCACTGAAAACTAAGAGAAAGAGTTTATCTTCCTATAGTAAATTTTTGTCTGATCTATTTGTACTCTTTTTTTTTTTTAATCCACTTGAGTATAATGGCTGAAAGGGATTATTACAGCCTGCAAGGAAGATCATTTGTAACAATATAGAAACTAAGAATTTAATTTTAAGTAAAATTTCATCACTCAAGAATTTGTAGCTCTTTTTCTTCCTTCAGAGATACCAGCTTTCTATCTGCTACTGCAGACAAACTGCTTTTTGCTGATAACTCTAGCTACTAATTTTCGTCAGAGATTGGAGTTCCAGGGGCTAGATTTTAAATCTTTCCACATGTAGGAAGGTCAGTAAAGGAAAGTAATTTCTCCGTGGCACCACAGTTCTTGGAAATGGACTGTCTTAAAGGCTCGTGTTCGACAAACTTGGGTACTGATTCCTGGGTGAAGAATTTTAGATGCTTAATTCAGCAGGCACTGAATAGCTCTGCAGTAGCCAGAGGAATTGAATACAGCACATGCACATATCTTTGCAAAATTAGTTGCCGTAATTAGTTTACATCATACGTGCAGGTGCGTGTCTTGGTTGTTGAAGAGGTGATTACGCTGCATAATATAACTGGGTATGTCACGTAGGAAAGTACTGTGGGGTAGGAGCACAGTTTAAACAAACCCTATTTTTATTTTAATAACATTTTAAAATATGAGCAATGAATTCATGAGAGTAGGTTTTGATTCTCTCACTGTAGCAACAAAGTCTCTTTGTTTTGTTTTTATTTAGTTTTATTGGTTTTTAAAAAGCTCCTTAAGGATGGGTACAAAATGTTAAATTCAGTAGCTGGGGTTGTTGTTAAAATAGATGATGATTATACGTGGAATTCTTTAAACAAGTGCAATGTGAATGCTCCTGGGTTTTTTCTTATGCATGCAAGCTGAGTTCTTTAATTTCTAGTGTATCACTGTCTGAAAGTCTTGTGTAAGATTTATTAACCCTACCCTTCCCCTTCCTGCTTTTTAGGTCAGCGACAGCAAATTGCCTACTTGCAAGGAATACAATAAAAACCCTCCTTTCCCAACATTTTTTGCTGATGGAGATGAAAAACTACCAGAAGACCTTTTTGATGAGGAAATTTTCCAGTTCACGGATCCATCTGTCACATACACATAATGTTCTTCGCTCCTTTGAAAACACACGGTTTTGTTATTTTCACGAACTTTGCGATTCCGTATGAAAGAAAACCTATGAATTGCGGTCTGGCCAACTGAGTTAAACACTTCAGATATTGCCATTTTGGTCAGGTAATCGGATTTCCCACTGTCAACTTCAAACCTGTACTTAAAGCAACCGGTGAATCTGAGGGGCAGGTTGTGAAGCACACCAAACAATGTGTCTTCAGTGAGCTTTTGTCCTTTGCCTCAGGCTGTGAAAACTTACGCATTTCTGAAAAACTGTTGTTTTGAGATGGTTCCAGTTCATTTTCTAAATGCTAACAAACTTGGTTTCTTTCTTATGTAAAGTGTTCTGGGCAACACTGATCAATCAAAAAAGGTTCCAAATCTGCCTTGGCATCTCGAGGGGCAGATATGTGGGGAGAGAAGGTGGGGGAGATCTGTGAAGAATAATCTAAAATAAAAGAAGAAAATTCATTGCAGCAGCGCAAGCTTGTTTTGCTTCCTTCTTTTCACCAGAGCTCTTTTTCTTCTTTTGCTTTAACATTGTGTTAATTGTAGCAGATACCCAGCAAATTTTCTAGAGGGAGCATGATGCTGGCCAAGTGTAGAGTGAAGGGGTGTTTGGTTTGGAAACGTTCAGTAACAAAGCAGCACTAAGACTGCAGTGGCCACCTGTTTGTCGCCTTTGCTGACAGCTTGTTCTGAACTTTGCAGAGGGTCCCTTGAATGCTCTCTGGAGAAATATCTCCACACCTACCATTGTCTCTGTATTGGATTCTTAAGCTGTTACGGGAGAGCTGTCACTGAAAAAGAAGGTAAAATGTGAGGGATTTGTCTTTATGATAGTGCTCATTTTTCTTCTGCCCGACCTTTCAGTAGTAGCTGGAATCATTGCACTCCTTTTATTTTTCATCTTGCGTGATTTACTGTTTGTAAGTTTGATCTTTTGAACACTGTAAATCCTCTCACCTACAGAAGTAAGTACCTGCCTGTCAGTACCATCTGAGCACTTACAAGTCCTACAGTAGTTCAAGAACTTGCAGACAAGTTACCATTAATACTGTGGCAGTGCTGTCTACTTATCTTTGCAGCCTCATCACAAAACATCAAATTCCTAAAGTAAATGAGATTTCTTAAGATCTTACTAATACTAGCCAATTTAAAAGTCCTTGTGCTGACTTGCAATCACTGAAGATATTTTGATTTATTTTTTTGTGATTACTTGAAATAGCCACATGCCATCTTATAAAGGCTCTGTATAGCTGTGACTTGTAGTAGACTGGGAGTGATCATCAGAGGCTCTGGTATGGAAATATGAACTGGTATATATCTGCATTGTAGGGTGTCCTCTTTGCTCAATTCAATTGAATATAAAATGTGATTCAAATAAGTGCACCAGAATGCTGAAGAAACAGCGGCCCCTTCATGCTTCCTCTTCCATCAGTCACGCAGCAACATGATGCAAGTGCAGACAACACACACACAGCAGACATGATGCAAAAAGCAGGTAGCAAATACCAAGGGGAGTGTTGTGTTTTGTCTGTGTTACTAGTAGTGAGTGACACCTCTCACCTGTTCCAGATAGTTGCCATTTCCTGAGGAGGAGATTGGTTTTCAATTTCCTGGTTGCAAAACAGATTTTAAAAGTTACAGCTTTTCAGGTTTGCTTGCTGTGGAACACACGTAAATCAGGGAGTGTCCAGATATGTAGCCCACTGTTCCGCTGCTCTGGCTTAGGGGATAATTCTGACACACATGCTTTTCTTGAGGAGCTTAATTATTGTTTTTTTTTCCTTGGTGTTTGGTCCTGGACTATGACAGAGATGACCATAGAGAGAGATATCTTTTCATATTCGGTTTCTCTGTCAGAATATCCTGGATGTGGGATTCTCTCCTGTGACTAGCTGTATTTTGGGTTTGCTTTCAGTGTATGCCTTACAAAGTCCAAAGAATCAAATGTGAGCTCAAAGGGAGCCGCAGGTTAATAAAAGTAAATTAAGGTGAGCTCTGTATCAGGTATTATTTCAGTGTGAGGGGGAAATTGATGACCTACTTCAATTCCAGTTTACTTGTTAAGAGAATAACTTCTCCCTTTTTTGCATAAACAGTGACATTCCAGTGATCTGATCGTGTTACTTTTTAGATTCATTGTGATGAATTCAAATTGTGATGAATCCCCCCTTATTCAGGGGATGACTGCAGTCATGCAGGGAATTCTCTACTTAATGTTGCCTTCCCTTTGTTCAGTTTTAAAATTTCTGTTGAAAGCTATATACTATCAGAGTAGTCTTTGCAGTTTTGCTTTTGAAATGCATGATGGGTGTGATCCATATGATTTTTCCAGATGCTGCTTATTCAGGTCTCTTTTTTTGTTGAGGTGTGCAAGTGAAACCTTTTCCATCTTTGTTTATCAAGAGTGCTTGAACACCAAAGACAAGAGCTGTCATAGCTCAAGTAAAGACTGATGTCCCAAAGGTGAGTATTTTCAGTAGAGCAAATGCAGTGAGGTGGAAAAGATCTGTTGATGTGAGCTCAGAGTAGTGCAATATAGATTGGAACATAAACATCCATTAGACCTGTTCTTCCATCAGGCACTGAAAGGCTTATGGTGTTTTGTATTTAATTTTCCTTATACTTACTCCCCATCTCTGTTTACTGCTTTTCTGACTAATAAAGGGACTTGGAGCAGGAGAAAGGCAGGCTGAATTTATTTCAAGGAGCAAAATTGTAATGGCACCAAATGCCTTAAGCCCACCTACAAATTTGTTTTTAGGTAAGGGTGCTTGATTTTTTAGACATTATCAATGGTGCTGGAGCTGAGTATTCTTCTTCGATGCTGCTGAAGATTGTGGCTAATCGACCAGATGTGCTTTTAAGAGTCAAATAAAAGCAGGCAGAATTAGGCAAATACCAGGTCCTCGTGTCTCAGATAAGCGAGCAGTTTCTCATGCAAAAGGATGTGTTAACTTTACTGAAGAGGCAAACTAAGGGCTCTGTTGCAAATAGATACCTGTGTGTCTTGTTGCTGTGTCTTGAGTAATGAAAGTTTAGAACGGTCAGGCAAGCAGCAACAGCAACAAAAATAAAATCTTATTCTGTATTACCTGTAGATTATTGGAGAAGGAGCTGAACATGTAACAAGGAGTCTGAACCATGTAGGACAACATCCTACCCATGTTGCAGTCTGTTCTGCTGCCTGAGGAAGTAACTGTTAGCAAACTCTACTACCACTGCCATAACTTGTGAAGACTGCTATGAGGACTCCCCAGAGACTTTTCTTCAGGCTGAACAACACCAGCTCTCTCAGCCCATCTCCATTGGAGAGGCGCTCCAGCCCTCTAACTTTCTCTAGGCTCACTCTAGCAGTGAGTTCTGCGTCCTTCTTGTGCTGTGGGTGAGGCCCTGAGCTGGGGTTTGCATGTCCAGGAGCTCCGTACTCCCTCCTTAGGCTCTTCTGTTTGTTTGGGTTAGTGGGGTGTTTTTAACATCACTAACATGCTCCTTTGGAGGAGGATGTAGGGTTAAGCTTTAGCTGTATCTGTGGCTTTATGGTATGACTGCTCTGAAAAATAAATTCTCTTCAATAATAACCCCTCTCAGTGGTTCTGTAGTAGTACATGAATAAACAGTGTCAAGCTTACAATATAAGTTGAAAGTAAAAAGACAGCAGGAAGAGGAAATCAAAACACTCATCTATCACTTGACAACATAATTGCAGTCATTGATGATAAACAAGGAGAGTTTATTTCCCTTCAAATACAATACTTTTACGTACCATTGCTCTGTCATTATTTCAGACCAATAAAAATTTTTGTTTGCCATTTTCACTTCATGTGGAAAAATGCCTTTTATTCTGTTAGCATTTAACAAATATTCTTCCAGTTAACTGAAGGGATGACTAGCGTTTGCCTGTAAAAATTCCGCCTTCCTTACTGTTTCCTTGCGGAATTCTGAAAGTCCTGGAGGACTTCGATGACCTTAGAGGTCCTTTCCAACCTTAGTGATTCTGTGATTGCAAGAAAACCGATCAGGATGTAAACTTGTGAGGGGGTCTGGCCGTGTAACCCACCTGCCCCCGCGATGCCCGGCAGCCGTGAGACCGATGCCCCCCACCAGAGGCTTTGCTCTGGCACCCTGGTGCCAGCCCTGACTGTGACCTCCAAGCACACAGGGCTCTCCTGTGATGCCAATGTGCTTACTGTTTAAAGCACAAGTAGTGGTTATTAATTGTCCTTAATGAGCATCTCTCACCTGCAGCAAATTGCCCTGCTCCGTTGCACACTTTAGCATATAGCGTAGCATGGTATGATTTATTTATATAATATGCTTAAGGACACTTAGCAGCTGTAAAAACATGCATAAATGCTTGGGTATTTACTGGTTTTGGAGACAGCATGGAGTTTCTGGGGGAGGAATTTAGGTTGATTGCCTGCATCCTTAGTGTTATCACACCAGAAAAAGAATTCATTTCAGTTGGTGCAACTCTGCTGTGCCTGAAGTGTGGAAGCAAAACAGATAGACAGATGGCAGCTTTTCCTGAGGAGCATGTACAGCCAAGTTGTGATATCAGGTAGGAAAGGGGTACATTAGGACTTGTAGTCTAAATAATTGCAGCCTGCTGACTTACCTCCTGCAGTACTCAGATGTGTGATGTGACCTGGGGAGGACCATCACACTGGTTCAGTCCCTTGCCATTCTGTTGCACATTCCTTGCACATCCTCCCCTGGTTTTACAGAAGTATGTGTGTGGTAAGTATGAATGAATGGGCATCACAAGGAAGATTTCCAGCAGCGTCAATGTCCATGATAACATTCCAGTTCTCTCTGTCTCACTTCCCTCATTCCAGTAGGCTATCACATGTGGGGTCCCACCTGTGTGAATGGTTGATGAGCCATAGACTAATTTCTGTTTGAATACCAAAGACCTGAGGTACGTTCTTATTTTCTTTGATTGCAGTGACACCTAGCTACTGCCCGTGATGAACTGAAAATCACTGCTTGTGAATAATTTCATTTGGGGGTTAAATTAACGTTCACTTTCATGGCAGCAACTTTGAGCACTAGAACAGAACCCAGAAGAGACAGTCAACTGAGGAAACGAGTGCAATTTTAATGTGAATGCAGAAAATGGCTTGAATTATCTGCTGTAATCTAATGAGTATACGCTGGAGATCGAACCTTCTGTGCTGTGTTGTTTATTGCTGCTTCTCAGATTCCTTGTGTGTAAAATCTTCTGGCATGAACTGTACATATTGAAGTCAAATTATGCCCAAATCCAGATTGGGGGGGTTGGAAGAGGCAGGACTGCAAGGGGAGTCAAAACAACAAAAACTGATTTAAACCAATTAAAGTTGTGCTGAATAAATTGCTTCACATTTCCCTGGGTGACACAGTCTTAGAGTCAGCTAAGTCAAGTTTTCATCTGTCTGTTTTCATCTGCTTCCTCATTTCCTTTCTAAGTAGTAGCAAACCTTTGAAAACATGGGTTTTTTTCAGGTACTCAGAACACTGAAGAGGGTCCCTTGGCAACCTGATAGTCTATCAAAAAGCAGTATGACTCATCCTCATAGACAAGACAGTCATTTTATAAAAGTTTCTTTTTTTATTTCTAGAAGATCAAGAGGAAAGATTAACATTGCTGAAGCAGAGCATGTGACCTCTCTGAAAGTGATGTTCCACAGATTCTCACCAAATACTGCATGAAACGTTTTGTTGCTCTTACAGTAATGAGCTTGCAGCACAAATTACAGTTTTGGTGCCTCAGTCTTGCTTAATACGCATCTGCTCAGCACCACACAAAATATGCATGAAAATTTGGCAGTGGGCAATGAAAGATTTATCACATGGTGCATAGTTCAAACTCATTGAGTTCAAACTCACTCAAACTTTCTCTGCAGTGAGCAAAAAAGGTAAATTTGTCTGCTGGTTTGTTCTCAGGTTGCACCAACCTCTTTCCAAAGGGAGATTTTTTGCAGGAGCTTCCATGTTCTTCCTTAGGCTAGCCTGAAATTTTCCTTTATGTGGCCTGAAGGTTTAGAGCTGCATATGGAGAAACAGCCTGATACAAAAGAAACCTATTTTGTTTTGCTTCTCTCATCTTCTGCTTCCCTTGATCGCAGGTCGAGAAAGAAGTGCTTTCCCTGTATGCCACTTAAAGTCAGTTGTTTTCTGTGAAATTGCCAGTTGGTTTGTAACCTGCTATTTCACCCTCACAGAGAAAGTGCTGTGAAATGTGCTTTGGCTCTTTGTCACCCTATCTTGAATCCGTAAGACCATGGCTCTGAGCCCAAAGGTTATCAGCCTGCAGGCATTGCAAGCACCAGAGACAGAATGTTTCAAGCCTTGTTATAGGAAGCTATTGGACAATTTAATGGTGCTCCTGCTGAAACCTACCTGTTAGGGGGTGCACTGAGGACACTTGCCCACCCTGATCATACACACAGCGTGGAAGGAGTTTCAGGTAGGCTTTGTCTTATGCTATTGAAAAGCCAAGAAGTGATTTTGGAAGCACAGTTCGCTTAGTACTCTGCATAGTGGCTCTCAGAGCTGTGAATTTTTACCATCTCTGAGTTAGCAGCTGAATAATCCAAAACAACACAAAGGTGTACACACTAAGCGTGTGTATATGCCTGTCCTTCAGCACTTGCTGTTTGTTCATTTCTGATCAGGAGACTCAGTGACAGGCTTTCAAACATCGCCTGTTTACAGTTCAGTGCAACTGCTCCAGTTGCTGAAAGTCTGCTCTCTGCACTCTTTGAAGGAAGAAAAAAAAAATCAGATGGAGTCCTGAAACTTCAGTGTAGATACCTAAGCAAAAGCTTTGGCCTTCTCCCCTGTTGTGCACCCCTCTGTCAGATCTATTATGTTTACTGATGTCCAAAATATGTGAACAGAAAACTCACTTTTGTCTGAAAGGCAGACTGTGTCAAGAAATATCAGGTGGTGTCATCTGTTCATACTGAAGCCAGTGTTTTAACTGGTTGACTTCTCTTAATCACATAATGAGCTTTATTGTGGATGATTAAATGTAACTGCATGTTTTCATGCACAGGGAGATTTTGACAGAGTTTCGTAGTTATTAAATGTCAAGTCAAAACAATTGCTGTTTTATAAACTTGTGTCTTATCTGTTAATTCATACGTAAGAAACCTAATGAATTATTAGTGCCTAGTTATTTGCAAAGTATTTTTACAACCAGACTCTTATCTTTCCAAATGTTATTATGTGTCTTTAAATTTATACTAGTAAGTAGTGGTTTCAAGAGAGCACAAGTCTGTGAGATGTCACTATACTGATTGATCCCACAGCCTGTGGAGTTTAAATGAAACTTGACCCAGGACAAGTGTGTGTGAGGTCCTGGAGAAGCAGGAACTGCTAAGAAAGGGGTTTGAAAGAGAAGGGAGTAAACACCTGACAGCTGAGGACTGGGCACATTGTTAGAGCTGTGCTGCACTGAGGGCAACATACTTAAAAGAGAGAGAGGAACAATGAGGGAGTGAGGAGGAAGATGTGTGTAAGAAGCTTGAGGAGCCCAGCATTGCAGGCACTGGGGACATGGTGTGGTGATGAGCAACTGAGGAATTTGCAGAGAAGCAGTTCTGATACTTCTGACAGGAGAGAGACATGGCTTCGTCCTGCAGGTTGGTGGGAACAAGGGAAGAGACTGTAAAACCAGGATGGACATGAGTAGTAAATCTAGGAAGTGTTTGTCACTAAAGACTTTGTTAAAAGGATCCAGCTTGGGCGTCATCTGAGAGAGCAACCTTACAAAATCAGATAGATGAACTCTCAGGAGGGCAAGGTTGGAGGAAGATGGAGGGGATAAAGATGCCCCACACATGTGGTGAGCCTGCTTTTACCCAGCAGAAAAGATAAGCAACCCTCTTGAAATCAGAAATTCAGGTACGTAATCTTCAGAAGAGGAATCCAGGCACTGAAGTATTTTCCGAGGAAAGTGCCTGCTGGTTGCCCGCAGCTAGGCTTTCATTCCACGATTAAGGGCAGGATTTAAATTTAAGCCCCATCCTTGGTGATTCCTATTAGCTGACTTAAGTAATCCTCTGCTTGCTGTGCCTGGTGCTGTGCACTCCTGGTATCGAGAGCATTTTGCAAGGGGCCAGCAGGACGTACAGATCTCACATTTTGAAAGCTGAGTGCAGCGCAAAGACGATCTGTACTGAAGGGTCCATCAGCCACTGCCTGTCTGTTCTCCACTCATCTATCTCTATTTGCCTCCCTGTGACAGTGACTGTCAGTCATTTAAAAACAAACTTATTTACTGCTGGTGACCTGTTGGGTGTGTTGTAGCCTGTGAAGTGAGTGCAACAACCAACAAGAATCAGAGAAGTCAATTCAATACATTAGACTGATGGAGGAAGAGAAAGTTTTATGGAATGAGCTGAATAGAGAAAAGGCCTCATTTTGCATCTGTTATGTACCCAAAAGTAGCTACAGTGAAATATTGGAGGTTCACTTGGAATTTAACGTGTGTGTCTGACAGGCTCTGTGACTGATCACAGCTGTGCCTTCCTGGCAGTTCTTACAAGTTTTGTCTTAACATCTCCAGAAAGCTGTTGACAGACAAAATCCTAAAAGGTGATAATATCTTAATAACAGCTAAGTTTTCTTCTTTTTCCTTTTTTTTTCCTCCCTTTTAGAAATATTTTTTTCTTTTTTTTTTTTTTTTTAAATTTATTTTTTCAGCACCTCACTGTAGCTGCCAGCCAGGTCTGTAACCCCTGATCAGCTGTTGTCAGGCACTGCAGGTATGCTGTGACAGCAACAGTGCTTGGCTTCTGTTCTGCACATGGAAGTCCAGCACTTTTTTCTCCTTGAAAAGCAGAGGGTGCTTGGCTACTTCACTGCAGAGAGCTTGAAGATAGATTTAGTTTCACGTTAGTTTGATTCTGCTCGTCCTCAGGTGCCTTTTTCCCTCTCTAGTTCATTCAGTTTTACTTTGTGTTAAAAATTGGGAACAGCAGGGCAGGATCTGACCATTTTTGCACTTTGTAGGTTCAAGTATTCAAAAGCTAAACTTGAACTGATCAAACTTGCGGATTTCATAGACTACAGATTGGATCTCATAAAATCTAGCTCCAGGTTCGCAGACTGAGTAGTCTGGTCGAGGTTAACTAAAATTTATCTTTGTAGATATAATTCCTAATTTCTTCCAATTTCAGTGCAAAGCTAGACTTCTTTTAAAATCCCTAAATATAGAAATACACGCTTTTGCACATTCTTCTGCGACGTCAGACCCAAGGAAACCTGCGTGAAAGGATTGGATGTGGACATACCATTTTCACAGCAACAATAACTTAAAAGAATTTGCCAGTGCAGCTCTTTCTCTGAAGGACTGGGATAAGTGGAGGTGACTGGAAAGCAGTAGCTGTAAGACGTAGCTTGTACTGGTGGACTGCAGGACCACATGTGCTCCTCTCCAGCCAAGTGCTTTCCTGTCACCAGGAGTGACGGCAGGGTTGTGCTTTCAACCTCAAAACTGGTCCCGGTGCAACCTGGGGTGAGCCTTAGAGGCACAAATATCTCATGTCCTGGAAGGGCCTCCCTGCTGTGGCACAGGGAAGCTTTTGGACCTAAATGTGACTCTGAATTGAGGGCTCTGCCATCGTGGTGAGCATTACGTCAAGTTATATAAATCCACATTTTTTTTCCCTAGCAGTTCTCATGCTCAGGTCACTGAGGTTAATGCATAAAGCAGTGTCTGCTTGATCTCACTCCCAGTGGATGGCTGAAGACTGTTGGCCCCTTTTATTTGCTATGTCGCAGGTTTAATTGTAGGACTCATCTTACAAATGCTATGAGATGGATATCTGGGTGCTGCATCTCAGTAAAGTTTGCAGCGTTATTTTATTTCCATTTAGTCAATGTAATGTTCTTTGGTTCCCATGGGAACACAGGTAAACCCAGTGCTGAGTGCCTTGGAGAAAACATTATTTATGCTTACAAAATTGTGCGTGCAATAGAGAATTTGAATTAAATCAAGGCTGGGGAAAAACAAAACAAAACAGCAAAAGTCTGAAACAATTTTCTTTGTATCCGGGAAAATTACCTAACTCTTATGTTAAAAAATGTTATGCTTTTCTACCTTCCTCTAGTGATTCCTGTCATGGAGTTTCATACAGTAACTGCAGAATGCTGTAGGCTACAGCAAGGGCTCAGGTGTTTGGGTTTTCAGTCGGTTCATCCATCTGTAAACCAGCTAGACTTTTATGAGAAAGGAAGGAAGGAAGAAAGAAGGAAATTTTGCTGATAATATATTGCTAACAAAAGCAGGAAACCTCATGTATGTACTTTGCGTGGACAGATGCAGTTCAGCTCTTCTTGGTGGGCTGAGGCAATGTAGCTTTGTTTCCAAGTTAGTTGCAGCGGCACAGACTGCAAAGCCAAGCTGGTCTCAAGGGACTTACAATTACTGTTCAGAAAGTTGGAGCAAGCTATTCTTCCGTGCCAGAAAATTTCAGGTCATCTAATTAAGGGGTGTGCACCACTAGTAGTGACAGTAGGAAATCAAGTGCTTGCCGGAAAATTTTCCTCACCTCCGTTTTATCCTTCAAGATGAGTTGTATCTTGTCCAGTGTTTGTGCTGCTGTCTGTATTTGTGCCCTGGACCCCAAATTCTTTAAGTAGAGCAGGGAGTGATGCAGCCTCTTGGAGGCAAGGAAAAGCTAAGAGATTTTTGCTCATGCCGTAATAAAACCACATCGCTGGAGCTGCTATAGGCTTAGATGAGGAGATTAACTAGAGCCTTTGAAAGAACCAGAAAGCAAAAATAAGAAGTTAATAATTATTTTATTCTTTAAAAAGTAAACTGTTCGCAGCTTCTCACTGTCTTTTAATTCATCTTATGTTTGAACAAAGATTGTGAAATCCAAAGAGCATATGAAGTATCTTGTTAAATGCAGTTGGTATCCAATCCTAGTCCCACAGTTCTGAAAGTGTCCAAGCTGTGAAAATGGGGAGACAAGCTCTATTTGCAAGTTGCATTATCAAAAGAAATCTAAATAATCAATCCATTCCTTTTCATTGCAGTTTGACCACACTTTTTTTTTCTTACTGTCCTACTCATCCCATCTAACTGAGGTGCAAAACAAGGTGGAGGGGGTGGCGCTCTACTTACAAATATTTACTTTCCAAATGTCGTCTGTTGCTTAAGTTGAATGGGCTTCCCTTACCCTGGGAGACCTTTGCCTTTTAAGCTTTTACCCATCTGCTCACTGTTTGCTGAGGGTCATCTCTGGAAATCCTTATTCAGATCTAATATTGCTGTTTACTATCATCAATAATAGCAGCTGCAGCATCAATAACAAGTGCCACTTATGTTACCCAAGGCCTTAGGGAGTCCAGTTGCAAAGTGGCCCTCTCCTTCACTGTACCTCTGAGGTGGCCTTTGCCTGGAAATGCTACTTGAAGTCCGCAAGAGAGGGGCTGGAGGAGCTGAGCCTCTCTGCTCATCAGTCCTACCCTCTGTGGAGCTCACTGAGCTGAAGCACTGAAGGAGGATCCCAAAGGCTGGTGGCCCCTATTGGAAAAAGCTGCTTTCTCCAGGTCCTGGATAGCTGAAGTTAAACCTGTGTGAATGTTGGGATCAATGAGGCAAACCAGCAGAATGGAAAGACTGAACAATGTGAAACAGGAAGCTAAAATTAAAATGAAGAGGCTGGCTGCACTTCATTTTCTTCTTATAGTGACCTAAATTTAGTCTCCTATATTCGGTTTTGCTGATTTTTCAGCTATGGGCACCTCATTACCTAGGTGTTTCAAATTATTTGACTATTTATTTAGGTACTTAAATTTAGATGTAAGAAATTTAAGGCAATCTTGAAGAAGTCTTGCTCTGTTGGAATTAGATCTTTGCATTCTGCTCCTCATATTCTTATCTGAGCTGGGATAATGTCTACAAACTGTGGCATGAGAGATTCAGGATGGACATTAGTAAGAAATTTCTCCACACTGGAAGAAGTTCCTGAGAAGCTGTAGATTAAGTGTCTAGTTTAGATCAGTGTCCAAGGGAGAGTCAGAGATGTGGAATTGCTGTACCAGTGGTGCAGCACCCACCATTTTTGGGACTCTGTGAAAACAACCCTAAACTGCCTATATTTCAAGTATAGGCCAGCAAGCTGATCCTCGTGGCTAGGAAATGGACAGAAAGAAAATTATAAAAAACACCACAAATATTTGTACTACTGTGTATTTGGAAAGGACTGGGATTTTTTTTTTTTTAATGAAATGTGCTATCAAAATCCTTGCTGTGCATTGTCCATCCCCAACAAGCCAATCTTGCCATTCCTCACTATAGCTTCAGCTTAAACACTGGCTGTGTTTCATACTGGAGTAAACTATGTGGTTATAATCATGTTTTCAAACGTAAACTCATTCTTCAATTTGGCTTTATTTTTGCCAATAATCTTTAGTAACCTCGAGGAATCTACGTATTTCAGTGGGTTCTATCTTCAGGTTTCCACTGGTCCTTCCTCAGCCAGGCTCTCCTGGGATTCTTGAGTGCTAGTGTGAGTTCCTGGTCTGTGCGGGAGGGAATGTGTACATGTTGGAGCAGCTCATAAGAGGTTTTGCATTTGTAGAATTCACAAGCTGTATGATTCTTTGCTAGATTTCATCAGATATGTCCCCCGAAAAGTTACTGATAGCTTATCATTTCCTGTAACAGTCCCTAGATAAGCTGTCACTGCTGAGCTGCCAAGTCCCGAGTTGCGTTCAGACTCCAAACTCTGCACCAGCTCCTCCGCCCCACGGAGAGCAGCTGTTTTTCCCCCATGGGAGTAGAGCCTGACACCCCTGCACTGCACAGGATGTGGCTGGATGGCAAAGCCTGGGTCACTGAGAATTGTTTGGGATACATCCTTAGCCAATCAATATTGTCCCAGCTCCAGTAATGCCTCCAAGTAAAAATGTCCCTTGGTAGGGCTTCCATCCCCAGACATTTGCCTCTACCTCTTAAGCAAAGGGTGAATTAGTTTTGTCACACACAGGGTCCCTCTCCTTTACTTCCCCCCTCACTCCAAATATTTACTTCTCCCTCTTCTGATAAACTACTTCAGCTTGACATATGGAAACCGGAGATCTGTTCTCTCTGATTTTCACCCATAACTGGCTGTGAACTATTTATAGTATCAGTCTAAATCCATTTCCCCCCCCCCGTTTTATACTTGTGAATCAAGCAGAGTTCAAATGAATGTCTGCATGAGAGGTGTGGGAGACTTTAGAGAGATGAAAATAACAGGAAGGCAGCTGCTGCATGTTGGCTCCATTGGTGTGGCTCAGCACCTCCCTGTCTGTCAGGGGACGGATTGACTTACGTTAATCAAAATACAGTTAATATTAAAAAAAGGCAGAGAAACTCTTCTGCCTCAGTGCTAAATTCCCATTCATTTTGCAGTTTATCTTCCTCCACAGGCTCATCAGAAAACAAAAAGCACCATTGTGCTGATGATTGCTGGGATTCTTTTTAGAGGAGCGAAAGAGGGGGAACACAATACAATTTAGGCTTTAAAATCTGGAGGTGCAGAGAGAGAAGTCCCAATCATTGCTGTGCCTGCTCTTACCAAAAACACTTTTAAAGTCTTTGTAAAAGCCTGCCTTGCCAGGTGGGTGTTGCAGAAGTAGCCCTGGGAGTGCAGAGATGCCCGTCCCCACAACTTATCTTTAGAGTCCAAAGGAGCAGTCCAGGCATGGGGCTGGTTTTTGGCCTTGCAGAGCAGACTCAGGTGGACCTGGAGGTTCCTGTGTGAAGGATCTTGTAGGCTGAGTGCCACTGTGTACCTGTCTCCCTAAAGCACAAGAAAATGTCATGTCAGTGGGGGTGAGGCACTGACTCTCCCCCTAGAAAATCGCAGCCAACCTCAGCAGACAGCTTGTCTATTCCCACTGAAGCCATAAACACTTGGGGTAGGCGTGTTTTCATCCTTGGTTACTTGTAAAAGCCCTCTGCGGTTTGACTGCTCTGTAAATAGCAATTACATATGAAGTCCTGCTGAGAAATGTGCTTGGTACAAAGTCCTGCAGGAAAATGCACTTCCTGCCAAGTCCAGGTGGAGGGTCTCGAAGGGGGTTGGAACTCCCCATGTGTTATGTGGGGCCCAAACAAAGTTCCAAGGACACATGAAGAACTTGTGCCAGGTGGGATGAACACCTCAGGTGAAGGTGTCAGGCAGACTCCTGGTGTGGCTCTGGGGAAGGAATCCTCTCCCAGGCTATGTGCTGCTGACCCCTCCATCCCTCATCACTCCCCAGCAGCCTCACTGGTGTGGGAGGTCTGCTTGGTCACTGGAGTGACCACCCACCCCAGCTCTCCATGACACCTATGTTTGCACCAATGAAGAGTGGCCAAAGCCTGGGGAATTTCTAACTCTTGTAAGATGTAGGCTTGCCCCTGAACCTCAAACATTTAATACAGCCTCACGATGCTCAGGCATGCAAAAGTATCCGTTGGGATCAAGACTGAGCAGAGAGGAAAGTTTGGTTGTGCCTAAAGAGACATGCTTATGAGGCCACCTGGGCCTGGTACTGTGATGTGCCCCTGTGTCAGGAATGGTGTGTGCTGTGGGTGCCATTTTACTCCAGACGTTGCGTGGGTGATACCGTGGAGCTGAGTGGTCCCCACACATATACTCTTGATTTGCTGTGATACCGCTGCCAGGCCTTTTATTAGCACTAGATGAGAGGTGGACATATGACTAAATGGTCTAATTTTGCATAGTGCAAAAATATTGATGAGCAAGAGGCTCATCAACACATAATAAAAAACCAGATGACTTACACCTCTTCACTGCCCTGGCATGGTAAAACAGTGACTTCTCTCTGTGTTGTGCAACCTTACACACAACAAGAAGTAATAAATTAGTAGCAAACTATGGCTATGTTCAAAGCTTGATCCTAAAAACATTTTTGCTGCCTTGATTAGCTAGAAACTGCACTGTACAGAACTTTCTGAAGACACATCTTTCATTTTCTGAGTTACTTTAGTCATTGCTGGTAAGTACCCTACTTAATTATTAATGCTTCATGTTCTCCCAAGGATTTCATCCTTTCTTCTCCTCCCTTCAGAAACCACCTTCTCCTCTGTGGAAGTGTCTCAAGAAAGAAAAGCTCTGTGGGGCCTTTGCAAGGTTTTTGACAGGCTCCTTTAGGTGAGTGTGGGGTTTAACCCATCTGTCTCAAAATAAGTAGCTGTCACCTCTGTGTTAGGCTGCAAATGCCTAAAAACTACCTATCATCAGTGAAGGGCTCTGGATACAGGTGTACTTGGGAAAGTGGGATGTCTGCTGTGATGGGTGATGTTCCCTTCTTGTATTTAAGCTGTGCTGAACTGGGCCTCTTTGATGTGGGGGATAATTTTACCACATTCTTCGATGGCAATTCAGCCTAGCTTGTGATCGAAGCCAAAATTACAGTCATGGTGTGACATTTGAAAAGGCAGTAGTGAAAACTCTGTAAATGGTATTGGGCCACTGAAAAAGGATTGAGTTGTTGGTATTGGCACAGATGCAGCACTTAAGGAGCTCGGGTGTTTCTAAATAGGCTTCTTCTCCCTTTTTTCCGTTTTTACAAATGGTGTTTGATCCTACTATTGTGGAGCCAGCTGAGAAAGTGCAGATGAAGGAGAGCTATAAAGATCTCTTTCCAACAGCCCTGTTTCAGGAACACATCTAATCAGGACAGAAGTTCAGAGAAGTTCACTTTGCTGAAGAGGCTCATCCAGATGGGCACAAAGCCAGGTTTTGCCCACTGGGTTGAAGGGTTGTCTTTAAGAGAGTTCTGTTGTACAGGGCTGTGATTCAGGGACCATATTAATCCACACAACATCTGTGACGGTAGTAGGGTTAGTGTTTTCATCTCATTCTTAAGCATTTTACAGATTTTCTTTTTTAATATAGATATACTGAGAGTATAATTTTGGAGGTTATTGCGTGTATCCCCCCCAAAAATGGAAAAGTTACTATTTTTCATTAAAAATGACAACATTTTTTCCTATGACACTTGAAATAATTGTGTATTTCTGGTACTTCTGAACCCCATCTTTTTAGTTTTTCTCCATACATTTGTTGTTTTGGCTGTCTACAAAAAGTGTTGAATCTTATGTCTCTGCTTCATACTCGTGATTTTTATCCATGTCACTAATAATGGTGGAGGTTCTGATCACAGTCACTCAGTGTTTAGAATCAGCCATGTTGGGCAATGCGCACGTTTTCCTCCTGAAGACAAAGATTAATTTTTTTGTCTAAATTCACTTGGACAAATGAAAAAAATACTATCTTACAGCCATCAGATCCTCTGCCTTCCTCTCATTAGGGTCAGTAAACACATCTGTCTGATTCCTGCAGCCTTTGCTTTAGGTCCTTATAGAGAATGGAACTTCTTTAAACAAAAAGTATTTTTCTGTTCTTAGAACTTACAGCCACGAACTTTCTGAATTTGATCATTGGTGGTTTTGAATCCAGTTCCAAGAAGATCAGTTCCCAAATTCATGCAATTGTTCTTGTTTGATTGTTTGGGTTTTTTTACTTCATTATGCTGTATTTACCAAGGCAAGGTTTATTTTCACCCTGGAGTACAGTCACACTCCTGCTTCAAGTCTGCCAGGATCGGCAGCAGTCCCTGTAGGAGTGATCCAACTGTGCAGGCAGCCCATGGACCAGTTTAGAGGAAAAGGGGCTTCAGAAACAAAAATGAGTCATCGAAGGATGTGATCGTCATCTGACTTGAGTCACCAAATGGTTGCACTGGACCACGATACATGAAAGGCTGATTTGCACTGGTTGGTGCCCTCCTATTAGCCTTGTTCTCCTTGGCAACCTCATATTCCCCAGATCTTTGTGCCTTTATTCGATCTAGGATATCCACAAAGTGAGATGAGTCTGGGTGGATTCATCACTTTCAAGGATCTGTCGTGCTCTGGGTTGATACAGGGGCACGATTTTGATCAGAAGGGCCAAGGACATTCTCAGCATTGTGTGTCTCAAAGACGAGAAACATGTGGGACAAATGGAGGCGGAGCGGCGCAGAAATGCACTGAGATGCTGTGCCAAGGCTGTAGGCTAGAGCAGCTCCTTTCTCAGCTCTAAGCCACAGCCAGGCTTGGCCTGAACATGACCAGAGGAATGCATCCAGTTCCCTCTCCACTGCCCTTGGCCACCCCTTGCGCTCAGCAGGCATACAAGAGCACTGAGCCTGTATGAAATAATAGAGGATTGGCACCACTCATCAGCCTGGGACAGCATGTTAACAAAACCACACACTTTAAAGGAAGGGCTCAACATTTTCCTGGGGAGCACTGAAATTTGAACAATTGCTTTTAGGCTGTCCTTTTCAGAAAGCCCAGCTGGGAAGACCACCTGCTTTGTCTGTGCCATTGTGATAAGATGCCAAACTATCTTGGAGCGGCTCCTCACTGCAGGTGGCTGCTCAGCTGGGTCCCCCACAAGCCTTTTGATGTGTTGGGGAATCAAAGGGAGAGGCACAAAGAATAGGCAGAAGTCATACATATGAATGGGCACATACATAGACAGTAACCTTTCCTCCTCTGATTACCCTAGCAATAAATGCTTGTGACATCAATACTTCATGATTATGAAGCCTGCACTATTACAAAGTGCTGCTCTGGCATTGCAGGTGGAGGGAGAGGAATTAATCACCTTAGTTTCAGACAGTTTAAGTGCCAGCTCAAGTTCTATAAAGTTACAGAATCTGGAGTGAGTGAACATCATACAGATAAGCCATTAGTTCTGCAAAGAAGTTTACTGGTGTGAGACACGTAACACATGAATTTGTTATGTGGCTCCTCTTGGTTGCGTGTTCTAATTCATGCAAAATAGCACCATGAGGTATTTACATGTGCTTATTTGTGTGTGTATGTGTGTGTGTGTGCATATATATGTGCGTAGACATTTATATGTCCATGTACATATTTAATAAGCATATGCGTGTATATAAATATCATACATTTGACACATGTTTATATATGCAGACATACAGAATGCAGAAGTGCTAGGTTGAAGTGCTGGAATGGTTTAACACTGATGGCTATTTTTAACTGAGTAAATAAGAAGAGGAAACATTTCTAGCGTCTGAGTTCTTGCCAGCTACTAAGATCTAGCCAAGAGCAAGAGGTGTCTGTGTAGGTTTTGAAAAGAGATTAATTAACATCATATTTTTACTCCCAAATTTTGCCTGATTTGGTTAATTTTTGCACTCTTCTACATTTTGTGCCTTACAGTAAGATTTATCTCCCAGTTGTTTTCAGTAGGGAGACCAAAGCCTGGTGTATTTTCTGCAGCTCTGATTGCAGTGTAGAAGTCACAATTCAGTGGATGCAGGTGCAGATGGGGCCACAAGGGCAGACAGAGGGATGGAGACATTGTCATCAAGGAGGAGAAGGGCCCTTTCAGGGTAGATATGCTTGTTCTCTAGCAATTATGCAAGAAGGTGAGGAAATAAACACCAAGAAAGAAAAATGGTTTCAAGATGGCCAGGGATAAATTCTAACCTGAAACAGTATTAAGCAGTAGAGAGTAAAGTATATGTCCATTCTAAAACACAACCTTTTTAGGTTATGAAGCCCACTTGGCCATGTGCAACAGCTACTGGCTACCAGGGCTATGAGGTTTCTTCCCATACTGCATTCACAGCTAACCAGTGCAGTACAGATAATAGGGATTTAGCGTATCAAAATGTTAAAAATCTTAGAGGGAGATGGCTTCATATAGACCACGTGATAAAATCAAACCACAGAACTTGAGATCCTCGGGGCTTTCCTAAGAATGGAAAATATCACCAGTTCCTGGAATCATGAAATGGCTGCCTGGATGTAGGATCGTAGAATCATAGAATGGTTTGGGTTGGAAGGGACCTTAAAGATCATCTAGTTCCAACCCTGCTGTCATGGATGGGGACACCTTTCACTAGACCAGGTTGCTCAGGGCCCCCATCTAACCTGGCCTTGAACACTTCCAGGCATGGGGCATCCACAGCTTGTTTAGGCAGAATGTACTTTCTTTACCCTACTAAAGAAGATGTTGCCTTTTGAAATGGGGTGGTACATCATTTCTCAGAAGCTGGAGAATCTCTGCAAGGCAAGATCTTGTGTTTTAAAATAGGACATTTGATCAATTTGAAAAGAATCAAAACTGAATATCAGATGACATTATAAAATCTTCTAAAAGTCCTTAGGATGACTGAAGACTTTCTCATTGAGAATGAAACATCCCACAGCCTTCATTTCAGTAGATCCCAGGCCAGTTATCCCCTGCTATTAGTTTGAACTAGAGTGACCCTAAAAATCTTCCCCTATATCAGCCACTGGGAGAGTACAAGGTCCTTTCCTCACAGCCATGGCCCTGCTTATATGGGCCTCTCAGTTTAGGGCAGTAGTCTTCTGAAGCTGGCCCCAGTCACACACTTGGTCACCTTGTGGTCAGCGAAGAAGCCCCCCAGTCCCTCAGCCATGAGAACCAGCGGCCCCAGTGACGGGCAGGATCTGCCAGCAGTGTTATCACAGCCAGTGGCTACAGAGTAGAGGGCTGTCCCTAACAACAGGGACGCTGAGGAGTGATTTACTACAGATCTAGTGAAGCTGAGAGTCCAGTCAAAGGATTTGGAGGACAAGGAAGCTCTGAGATTTTTGTTAGTTGTTGCATGAAACTATAAATACTACACTTACATTAAACATCATCTTCTGTAATAATGAAGCAATTGGGAGAGTCACTGAGTTGCATTTCCAAAAAAAAAAAAAAAAACCAAAACAAAACACATTCAAGAATACTCATCAATAACGTGATTTATTCCAGTACTTATATAATGCATTTAACAGAACAGTTCTTGAGTAATGTGCCATAAAGAAGCAGATACAAAAAAGATTTGGAGCAGCAAAGATGCAAGATGCCTTGTATTGTGTAGCAAGAACTCAAAGCAATAACAATAAAATATTAAAGCTTTGAGAGGCAATGTTATAGGCAGCAGTTTTTGTAGTCATTGCTATCAAAAGATAGACAGTGAGCTCTGGGAAAAAAAAACAAAATCCGGTTGGCTGTGATGAAATGCCAGGTAATTGTCTGTCAGTTTTTGCTGAGGAAATTAGCAAATGGCTCATGGGCTGCAAGCGGTGGGGAGCATGGGGAGCTTCATCCATCATCTCCAGAAAAGCCTTCAGTTTCATACACTCTCTGCCATTGTTTAACTGAAGGACCATGTGAAATGGAATGCAAAAGGTCATGAATAAAATGTTGCAGGAAGGTAGAGCTGTTTAACCCGAGAAGTCACAGCCAAATGTGATACTAATGGTTTGGATGTTTTGTGTTTTTTTGTCATGGCTGATGTTCAGATAGGATTTCCTGAAAGCCTGGTCCCTGCCACAGGGCTAGAGAGGTTTGGCAGGGTAAGAGTCACAGCCAACCGAGCAGAAGGAGCCAGCGCAGACGAGCATCAAACAAGACTGAACTCTGGGGAGCTCAGGGTGTTGTCTCTTCTTCCAGAGCAATGAGAATTAGGTACATAATTAATGTAGATAGCATTATTATCTCAACTGGGACTTTCCTTGCATCTTTAGGTTAAAAACTAAGGCCTGAACAACCCAGTTGAATGCTTCTTAGTAAGAAACATGCAATGGGGTGGGATGTCTTGGTTGGATTTTGGAAGAGAAGTGACCCATTGCTTTTGTTAAGATGCAAACCTCTACTCTGACCCAAGCTACTATAGGGAATATTCTGGACTGGAGAAGGGCAGGGAGGGATGAATAATACTCTGAAAAAAAAAGAATTTTATTAGCTAGAGGGACTGGAAAAGATATGATGCTTAGCAATAGACTATAGCAAGACTGATTCTCCATTTATAAAACCAGTGCTGTTCAGTTGTGGCTCCACTGACAAAACAGAGTGTAGGTGGACTGGTGAATCAAACCTTGTGTTTATTTATAAAAACAAACAAATGACAAAATGTTTTCCCTGGCAAAGTAACTACTACAAATTCAGTCTGAAACTGTGATCAGCACTGTTTATAGGAAACATATCACCTAGATGAAGCAAGGGCCCTTTTGAACCCTCATCCCCTGTAAATGCAGAAAAAATATGTTTACCACATATTAACTTTCTTGTAGAATAACAAATTGTTATGGAATTAATGGTATCATTTGCTGCCAAAAAGATTTCCACTAAGTGTAAATACACAAGCAGTCACGTAAATGTAGTCTCAAACAACATGGTAGCAAATCAGTCACTCCTTTATTGAACGGTATAGTAATTTAGCAATATTGAAAACTGCAATTGAAAAGAGAAGTTTTTCAACTAAATATCCTCAAGAAAAAGAGCCCAGGATGTGCTTCAAATTATCACCTTTTCTTACAAACCAGCAGTAATTATTCTGTTTCACACCAAGACAGATACACCTGGAGAGGGGATTAAAAAAAACATCAAACCTCAGTCAGAAAATGTGCTGGAGACAACTCCTTTGATAGCAGGCTGCTTTGCTTTTTTCTGCTGCAAAGTGTAAATGTTATGTTGTCTCCTGAAGTGACTGCTAAATTACCAGGAAAAAGTCTGAATGTCTGTGCATCAGCTTTCTAAATAACCTAAAATCATCCTTTTTGTATTTTGTATTTTGTGTTTCTTATTTGTACTCTTAAATTACAGTCAGACTTCTGAGTAAGAAGTTTATAGGTCTCTGGTAGGAAAGGGAAAGTGATAATTTTGCATGATTATGGGAAAACCAGTAGTTCCCATTTCTCACAGATTATACCCTTTTATGCTTTTTTTCAGTAGATCCCATTAAAGACCCCCAAATCAGAGGTAAAGATGAAAGTGCATTAGTATGAGAGCTAACAGGAGAAGGTCAAACGTTGCATGAATCCTATCGATCCAGAATGTCTGTAATGTGCTTTTTCAGTTCTCTGCTCAGAACACAATCCACAATTATTTCACAAAGCCACATTGATTTTCCTCTGTTCTCAACACTCTTCAGAGACAGGGGAGAAAGTGAAGCACAGAGTGGGTGGTAAGAGACCAGGGTCAACCTGCTGCAAAGGGAGTTGCTGAGAGTGCATTGTGTGCTGCCGCTCTTTAAGATATCCTCCCAACTGCCTGGTCGGAGGAAGATTTCCAGGCAAGTGGTGTTTAATCCCCAGGTGAGAATTTTGGGATCCATTTGGCATGGAGAACGGTAGGAGGTCAGTTCATGGTAAGAGGTTTGTTAAGTGGTCCTGGGAGAAACAGTCCTCTCCTGGTGAGGCCAGGCCAACTACCTTTGCTGGAGCTACCCACAAGCTGGCAAGGCTGGGCTGGGCTCCCCCATCTTCTGGGACAAACACTTTTGCCAGCTGATGTCTCCTCTCAGATGTGGTTGTGGTGGCTGAATCAGGCAAAAACAGGACAAAAAGTAAGTGGTAGTAAGACATGGGAGCAGTTGGTCAGGCTAGCATGGACACCACTCAGCAGCACTTTGGGGCGTTCACAGACCTCTTGTGTCCAGTATCCTCAGCCTGCAACCAGCCAGTGCCACACCGTTGAATCCTAGAATCATTTAGGTTGGAAAAGACCTTTAAGACCAAGTCAAACCATTAACCTGGCACTGCCAAGTCCACCACTAAACCATGTCCCTAAGCACCACTTCTACAGGTGTCTTAAAAAGTTCCAGGGTTGGTGACTCAGCATCGACGTTTCCTCCCTTCCCTGCACCCAAGTGTTGCATCATTCCCTTTCAGCCCAAGCACCAGTCTGACTTGCCACAGCCTCTGTGACTTTTGTTCCCTTTGCCCACCTTGCAATATCCTCATCTTGTGCCCCTTGCAATGGTTCCTCAGATAAGCAAGGGGCAGAAAAGCCACAAACTAGGTGTCAATCAAAAACATGAGGCATGATAGAAGGTGGAAGTACAGCCCTCCTCAGAGAGACTGGAAACACCTTTTTGGTGGAGGTATTTCTCCCAACCTGATTTAAGGAACCTGAGCAACACCTATTCCAAGGCCAAATTGGTTCTTTAGCAGCTGCAAGCCCCAAGACATACATGGCTTAGCCAAACTTAAGTCTCATTCCTGGCTAGACAACACTTCCTTGGATTTACCAACAGCTCACTGCACCAAGAGACAGTGTATATGGATAGAAGTCCATGCCAGGTACTGCAGTGAGTTTCATTTGCCCATCATGGGCATCATTTCATGCAAACAGCAGGTGGTCACCTGGTGATTTGTCATTTGTCAGCAGCAGAACATGGATGTTTTTTGGTAAATGCAGCCAGAGCACCTGCCAGTTAGAAGAAAATGACTGTAAACACAAAGTGATGAACATGCATGAAAAATGCTCAGGAGACTCTGGTAGGAGTAAAGACCCACACTTCACCCTGTGGTGAGGATAAATGAGGAATTCCAGCATGGTGGGGCATGATTCAGGTGCCAGTAGAGGTATGGGATATTTCCTTCCAGGCTCTCCTGACTCAAGATGAGCTGCTGATGCTCAGAGACCATTCTTTAAAGGCACTGCCTTTGGGCATCACTCTCTTCTGAGAGAAACAAGTCACAATGTTTCTATAACCCTGCCAGAAATTCAAAGCAGGTACTGTAAGTCAACAGAATGCTAATTCCCCAAAGGTTAATTAAACTGAGCAGGACTCGTAGATGAAATGCAACAGCTGACTGCTGCAATTAACTCTGGCATCATGGTTAGCATTAGGCGGCACTCCAGTGAGAGGGAGCTCCTCAGATGGGTTATTTTGGCACTAACTCCCCTGGGGGGAGGGTGAGCTGCCTTGTACGTACCAGTCATTTCATTCTTGCCTGCCTTCAGGAGATGGAAATTAGTGACACCCAAGTCAGTCATTTGGGGAAAAAAAATTTGCTGCTTGTCTGCAACCCCTCAGAACAGATACTCATGAACATGAAGTTATGAAATATGAGGCTCCATTTAAAGTCAGTTTTCTAATGTAAAGGTAATATGTAAATACTGTGTATTACTGCGTGGTATACTGGATGATCACTTCATCATCCCTTCCAGGTGAGAGAGAAGACTGAAGGACAGTTTTGTGGGCTTGGGAAGGGTTGCCAAAGCAGGGCTTTGCAGCCAGTGACAGGGAACACAGAGGAGGGTCCCTTTTTTTTACTTTTAATATATTGACACTTAGTCCCGACATGGGCATTCCGTGTTGTCTTCCTCAGTGAAAAACCGGAGCATGTAACTTCCCCAGGTCCCCGTCAGCTCCTGCAGGCAGCTCCGAGCTCCCGATGGGGGACTGTTGCCACCAGATGAATAGCTATTGTTGTTGTCCCCAGGGTGTACCTGCCACGTAATAACATCCAAAAAAGTCTTCCAATTACTGCTTTTTTTATAGGAATATGTGGAACAATTACATAACAGCTGAGTGCAATTACTGCATCAGGTGATGTGACCTTTTCAAAACAAAGAAATAATATGATTTTACAGGTAGAAGAGGAAAAAAAACTTTTTTTCTCTTAGAATACAAAAATAAAACTCATAAGTTCAAAACACCCCTGGTCCCTTTTTTTTTTTTTTTTTTTTTTTTTTTTTTTAGTTTGTAGGATTTCCTTTTAAAACACAGGTAATGTGTTTAAATTTCTTTCAATAGCATCTCACCACAGTTTTTGGCCATCTGGAGACCATAGAACAAAAAGAAAAATAAAACAAATAAGTAATCCCATGAGCAAAAATATGAACCCTGTACTAAGACCTTGTGTAAGAGGTAAAAGGCCTCTTTTCTCTGGAATGAGCAGAGTTTAACTTGCAGCCTGGTACATCCACTGGCATTCTTTGTCACCGTTTCCCACTCTTTTTCTACTAACTAGTGGAAACTTCCTTTCTGAAACTTCATGCTGCCAAGTGCAATTAGCATCAACCAGTGACTTCAAAAGCTTTTGATGGTCATCAAGGCATCACATTTGCATTCAGACTAGTTCCCTAGTTCAAGATGAGGTTGTAATAAAGGTTGTGGCATAAGGCAGTGAATAGTTGTGTAAATAAACAATATATAATGCATGTCTTGACTTCATCACCAAAGAAGCTTCTGTATGGTCTGGGTTTTTCCTTCTTCATCAAGACTTTTCCCCTTGAAAAAGATTTCTCCATGATTCTGATATATGCTTTTGTACTCTTTCTCTTTCTGGCCTTCATTCCCTTGAGATCTGGCAGGGCTGGTGTACAACCAGACTTTCCTCAGTTGGCCTCATCATGTGCGGAAGGGATGATTAGCATGGGGAGAGGGAGATGCCTGGCTGGAGGATGTTGGAAGGGTGAGAATGGAGTCTTAATTTATACCCCCAAAAAAACCATAACACTACTCCTACTCTTCTGCCTTTTATCAGGACCAAAGGAGAGCCATTTCCATGCCTTTTCCATCCCAGCAGCCCATGAAGAATACAGCAGGCTCTGAAGTCCTCAGCTCTTGATGTTTTTTATATAACCTCTGTGTGTATAGTTGCAATGATCTGTTGAGCTGTTGCAGTTGAGCTGTTATCATTTAAGTGATAGATTCTACATTCCTGAAGCCTCAATCTCACAAAAATCATTGCAATGTTCAAGACCCACACCTTGCCCCTGAACCTGGCCTGCCATACAGAGCAGCATGGAGACAGACCAGACCTCTCCAGGTGCCTGTGAACCTCTTTCCTTGGATCATAAAAAGACATAAGATCACAGACCACGTAACCATCACTCCAGCCTCTCCTGCTAACCTCTCTCCATTCAGCATAGCTAGGCAAGGCTGCAAATACAGATGCAACCTTCATGAGAAGGTGGCCTGAGAAAGCTGGTCCAGGCTGCCCTGCTTGTAAGTTAACTTTATATTTTGGTTCATTCAGCAGTTTGTTTTGCTCATGCCAAAATGCTGGAAGGTAATGAGATCCCAACAAACAGCCTTCAGTGGTTCATTTTCTCCATTTAATTTGCTCTCTGGTGTCATATTTCCCTTGAATCATATTTTCCTTTGAACAGATCCTGTTCTGAAAAAAACCCTGGAATTACTCATATCTACCTAGGGGAAGCTGGGCAAAGGCAAATACAGGATGTCATAGACGTGCCATCAAACTTACTAATAAATGGCACTATTCTATATATTTTCCCTAAAAGGAAAGTAACTCAATCTCTACATTCCTGAATGGCCTCATGAAGATCTGCAGATTTCTACTTCAGCCAATTTACATCCATGTGTTTTCCTATGGATGTGATCTGATGTAGTATGTTAGACAAAGATATTCAGCCCCTGTTTTTGAAAGCTGAATAAGTTAATAAATAATGTACTCTTTATTTTTAGATCTATCTGTTAAGACTCTACATAGCTCAAATGGCATACGGATGCCCAAGAGTACAAAACATCCATAATTCCTCTTATTCCTCTGCTTTTTGATAATCCCTTTTCCTCCTGCTGGGAACATTTCCATCCTTGTGATTACTTTTATGTGGCCCCATCCTCTTGCATGAAAGCAGATACCACAAACAATATTTGAGGAGACTAAAAGACTAGTGAAAATTGCTTCAGTGTTAATTCTGCTTTCTAAATATAGGTACTTTTTTTTTTTCCTGAATACAAGGACAAGACAGCAGAAGGTGAATAGTTCCAATGCTTACTTTTACTCTTTTGCAACAGCTTCTGCAACATATACTTGGAACTGCTGGGAGAAGACAGATTTTTATACCATGAAAGCTTCATGTATAGGCATTTTACCTACAGGCCATTGCATCTTTCCTGATGGTGAGGAAAGAAATATATGTGTACATGTGCCTACATATATGGGTAGGTGAAGAGAGAGGGAGACACACGCACAGCAAAACGAGGCCTTTTTTAAAAGCTCATGGTTTTAATACTCTTGAACTGATACCATCTGTCTTTTCAGAAGAGAGGTTTGTTCTGGGCAAGAGGCATCATGTTTATTATCATCATCCTTCTGTTATGTGCTAATCCTATTCCTATCCTCAGGTGGGGTCTTTCTGAGGTTATTCTTGGAGTGAAGTTGCATTATAGGCTGGACTTGTTGCTGCTGTATTTCAGTGTATAGTAATAATGTCACTGTTGTCATTCATTGTTATTTTTGATTGATTTATTTGATATAACATCTGTTAATATGAAAACTTTGTCTTGCTGTCCACTTGCTGAATGTCTCTGCTGACAGGAGTTTTCCATGCCAGGACGTAAGACGCATTTTGATAACATCTCCTTTACATGCTATGGTCCTGATAGATGGAGCAGTCTCTGCATTCTGATGTGAACAAGAAATAAATCCACCTGGGGGAAAAAAAAACACAAATGAGAGCTCATAAAGTAACACTGCTGCCAAAATTCTAATCCTCTTTCCCAGTACTCATGGAGGTGAATTACAAGTAAAATCAAAAAGTTGTGTTGTCACTAGCGCAGACTTGTAGCAATAATTTTTGAAACTTGGACAGCATTTTAAAGGAAACTTGAACAATGGTTTACAGAACTCTAACCATGTTTTACCATTTTCCTTCAAGAGCCTTTGCAAGAACCTGTCCTGTTCATAACACGCTCACAGAAGACTACAACTTGCTCAAATCAGAGAGGGAGGGGTGTGGTGGTCCTGTTAGATGCTAGGTAAGCATTGCATGTAACCTTCTCTTTTTAGGTTGCTCTGCCTTCCTTTGTCTCTTACCTTCATTCCTAGTTTTCTCTCTTCCTTGCTTATGTTATGAATTGGAATCCTTTGGGAGGAAGATCACCGTGGGTACAAGGTCCCACCACCTTCACACGGGGAGGGTCGTTGAGGTGATTGGAATGCAGACACCCTCAGACTGGAGCTGTTGAATCAGGTCGTACAAAGTCCTATTAGGAAAGGCAAGAGTTTCTGTGGGATCCAAAGGTGTGGAAATCTCCTTGTTCCATGGAGAAATCTTCACTGTATGGCAAATCCCACTGGCTGAAAAATCAGGACAAGTTAAGTCACTGAGCTTTCTCCTAGGAGTCATAACATTCCTGAAAATGTTGGCTGAAGATTAAAATAGGAGTTGGAGTTCATGAGATGGGAGAAAGTAGTACCAGGGTCCTGGGGAGAAGAAGTTGTGTGGAGGGCATGGGAGGAAACCAAACCATATTGAAAAAGTCACTAGGTACTATCTAAATGAGCATCTCCTTGACCACTGCATCCTGATTTCCTATTGCATATAACTGCTTTCCTATAGTGTTTTCCTTTGTGGAGTCTCTAATGTTTAAAATAGAGACAGTAGGCTTGGACCTGAAGAAAATTTTGCAGGCCAAGTAGTTGTGGTTTTTTTCCAGTGATATTAACTGATTTCATAAAAGGATCTCACTTTACCTATTTTCATAACTATTTTCTGCCTGTTTTCATGCAACCTGTAGAAAGTTAATGTTAAGCTTTCTGACCAGCTATCAAATCTGTTGGAAACTGAGACACACGCCCCCCATCAAAAGTTATCAAAGGGGACAGACTACACACAAACAGAGCACAACTGTACAAGACTTCACTGGGAAGCCAAATTAAAAACCATTTAAATCTGAGACAGAAGCTCTCAAGAGTTTTCTGACCCAACAGATTTAGCATTACAGAAGGCAGGGATCACAGCTGAAACACTCCAAAAATGCTTATATAATCTGCCAGATCCTAGTGTATGTCATCTTGGCTCCCTCAAGCGGCTGGCCCCAGAGAGTGGACACTTTCCTCCTGTTTCACAGCACAACTGCTTTTCTCATAGCACAAGGGTTCGAGTTCTTCACTTCAGGGATCCTATCATCAGCCCTGCTAAAGGGTAGCATGTGTTTGTGTGCAGCCATGGTTTGCAAGACATTGGTACCCAGTGAATAAGCACAACAAAGTTCTCTATCTAATCATCCAAAAAAAAGACTGAAGGGACTGGGACAGTTTATATGGTTTTTTCATGTCCTATTTCTTTTTCTTGACATCCTCTAGAGGACTGCCTTGCCATTAGTACTTTTCTCTAAATGCAAAGACAGATCCTAATGGTTTTGCTGCTGATTTTGGTGAGCCTTCATTAGCTATATTAGCTGGGGTCTGCTCTTAAAACGGCTGGCTGGGGATCTGTGGGACCACATCTTGGCTGTAAAATCCTGAACTTCATAAAATCAGATGTAAAATGCTTTATCTGGGGCAGTCCTGGGTCTGGGGCTGACTGTGATGAGCACTCCTGTGATGGAGGAGCAGATGAACGTGAGGCATGACAAAATTTAAGATAAAAGCAGAGACTGTAGAGAGGCATACTTTGGACAGAGGAAGAAACAAAAATTCTCCATGAGAGAGAATAGATTTTTCAGTGACTGTCTGGACAAGGCCCTGAACGACCAACTCTGACTTTGTTTATCCTGGGTTGAAGTGGGACCCCAAGGTCCTTTCTGACTCTGTTCTATGATTGATTACATATGTTGTGTGCAGAGTCTGAATTTTTCTGTTGTTCACTGCAGGATTGCTTCAAAAGTACTTACACATCCTGATGCAGTTCCTGACACCCAGACAGCCCTCAGTCAGGCTCAGCCCTGCTCTTGATTTCCCTCCCTCTCTCTGCCTTGCTGTGTGGGGAGTCAAACTTTATCCTAAGTTCTTCAGCCAGGTTTTGGCCAAAATATACATCTACCCTCCAATGGCTGAGGCCACAAAGTTTTGGCTTACGTATCTCATCTTAATATTCAACTGCTTTTACTCCCACAGATCTTAGAATACACTGACCCCTCAGCACTGACCCAGCTGCTCAGGCTGGCCATGCTGTCCCCATTGCATACAAGGCTAGGAGCAATGGACAGCACCTCATTTCCTGGAGATGCTACTACAGCTCAAATCACATTGGAGAAACAGCCAAATCCTCCAGGGATGTCTTGTCACACAAAACATGAGGCTACAAGGCAAATTCACAAGGGAATGAGACTCATTTTTTTCCAGGAAATTTCAGTGCAAGAACATGGAGATGAGTCTCCATGAGTCTCCTCTGCCCTTGTAAGCAGGAAACTCTTCATGTTCACTGGTAGGCACAATCCTGGTGAGACATCCCTGGTACACGCATTTCTGGTGAGACAGACCTCTGTCTCCTCTCTGTCTCAGATCTCCTTTCAAAAGCAAACCTTTTGTAAGTCACCATTAATTTATGGGGATTTTTCCTTGAAGAGAGGCCTCATCCAATAGCCCCTTGTCACCCACAATTTATCATCTCTGTTTAAAGTTTTCCATGTCCTTACAGGCAGAGGTTTTCTGCATTTCTTCAATGACATATATAAATTCCTATTTAATGCTCATCATGTGTTGCCTTAGTCTCGTGAAGAAGGAATGCACTTCACCTGTTCAGCTGGGAGATTAGATGGATGGTAACAGAATGGGTAAATAAAGCAAGGAGAAAACTGTAATACAAATGCTGAACCTGAACCTAAATTGCTCTTTTCATATCCTAGAGTAAGGCTTCCTGAATATTTACTAAATAGCCATATTTTTGAGCTAAAAAGCCCCTGTCACACATTATGCCTACTGTGCAATGTCACAACAAGCTCCTGGACTTCAGCATGCAGCTTTACATATGCACAACTCACTGAGACATTCTTAAGTGATGGCTTTCTGCTTCATTTATGCATCAGAAAACATGGGAGATGCTGCAACAGGAACTGAACAAGCTTGTGATTTTTGTCTTTCCTCACTTTTTTTACAGGATGAGAACTGGATATGAACTGGAAATACATGATGTCCTTCTTCAAACAGTGTGGGAGTTTTTCTTATTTGGTTCAAATTCTAGTTCAAATCAGGAGGAAACTTTAAAAGCAAATATCTTGATCCTCTCCACTTTCTATGCATTGGTTTGCATCATGGCATAATTACATAGTGCACAAACTGGGGTTTTGTCAGATGAAACATAACTGTACGATGTGGGACATCCCTAATGAATTCCAGCCTCTAACGGCCATTGACTTGACCAGACTGGAGCTCTTCCAAAGTAAAGTATCCTGATGGATAGTGTCAACTTTTGTCCCTTGTACCAATTCCATCACTCTACAGATCTACTCCTGTTGGACTGCATTACATGTTGATGCAGAGAGCCCTTTCTCCACTGAATTTCTCCTTTTGACTCCACAACAAAGTCTTCATGACAAGCTAGATAGCTGTTCTCTTACTCAGATAGTAAAGGTGAAAGAGTCTGTATAATCTTTTATGTGTCTACTGTAAGCACACACATATATTAATAGACCAGTAGGATTACAAATGGAATTAAGATACTCAGGTCCTGCACTTTTAATAAATTAAGTTATAAGCCCAGGATATTTTCAAACATAAGTTTAGTCTGCCGTGCATTTTGAGACATCTCATCAAATTGACATATTTTTTCCGAAGAGCTAAGGTGCATACATTGCCATTAGTTGTGAGGAGTTGCAACCTGCTTGCTGAGGACTTGCAGTACCATTGACATATGCTGAACTTGATTTGTAAAAAAATCTTTTTGCCTCAAACACCTGGCTTTGGGTTTTGGTCTCTAGCTTTAGGTTTCTAAGAGGAAAAACATTGGTCAGCATTGCCCTTAATTTTCTTCCCTTGGTCTCTGCGTGCGATGCATGGAAACAGAATAACGCATGTAAAGGCTGGGACTGGGCTCTGCTACTGTAAGAAAGGTGAGAGACATTTCCTTCCCAAGCCTTTGACAGCCTTGGGCAGGCTTGACAGGGTGGGTCCATCAGCTTGGCACAGTGTGGCCCCACAGTTAGAAGCTGCCACCTGGGCTCAGGTGTCCAGCAGATGTCTGTGTATCTGCAGTGGAGTGTCACAGCCCCCATGAACCAACGTCCCATGGGCCTGAGAGTGCTGCAGTGAATTTTCTCCAGGATTTGCTGTTGCAGAGGTTAATCAGCCAGCTGCTCAATCCAGCCAACACTTCAGTAATGGTTGCTAATTAATCAGTTAAAAAAGCACGTTTCTGCTTTTCCAGGTATCACCAAATTTCCACGGATACGTACTACTGATTCCCTGAAAAGACCAAAGACAGACTTTAATGTTCCCAGCAGCATTGACTTACCTGGGCAAGGGTTTAAAATCTTCCTTGAGAAGTCAGAAGATCACCATGGATATTCTCTGAAAATGCTTTCCCAGCCAGTGAGTTATTCCAACAGGCAGTTCATGAGGCAGAGCCTGAGCATGTAGTGCTGAGTGTTGTTGTGCAGGAAAACCAATAAAGCTGGATTGCATTTATGAAGCAGCCCAATATTACTCTTGTGTTTGTCATGAGATTCTTGCCACTTTTTACCCCATTTGCACTTGTGGTGAGAACAAAGCAAAGAAAAATGATGGCCCCAGTAGTGGGCAGGGGACAAGATCAGCCCCTACTCTGCCAAATAATTCTTACAGGGGTTTGTGTGAGAACAGGTGATTGTGTATGTCTTTGATTTGTTTTAAATGCCATCTCAGTTATTTATTTCTGAATTACTTCTTTTTTTATACATGCTCCCTATTCCAACATGAAAAGAGCTAATTTATCTCTTCAACTCATCCCTTCTTCCCATCACTGTAACAAGAGAACTACTGGTTGTTCAATCATCTTGCTAATGCCACCAGGCAGACCATTCTCTTCTCTGTTTTGGGGAGTCAAAAGGAATTCATTATTCTTTCAAAACTGGTCAATACCTGGGCTAATAGAAGGTCACTCCAGAAATTATTCCAATGCATAAAAACATGAATGCTAATGATACCATCAAGTCCACACAAATCTGGTGTGCACTGGCATCTTTTGACAGTGAACTGAATACAAACCAAGCAAGACTTACATCACACGTGTACCTCCATTTTTGATGCCTAGAAACTGAATCATGGCTTATTCCTGAAATCGTTTAATCACCTTAGACTTGAGTGGGCTCCTCAATACACATCTGCAGCATCTGGGACAATTGTTGACACCAGAAAAAAAGGAGAGCAACAGTCATGTGCAAATATGCATGCCATTGGGAGGCACCCAGGATCCTGGAGGAGGAAAAGAAAGGCTGAAGGCACTGGAGGCAGTGATGAGGTGGAAGACAGGCAAGACCTGATTCAAGGTGCAAGTCTACAAACCTCCAGTGCCCACTGAGTTTGGGTCACAGTGAGGGGTGCATGACTTTGCTGGGGGTTCCTGTCTTATATAAAATACCAATTGTGGGATACTGGGTATGAGAGCAGAGAACTGGTCACCACAATGATCTGAGAGGCAAAATCAAAGAATAAAAAAAAACCTTGGCAAAGTAGCCCAATTAAAGTAGAAAGCCACAGCACGACCATCACAGCCACGTGGGACAATTCTGTGAAGCCCTGTGAGAGTCAGAGTGTCCTGAGGATTCGGGAGTTGTCCCATCCTCCCTGTGAGGCAGACACAGGGTCCTCAGGTCCTCAAAGGATACCAGATTGGTTTATTTTTTTTCCACTCCATGCAGGTGGATCCCCTCTCTCCCCATCCGCTCTGCAAGAGACAGAGTGAAGGACAGGGGCTGAGAGCAGAAGTCAAAATTTCAACCAGTCCTCCTGAGAAAGGGGATGGAGAGAAGAGATCCCAGGGTCATTCCATAACATAGATTACTGAGGAATACCCATCGACTGTATAAAAATCTCCTGGAATATGAGTCAGTCCAAATTATATACCCTTGTTCCCCATTATTAGCAAGAATATCAATATTTCTGATGAAAATAATGCAACAGAGAAGGAAGACAGTAGTAGATCTTTGCATTGTGCC
>JAWWES010000081.1:42558024-42572234 GCA_035583135.1 Lophotriccus pileatus | reverse complement strand
TGCTGCTGGGATGTATGTGCTGCTGGGATGTATGGGCTGCTGGCCTCATGCAGGGATGGTGTGTCAAGAGAAAGACTAAGCTTACAATTGCTGGCATCACTAATGATGATGTTTCAGCCCAGGGCTAAATGCAGGCAGGAGTTTGGAAGCTGTATGCACCTGTGGCCCAAATCAACATCCCTTCAGGTTGTCACACCTCTGTGTTTCTGTGTTCCAGGGCCCACAGTGCTGCCCACACTTCAGGGAGCCTTGGAAATGCAGGAAAATAGTTTCCTTTAGGCAAGCCCAAGATCGAATTTTCCCAGCTCAAATTACATGGGCTGAAATAAACCCTTGGAGAAACAAAAGGTGGCTTATGATAACCTGACCTGTGCAGTAGCTCCAGGCTTAGCCCTGAAATTTGGGAAAAATCATTTGCACTGGTGTGGACCTTTGGTTTTATTTTCAGGCTCAGACTCTCAAACCTTGTCAACTCTTTGTTTGGATTTGTCTGATGAGTCAGTAAGTGGTGGAGTCAGACCTTCAGCTGCCAGAAAGAAGTGAAGCTTGTGAGGGCAGTGGATTTGCACTGATTGACATTGGCATAGAGTGCACAAGAAGAACTCAGTTTATTACATTCCTGAGAATGAGAGAAACATTCTCTGGGAAGCCGACAGAAAACCTACTGGTTACTTACTAGGACATCCTTATCACCACAGTCTTTCAGTGATCCCTCCTCCTTTACTGGTGTAACAGGACCGATATGATTCAGAATGGTACCTATTAATTATTTTCATTATCTGATTTTCCCCCTTCTTTCCTCTTTCCTAGCAGGCATTATTTAACCAGCAGTGCTGCTGGAGAAAACTGGTACTCTGTTTTTGTACTATCAGCGAGTGAGTTCCTCGCGGCTCAGAAAGAACAAATGCTGCTCTTGCAAAGATCTCCAAATCTCTGGAAGAGACCCCCTTAATCTCCAGGAGCGCCTTGGGGAAACAGGCTGAGAAAGACAGATGCAGAGCTGGGCAATGCAGTTCACAGCCTCACTATAGCAAGGAGGGATCCAGCTACATAGCTGGGCTAAAGCAGCATGAGAGTTACAATGCATAAGAGTGATTAGAGCAGGAACAATAGAATTTCACCTAGGCAAACTAGAACACCAAAGACTTCAGGAAAGGCTGATGCTGTTCCAGTGCTGAAAGTGGATATGATGGTGACACAGCTAAAGGGACAAGCCATTTCTCCCCGGAAACCAAACAAAATGCTTTCGGCTTCTGCTGATTTTTGTAGCCTCACAACTTTTTCTCTGTTTTCAGGAACACATGAAGTGCAACAATATTAGTAACAGTTTGTACATCTGACTGCTGCTGTGGGGAAAAAGGGGAATTTGCCAAACAGTCCCTTGGAAAACAAAGTATGGCAAACAGATCAAATAAATCCAGTAGAGGAAATATATTCAGCTATCCACATCCCATGCTGCACAAGCACTTTGTTCTTAATTACATAACTTATTATCTTCAGTGAGACCACAGTGCTTATCTCTCTCTCTTGGATTAGGGAGAGAGGTTTTTGCTGATCACATACCAGTGTCGTGCCACACATAAATCAGACACTTCACACCAGCACAGTTTTGTGAGATTCCTTCAGCTTTCCGCACCAGCTCCAGCCTGGCATCACCATTTCCTACAAAGCCTCCCATCTCCAGAGCTCCCTGTGGAGAAAATGCGGAGAAAGAGTGTGTTGACATCTGCTCAAGCAGAGAGTGGTGTGTGAGAATGGCCAGCAAACAGCCTTGGGACATGCTTTGCACAGGTATCAGGCTGGAGTGGCCAGACAGAGGAGCGCTGGGAAAGCAAGGAGCTGCTGACAGAGTCAAGTTGCAGAGGTCATTGCAGATCTTGCAAGTCAACAGAGTGAATCTTAATTTCTTTATCTAGGTTAGTGCAAGAAAGCAGGGGGAAGCAAACGTCTGGCCTAGCAGCTGCCTCACCAAAAGAAAATACAGTAAAAATTGTTTAAAGTCTATCTCTACTTTAGAAAATAGGTGCAATGGTTACTACTTACCTGTCTTGCTAGAGCTTTGCTGTCCCCTTTAACAAAAACATTCATTAAGCCATCTGATTTTTTTTTTTTGCAAGTGGAGAACAAAAACTCACCACATAGTAAATCTTTTCTTTGTTTCTGGCTCACTCTGTTAAGCTTGAGTGAAGCCCTTGTTGTTGCCAGTTGAGTTCTGGCAGGTGGGTTACATGTGGAAACTGAGGTTTCCAGTACTGAGCAGCAGCTGAAGCTGAGTGTGAATACCAAGGTCTGGAATCCAGCAGTAAATCTTTTGTAAGCTGTCACCCTTAAAGATTGCTTATTTCTTCATGCAGCAGTGTGAGAAGCTTCAAATATGTTGCTTTTTCCCGGAGACCAGACCCACAGCATGTCCCCTGCCCAACTGGCCAAATCCAAGCAGAAGGTTGTATAGGCTTGTTAAAGCTTCCTTGGATGACTTACCAGGCTTTTATGTAGCTGTTTTTCAAGTGTCCTTTCCAGTCACCCATTACAAGGAAGAGGTGCATAGACCCCATGAGCACACCTATGGAAAGAAGACCTTCTGCCTGCTGGGGGTGCTCAGCAATGCATTTGTCTATCTACTAGAATAAGACCATGAGAGGTATACCCAAGCCAGGGTATGCACTGCCATCCAAGACTGTTTAGAGAGCACTAAGTAACCTGAAATAGATACGGTTTGGCTAATTCTGGATAATCTAGGCAGATTTTGGAAGACACTGCACTGTGAATACTACACTCTGTGGGACAAGTGAATGTATCAGCAGTGAGGTGTAGCCATTTATAGAGTTGTTCCAATATACCTGTGGCAAAAAGCTGCTGCATCTACAGTGTATTCATGCCAACACCTCAGTAAATCTTTCCCAGGGTCTGTGAGCAATGTGGCACTCAAGCAGTGCTGGTGCCGCAGTGCTCTGTTTCCTATCCTATCTGGTTTGCAGTGTCACCCAGATGAACATGTAATTACATTTCTTTCCACCATGGCTTATGTTTTCCATGAAAACAAAGCAAAAGAACAAGTAACAAGAATTAGAAGTTCCCAGTTCTGTGGTCAGAAACAGGAGGGGGCAGTAGATAATCTGGTGAGTCGACCACTTGTTTTCTTGAATGATTTTGATTTTCTCAGAGGAAGTTGTATATGTGCTGCCTGAAACCCAGGTATTAGTGTGGGGAGGGGTGTCTGCAGGATTTATACTACAGAGAGCCTCTTTGCTCGGTCAGTCAGGAAAAAATGCCTATTGCCTTTCTCTAGAATAGAACACGAAGCTGAGAAGGGGCTGAAATGTCCACAGTTCAAGAATGGACAGTAACTGACAAACAGCCTGGTCTGGGCTGCCTCCAATAGGCTGATGTACACATAGACAATAAATGTTTGCAACGCTTAAGGTATAATTTCCAGGCACTGTTCACTTTCCACATATCCCTACATCCTACCTCTTTGATCTGGTAGTCTTCATCCCTGGCTTCAGGAGATGCTCAACCTGTGTTGGGCGTTAGTGACAACTTCATCTCCCAGAATCTGGACAAAACCTTGTCTCAAGGAATAGCCATGCATTGTCAGTTTAGTCAGAGTTTTTCAGCTCGCCCATGAGCAGTGGGCAAGCTCTTAAAAATATCTATTTTGGCCTCCACAATGGATGTCCCATCCTTCCTCCAATGCTTCTGTAAGGAGCCAAGGACAGCTGTAGATAAGCAGTTGGTTTGAATCACTGGAACCTCATCAGAAGAAAATGAATCAGAAATCACATCAGAAGAAACACTATCTCCACCTGAACAGGCTCAATCTAATCAATTAATACAAATTAAGCAGATAATTAAAAGAAGTAATAATAAAGTGATAAGAACAGCATATCTGAATCAGGTTAGTGGCTTTGAAATGCTTTTCAAAGTCCAAGTCATGCAAAGTGTGCAGATACTAGAGATCTTGTAGTTAGCAAGGGGACATTCTCTCTGACAGCTTGACAGTGGGCAACTACTCAGAGGTCTTTCTGTATTTACCCAGCTGAGACCTGCCTCCCTCTCTTCTCGGTTCTGCACAAGCTCAGACACATCTCCCTGCCCCACCTGGGAATCGCTCTTCTCCAGAGTATCTGCATCTCTGTGGAAGCACATTTTCACATGCTGTCACCTCTGCACACCCCCCCCTTCCTGACTTGAGTTGAGCCTTGAATGCTCTTCAGCATGTGGGCTTCCCAAGGGAGAGGTCTTGCAGACAGGGATGCTAAAGTGACAGAGAAGGAGGAAGCCGTTTCTTGCACTGCTGTCATTTCAACTTTGAAAACTTCTTCTGAGTTTTAGTCTCCAGGGAATTAAGCCAATTAAACAGCAATCTGGCATGCCTATGAAGCATCTCCTCCTTTCAATGGAAGTCCCTCTCTGAATGACATGAGCTGAGTGGGAGAAGACTAAACAGACAGGAGCAGCAGCAGGTTGTTTCTAAGTGAATAATGGCAGTGTCTCATATTTTGGTGCACTGTGATTGAAATGCCATCACTTTTTCAGAAGCAAATACACTGAAACTAGAGATGACTTTTGCAATCAGATATGGCAACATCTTTGAACATTTTTTTCCCCCCTGATTGCCTAAAAGACACTGTAGCAGAATTCAGAAAGACAGTCAGTCTGCATCTCTTTGCTTGGAAGAGCAAAACAGACATGGTTTGCACTCTCAGTGGGATGTTCCTTAAGAGTATACCTCTCCAATCAGCTAACCCAAGCACTTTCAAACACAGAAGAGACCCTAATAATGAAAATAATTGCTTCTTGCTTGTATTGCAACATAAAAAACATACCTGCAGAGCTGCCTGGAAAGCCAGAAAGGCTTCTACAGGTTACCACTGTGATATACAGATTATCCTGTACAGATCCTCCTATTTCACCTACCGAGCTCTGCACTGAACCAAGTGACTTGAACTTTGTAGCTGCCACTGTTCCTACTCGTACCAGTGCAGGGCTAGAGCCTGTCTTCCAGTTTTTGATTTTCAGACCACCAGAGGCTTAGAATCAACCACTTCTCTGGCCTTCATGAATTAAATGTGCCAACTTGAACATGTCTGGAGACCTTGCCAGCTGTAGGTTTTGTTACATGTTTTATCTCAAGATATGAGAGCTTTTGGCACATAGGGTTTTCCCTAATGTAAGGAGCAACAAATCATCTTTTAACCTTCCCTCTCTGTTAAACCAAGCTACACGTCTCAGTATATGTGATTGAACACCCTTGTGGATCTTTTCTGCCCCTCTCCATTGTATTCAAAGATGTTTTCAAAATAAGGCCAGCAAAATGAGATGTAACACCTCAAGAAAAGTCAGTCAGTATCTGCCTCCTTAAAATTTCTGCTAGCAAAGGTTTTATCACATCACTACATGAAATACTTGTTCATTTGCTGGTTCAATAGAGGCCCAAGACACCTTCCAGTGTTTCAGGGGTGACATAATTCTGCATTCACTGACTGTAGCCCAGGAACTGACCCCTGTCAGGTGTATCCTACCTCCAGCCACTGTCCACTGCAAATTGTTGCACCATCATGTTTTGTCAGCAGGGCAATTATACGCAATTTCAGACTTCTGATGGAAACACAGCATGATGTTGGCCTCATATCAACATTTCAAACCCCACCAGAAAAATCCCCATATTTGGATGAAAATTCCCCACTGATAGGTACTTTTTGAATTGTCAGCTAGGTAGTTTGTAAGCCACTTAACAGGTGCTGTAGTGATAATGTAAACTATTTGTTTGTGCTCCTCAGTAGCATATTCTGTGATTTCTGTAGGATGTCAGCAAATCATTAACGTGGGTCATCTCAGTTGGGAATAGAAATTAGACCTGAGGTTTTGAGACTGGCAGTGATAGGAGCCAGGGGAGTACTACAAATTCATCTCTGGTTCAGAATGAAAATGTCTGCTTGTTCCCAGACACTGCCCACCCTGCCTTCATTTGGGGCTTCCTTTGCCAGTCCCATCTCTGCCCAGCCATCTTCCTCGGTCATCACAAAACTGCATGCTCCCAATGGCCTGGCAGCTTGCACTTTCCCTTTCTCCCCAGGTCAGACTCAGGAAGAAACTCCCTTTGCTCCCCATTTTGAGGTCTGGTGCACTGGGTGGTCACTGTGCTAAACCTACAGACTACAAAATGATGTTGAGAGACCTCTGCCCCTCAGTTCCCAGCAAGCAATACTGTGAGCCTAATTCAAACAACATACAAGGACTTTCAAGTGGTAAACAAAATCCCTCACTGAGGGCATGAGCTGAGTAGATATTGAACACTGAACAGAGCTACCCATAGGTCAGTAGGCCAACACAATAGGTGTGAGTCTGTCTGAGTCAAACCATGCTTGTAATTAGCTGTGCTGTACGCCCAGACACAGTGACTGAGGAACTTACTCTCTGCATCTCTTGGCCTATCAAACCCATAAAGCACATCAGACTCCAACCTCATCCTCCAGAGCTCCTGAGTTTAGCACAATTCCTTCCTTACCACCTCAAGTTCTTGCCTTCTCTCTTTTATTGATGAGAGCAGTGATCTTTGTCTGATTCTCCAGCCAGCACCTTTTGACTTTCTGTATTGCAAACATCCCTCTCCTGACTCCCCCACTTCAACCTTGTGTGCCGATTTCTCTCATGTGATAGCTCAGCACTTCTCAGAGACACAAATGGTACCTGTGAGCTGACTTTGTGCTGATGTATCCTGCTGCTTTGCTCTTCTGCCTCCTCACTTCTTGTTCATTTGTCCTGGCCACCTGTCATAACATGGTTTTTCACCTCTACACCCCTTGGAGATAGCTCTGCTGCCAAGCAGGTATGCTACTGGTGATTCAGCCTCAGAGTAAAACTTATTTAACAAGAACAACATCTCAGAGCACACTGTTTATCTCTGGTGCCTTTTTCCTAATTTCCCTTAATGAAGAAGATGATATTTCATTGACAACCATTTGCTGAAGAGCACAAGGTTCACCCTCACACTGGTGAACCTTAAAACAAAGAAGTAATTCAAACAGCCTACAGTCAGCCTGCTGCAAGATCAAGGACTGTATTATGAGTTCAGTTCAGATTGCTCATTGTGCCAACACAATGAAAGACACTCAGCTTATTAACATAAAAAGAATCACCCCTACTTCAGTATATCTTATTATCCTGGGAAGGGAATTCAGGCAGTCTGTTCCATTATTTGATGGCTGATATTAAACTCATCAGACCCAGTTGTAAATTCAGATACATTTAGCAATACTCAGATATTAAAGAAGGCCTGACATTGTGAAATCTCTTACTCACATTTGATTTGCTGGGTAGAATGAGGAAGAACACCCTCTCTCCAGTACTCCCCTGTACTTCTCTGGACGAAATCAGATGACTTAAGGCATGGCCCTAATGCTGGCAGCTGTCAGAAACATGAGGTCAGCCACGTCAGCCCTATCTGAATTTACAGAGGCTGGCATGTTTATGGTGTTATTGGTACTCAAAAGACTTGATTGCTCTTTTGTTTGAAAGAGAACTTAAAACATTGACATATACCCACAGAGTAGATACTAGCACTCTCTTACCTCTTCAAATACGTGTCTCTCTTTCAGGGCTTCCTGCCTCCTCTAGGGAGGTCTTTATCCTCATTCACCAGGCTGTGTTTGAGTTCTACAGTTCTCTTCAAGGCATTTTGCCTCTTCCCCTCTTTATCCTCTGCTCATCTGGAATTTCTGCATCTCTTTTCATGCATCCCATTTCCAGAAACAGTTTCCTAATACGTTTTCATCCACATCATTCTTGGAAATACAACCCTCTGCTAAGTCCCCGGAGGGCTGCATGGCCCAAACAGAATGAAATATTCCTTTCCACCCAACCCACCACAGGCAGAGCAGAGGCATGACCAAAAGCAGTGACTGACAAGTCACTGCTCTGCCTGGACAGCCAGAAACTTCTGCAGGGAAAGAAAAGTAGAAAGTCATAAATCCAAGAGTGAGAGCTCTTTTTGACAATAAACACCTAGAGCTCACCTCACCACCAAATGAGTTTTTGTCTTGTTTCCACAATGAGTGTTGGGGCTTGTGGGTTTAAATGGACACTTAAAGACTATATGGGGTGGGCAGTGGCACATAGCATTTGAGCACATGGTGTGCTGCTTTAAGGTCTCCATACCTGCAGGATAATCAGAGCAAGTCCAGTTCCCACTGGGAGCACATATCTACCCAGCAGGACTGCTGTATTGGTTTCTGAGAGTGGAGCCAGGATACAAGCAAATATGCTGCCAACATACAGAACATAATTGGAAACCCTCTGCCTAGCTGCTCGCTCATTAATCAAAACAGATTCATAATGTACCTGGCTCCTTCTGCCTGCTCCTGGTCTATAATTAGCATCTCGTGCTTAGGTAGCAGCACTGGTAAATTGCTTCCTGTCTTTGGTGACAGTAACTTGTATCTGTGAGAAGGATATGACAAAGGCAAAGGAATGGGGATAAATGGCTATAATAACACAGAAGCCATTAGCACTTAGCAGCAACAGTAACCCCTCGCATCTCGACACTTGCTTTGCCCTCGTTTGTACAAGTCTCCGCTGTCTTGTTGGAACTATGGGCAGATGTTAGCAGCTGGGAATGGCAGGCACCATACAGCAGTTATGTAGGCTCCTTTCACATAAGTAGCACCAGTAGTGAGGCTTTCCCCCTTGGAAAAAGCCTGAAAACTGCTGGGATGGCCATGGACCAGGGTGCTGGCATACACATACAGGGCTGTCAGGCAGTGGTCCACCCTCTCCTCACCGTCCAAACTGTGTGCTTGACTGTCCTTGCTCTGTGATCCAACAAAATCACACCACCTGCACCCTGGGGAGCATATTTCCCTTGATCATCTCCTTTCACTGACTCTGCAATGAGACATCCTGGCAGAAAAAGGATCATGTGCTGCCACGTGAGGTCTGACCACAGCACGTGCATGTCTTACAGGTGGACATGGGACTGAGGCTCTGCTTTTGGCCTAAGATCCTGTTGTTACTCATCCTTACCGGGTTTCATCATCATGGACCTAAGATGTCCACACAAGGAAGTTTGTGACTCTTCTACTTAGTGACTGCACAAGGAATGATTTCTTCCTTCTGGGCAGCTTTACATGAGCTGGTGCTCTACCATGGAGAAGTGGAAATGTTCATAGGTGTGCAAATGCCACTCGTTACAATTCTTAGGAATTGTCATTAAGTCAACACTTCCTCAGGTTCTGCAAATCCCTAAATCTGTTGCTGTAAAAAAAAAAGTCAAATCTGTCTAGGCTTTTTGATTGCAAATGAGTATACTGAAAGTGTGCCTCTTTCTCTGAGAAATCAAAGCCTGTTTGATTGAAGCTCATTTTCACACAATCAGCTGATGCAGCTCACACTTTAGACATTTTCAAATTCTTTTTACTTTCCTAGAAAAAATACATAAATCATGAAGAAAAATGTCTTTCTCCAAAGTCAGCTGTCCAGGCTTTTAGTCTCTTATATTTTTTGCTGCCAAACTTAGATTAATAAGATGAAGAGGATGTGTAATTTCTTAGATGACAATAATGGGCTGATCTTTCTCCTGTTTCTTCTGAATATAAATGCAGTAATAAAAATTTTAAGAAGTGTTTTGATGGCAAAGAATTAGATTCCGGTGCTGATAATATAAAATACTTTAGGTTTATTTTGTAAGAATAATGCCTAAATTATGCCTCTGATTTTTCTTACAACTTTCTAGATATTGCATTTCATATTAAGAATTCTGAAAACCTTTTCCTTCTTTTGGTAGCTGAAAAAACTTGTTTTTTATCTGTCTTGTCTCTCTGATGTTTTGCTTTGCACAGTCTCTTTAGCCAGAATGGTATTTTTGCCTTGAAGTGTTGCTTGATGCTCCCTTTTCATCCCTAGGAAGAACCTTGTTTGTAATTATTGCAAAAGATCAAAACTAATTTAAAATCTAGGGAACATTTGGAAAGTATAAAGGAAAAGCTCAGCCCTTGCAAAAGGGAAGAAAAGCAGAAGGAGGAGATGTGACAGAAATACAGTTCTGGTGTCTATTAAGAGGAGGCTGCTAATAAATAAATAGGAAGTGTAACAATTGATCCAAAATGTCAGAATAATGATGCTTATAAGCTTTACACCTGTCAGGTGTTTGGAGGGAGAATTCTTGAAATTGTTACAGGGACTTAGATACGCAGTACAAGGGTAGAAGAAGGCTTCTTAGAGTCAAACAAATACAGATAGAAAGAGAGAGAGATGGGAAGAAGACAAGAAGGAAGGAAGAGAGAAAGAAAGACAGAAACTCCAACAGAGCAGAAGCCAAAAGAGAGGCCTGTCAAAGTTGTGCCTGGTGACAAAAGATGTGACATGGAAAGAGAGAGAGAGAAACAAAAGGGTAAAATTAGAGACATCAACACATGGCTACAGTTTTCTGGTGGTTCAAGTTAAAATACCCCACAAATGCACACCCTTCAGAGCTGAAAAGAGTGAAATTAATGGAGTGTCTCCCCAAAACCACATTTTCTGCCATTTAACTTTATGGGGACTTCTTTTGATTTGTGGGCAAGTGCTACTTTCTGGTATTAAGAAAGAACTAATTATCAGTGCATCTGCTCTCACCAGTGCAGCTCACTGGAGAGTTCCCATGGTCACTCCATCAAGCACAGCAGTTTTTTAGAGGGGAGAAAAAACTCAGTCTGTGATGGAAGTCCCTGCAGCCTAGGCAGGTGAGGTGGCCAAAGGGAGCTAACCCACCTGAGAAGCATTGCCTGCTCTCCAGGACCTGGCTGTATATTACATTTAGTCAAATTATGAATGAACAAAACAAATTTAAAAGGAGAGGTCAGTCAACCTTTTTTCCTAGGACCCTGATTAATCAATGTACATTTTAATTACATTTCTCTTTTGATTATATAAATCCGTATTATTTTAGTTCAACTGATTTGGACCACAAGGCTCAGGCACTGTCAAGTTCTCCAGTGGCTGGAGGTCTTCTCAGACTTCTGAATGCTTGCCGCTTGAAAGCTGGGGCTTTGAGCTCTGAAGACCTCTCTCTTTTATGAGCAAAAAGTCCCTGTGCTGTGTTTTGCTCTGTACTACAGCTCAGTGCTCCCTCCTCCCCTGGCAATTTTGCAGCACTGAGACTGGCATTCGCAGCAAAGCAAACGTCTGGATGCACAATGGACTTAGGGCTCATTTGGTCTCCTTTCATTTGGGCCTTTATGCTGTGTACTGCTCAAAGTAATGCATGTTCATTCAATACAGTTGAAAATAGTCTAGGCAGGCATCATAAAAGGCACAATGCTAAAGACTGACCTCTGAAAGGCCCAGTTGTGCTGACCCCATGGTGTGGACTGGATTTTCCATACATTGGTAATTAATAAGTATTTCATCAGGTATAGCTTTAATTACCTCACTGATACACAATAATCTGTTTTTCTGCCAGATCATGCTGAAAACAACTTCAATTTTTAACAACTGTAGAAATACACTTTTTGTCCAAAGAGGTGGCAGACACACAGCAGTGCTGCTTTGTCTCGTTCCATTATTCTTGTGGTCTTTTCCACAAATGCTCGGGTGTCTCTTAGGTATTACTTTTTAATCATCTACCCTCATTACATGTAGTGTTTGCTCCTTTTTCTTTCTGTAGCACAAAGCCAGAAAGAAGGCAATTAAAATTCAATAACGGTGGAGTGCTTAGACACTCATTAAGTAGTCATTAGGTAGTCTGAAGACTCATTGTCTTCACGAGGGTTTGTTTCCTCGCTCTCTGTGACTCTCCTCTCTGCAGTATCAGTTCAAAACAGCAAGCACGATGTGAATGTGAATCCGGAGGGTCCCTAAGTCTCCCGGCCCAGGCACAGCTTGCTCCTCTGCCTCCTGGACAGCCACCAGCCTCGGATGCAGCAAACCCGAGGGGTCCCTACAGCAGCACCGCGGAGATGCTCATCCTTGGGGCTGCCCTGGCTGCCCCTGCTCCTGCTGTGCTCCCTGGCTGGGACCAATACAACCTGGCAGTGATTCCTGTCCCTCTCAGGCCATAGAAGGACCATTTCAACACCCTTGTTTATGCTTATCTAGATTACCCCTCCCAGAAACAATGCCCCCAGTTGCCAAGACAGCTTGTAGAAGGGCACGCATGAGTAACTGGCAAAATTAGGGCTCTAGGGAGTCAGGAGCATTCATTGCCAACATCAGGAGCCAAGCTCCTGCCAAACTCCAAAAGAGCATTTGAAATGAGCAGGCTTCATTTTGAGGTGGGAAAAAAAACCCAACAACTCATTGGCACAGACAGGATGGCAAAAGTATGACATGACTGTCAGATGCATAAAGGCATCAATAAAATAATGCTCACATTCAAAAACTGTCTTATAAAACAAGAGAAGCTGCTTCTCTTGATTAAAAGGATTGCCTCTGGACATTAAACAACAGCATCTGTTCTCCACACTCTGAGCACCCTGAGTTTGCTTTGCTTTCTGTCCTTGAGGAGTTGGGGAGGAAAGAGGACAAGACAAGACAACTGAGACAGTTCAAGCTAGGAAGACTTCACAGCAGTTCTAAAGAGAATTTCCCAGGAACTCAGCGAGAGCGGAGGGAGCAAACTCCAATGCATTATTTAAGACTACCCCTGCACTGCTGACCCTTTATAGATGCAGATCAATAGAGCAGCCTCCACCAGAAAGAGGCTTCTATATGAAAAAAAACTGAAATAGAACTCATATTAGAGATGCTGAGAGGAAATAACACAGCCCAAGGGAATATCTGCATGCCATGGTACAATAAGGCAGTTTCTGAGGGGTCAGCAGCTGACGATGGAGGGAGGAGAGCAATTCACAGATTCCCAGTTCGTTCATAGCACTCAGTCACCTCTAGGGCATAAAGCTCTGGCACAGAATCACCTCGTCGATAGTCCATCACCTGCACACTTGAGTGCCCTGTCACAGAGTCATATTTCATTAAATAATGGATTTCTGTATTAGAATCCATTTTACAACATTCCATCGTTCTTTATGCCTTGCCTTACCCCAGTATCTGAGTGCCTGGTGCAGTGTCAGGCAAGGAGCAAGAGGAGTGCTACCCTTCATAGACTGCCTGTTGCACTTTGCTACACATGCTCAGGCTACTTCTCTGAACCATCATCCAGTCATCTTCCTGATGGACGCTTCAGGTGGGAGGCCTGGGAGTTTGGGATTGCCTTGGGGCTGTTTTGTACAGCCCCTGGTACACTAGCTGATCACAACATTTGGGTTTTTTTTTTACTCAAGGAGCATTCAGATATGCATTTTTATCTCTTTATAAGATTTTTTCAGAGCAATTGGCAGATATTTTGCTTATCAAGAGAGAAAAAATATTCTTGAGGGTTTGTTGACATGCTGTGGATAAAGATATATACAAGCCCATATGTATATGTATGCCTGTGTGTGCATGTGTAGATGCAGAGAGAGATGACTGATAGATTGACAGACAGTTCATTATAGAATCACAATTCATTTTTTATGTAGATACATATATATAGGTATAACACTCCCAGGCTTCCTAAGACAGACTGCAAATTTTGAATCTTAAAATATATCAATACATAGAAGAGTTAATTAGTAGAAAGGAGTAATCCTCTCCCCTTCCATTTGCCATTTTAATTCAGGGGTATTTTTTCTTATTGTTTGCACACCACTGCCTTTGTACTTTGATTACAGCTACCCATTAATAAAAATGACAACAAAACTGAGCCCATTACATCTGTGGGATGATATTCACAGTGTGTGCATTTCTGGCACATTGCAAAACATTGGGAATCCCTGGCCAGGTGTCATTAAGTGGAATGGAAAATATTCACCCAAGGGGTGTACTGTTAATCCAGTTGACTAAAGGTCTGTTTTCCTCTACTGAATTTTCTCCTGGAAATTTTCCTATGACCTGGTTTTTGCTTCCTGACCTGACCACACAGTGTGAGAATACTGAAAGTTAGGATTTCACTCACAGCCTCGTTTCAGATACTCCAGTGGCCTTCAGGAAAACAATCACTGTCCTTTCATTCCCCCATCCATAAAAGAGTGACAAAATAAATAGGACTGGGTGCGGTAACTAAGTAAGTATATGAGAAAGTGTAAGCGGAAGGAACCTACAGCCCTTTCCTTCCTCTTCCATCCCTTCCCCACCCTCTGTGCCTGACCAGTCTGTACATAAATACATTTGCCTGTACATAAATACATTTGCCT
>JAWWES010000081.1:42542682-42557924 GCA_035583135.1 Lophotriccus pileatus | reverse complement strand
TTCCATCCCTTCCCCACCCTCTGTGCCTGACCAGTCTGTACATAAATACATTTGCCTGTACATAAATACATTTGCCTTTGATGTTACCAGCTGTTCTTATGTGCATATACCCAGCACATATGGATAGAGTTATTATCAAGGCAGTCATATTCCTGAACAGCAATGACCATCAGTGAAGTCAGCACCCGAGGTCTGTATTTTCATGAGGCTTCTGCTTCTACAAGTAATGACATGCAGAAAACTTTCTGCTGGACCTCTCTCTAATGAAAAACAGAATTTTCAGCAGAGACAGGTTAAAGAGTTTTCAAACTATTACAAATTTTCAAAATTTCAAACATATTACAAACAAATATGAAATCAAGTACATCTATGGGCTTATTGTTCCTTTCTCCAAATGAATCTCCTATGTGAGCCTTTCTTCTCTTGCCCACTAAATTCCTTCAGGTAACACTAGTTGCACCTACAGGTCAACTGTGAATTGACCTATGGCAAAGACTCTGGATAAAGATCAGTCTTTGCATTATCCATAAGGCTACTTTGCTGAGTCCTACCTTGTTTTTCACCTGTGTATCTGCTCGATGCTCCATCACCCTGGTTATGCATGGACTTGGAGAGTGAGCAGTGGTCAGGGGTGAGCTCTGGCTGTGCCAGGTGCAGGTTTGTTTGACTGTGAGGGTACCTTGGAGCTGGTCACAATTCTGGGTCCTGGAGGAAGGATAGTCCTTTCCTGCAGGCAGGATTTTCTCTGGAAACCTCTACTTCATCCTATAGAGAGGGAATGCTGATGCCTTCTAGGAATTATCTGGAAGAACAATCACCTGTAAGAAAGGACTTTTTGTTTGCTGTGAAAAATATAATTGGTCTGCCTCCTAAACCAGGTGTTGACAATTATACTTATCAAAAACCTCAGATGGTTTTTTCCCCTTTATAGTTCAAGCACCTTTTTACCAGGCTCAAGGCCTCAAAGCATCAAATAATTACTCACCTCACTTCTGTCGTTTGCAATACCTCTTCATCAAACAGTACAGCTTGTAGCATTTTTAAGAGAATCAATAAAAAAAAAGCAGCAAGGTTTTTTGATGCTTGTGAAGCTTTTGGTACAAATATGTAGGTAAAATGGAACCCTTTATGGACATCTATCCACAGCCATATGTCTTTCCATTTATTTCCTCACATTTACTTCCAGCAGCTGTTGCTTTTTTCATTACTGAAGATCCACAATACCAACAATCCTCCTCCTTCCTTTTAGATTTCTTCTAATGACTACCAGCAACGGGATTTTGCAAGTTAAAGCAATAGTTATGTAAGAATTTCTGTCAAATCCATGGGGTGTACTTCTGTGCTTTTACTACAGTTCAAAGACAGAAAGTTTCCTGCTGCGTTTAATATGTATTACATTGCCTAATTGTAGCACAATTGATGCAAAAAAACCCCTCTGAAACAAAATGTGGTTTAAAGCATATATCCAGTAAAGCAGTAACCTCCGGATCCTCACATGCCTTGAAGGTCATTCCCTGCAGAGAGCAGAAAGCAACTGAAGTAACTGTAAAAGGCACTGTGATTTCTTCTTCCTGTGCAACAAATGAAAGAAAGTACTGCTCATCAGAAAGCAACCATTTCCTTGAGGGCAATCTGCATGGCTAAACCAGGTTTTTCAGGTTTGAAAGGTTCCACTCTAATGATCTCCTTAGTCCTTGACTGCCTTAAGGAGCCTGACCCATTCCTCTGTGGGTATTTTTTCTTACATGCTGCACAGAAAAAACTCTGAGGAAGCCTTCATCACTAATAAGAAGGAATTGACTGCTTACAGATGCTGGTTTTGAAGCTTTTGTAATAAATCACTTTGAATCACAGCCAGAGGTAATCACAGGAGTGAAGATTATCCCCCTCTGACCATGTATTACTTATTGTTTGCTTTCAGACTTTACAGTCTCTGCAACATCCAAGCATTCCTCCTATATCCTGGACTTCAGTACTTCTTAAATAAACTAACTAACTTAAATAAAGTTATGTGCAAAAAAAATGGAAGCAGGTACACAGACATAACATTGGGAAGGATGGGGAGTGTAAGGACAAGGAAAAATAACAGGAAATTGACTGCAAACAGACTGAGAATTTGTGCTTCAAACTGTCTGTCCACCTACAGGATCTGAATTACCACATTAGAAAAAAACAAAAAGTTCTCCTACCTCAGTGACCATCATAGTGGATTTTAGCCCCTGGTTTGCAACACCATGTACTCCAAATAAAAGCTGAAACTAGACATGCCAGAATCTCTTATTACTTTGAGCTGGAAGTACAGTGCCACATCTACAGCTGGGCATGCCCTTCGCTTCCTCAGTTTATGTTGCTGCTAAAATAGATCCAGATGACTCCACTTGCCTTTTGCTTTGCATCTCTTAAAGCATGTCATAAAGACAGGCCAGTAGCACTGCATAATTTACCATCAATACCAATATCAATACTAGCTGTAAATAACTCATCTTAGGTCAAATAGAAATGGTTTTATCATATTCATATTATTAATTTCTTTTAATTTATTTAATTCAGTCCCCAAGTCCTTTAAGTGTTGTAGCAGAAAAGCAGGAAATGTAAGGATTATGATAATGGCTCAATGCCTCAAATTAATTTGGTCCACAATTCATTTGAGGCTCCTTTACAGATTGTACCACTTTGTTATCTATTAGCCTTTTACACAGATAGATGAAGGAGCTCAGAATGCAGAATAAAGAAGGAAGAGGTAGAAGGAAAACATCAAGTATATAATCAGAGCAGGATATACAGTTGAAATCAGCAGAAGTGTGATGCATATGAAGAAGGGAGGATAATCACTAAGAAAAAACATTAACGGTAACAATGTGCAAGAAAAAAAAATCAATTTATTGTTCCATCTGTGTAGAATGAATTTGATCCAACAGTCTCAGAAGTCACAGCGAGAACTCTTATTTAACAAAGTCAGCTATAGCTCAGGCCACACGTCTGTCTTTATACAGACAGTGTGCAGAGTATGGCCAGACATCTTTCTGCCATTATGAATATGCACACCTATCTCAGTGCACGTGAGCATATGTGTATTTCCACAGCTCCTTTGAAAGTCACACAGATTAAATGCAGCCCTTTGAATAATCAATAACAAGACAATTAGGGGTGAGTGGCTCTACAGATACATGTATGTTTAAGGGTAAATCTGCCAAAGTACCAAAACTACAGGCTTAAATGTCACAAGGACCAGTTAGCACAGAAATCAACAGCAGCTGGAGTCTAATCCCGCATCATTCTATCAGAGGCAGCTTTGCCAGTGATGCTCTGAGTGCCTGGCCGCAGCCCACAAGAACACCCTTCCTTATGCTTTAAGTGGTGGAAAAAGGAGACTTGGGTAAAGGTGAATGCTCCCCTCCATAGTCACAAACAACTGTCCTTCCTGCCCCTGTAATCTGTGCCATATTTACTCACTTCTCACTGCAGTCTGGATTCTCAAATGGAGCCTTCCTACATGCTTATGTACTACATTAACCTTTGGCAGTTTCCTTCCTCCTGCACTTGCCTGCAGGCCTGAAGAAGGCAGCCAAGCACCTTCCCTGCTCCTTGCCGTTTCCAGCGCTGTTACTGACACACCCGTTACAGCTGCAGATGAGGTTCTGAAGCCTGCAGCTGTTCCTCGAAGTACAGAAGCTGATCCACTTCAAAGCAATCGCTTGCTCTAGAAACTAGTTTCTCCAAACATCTCGTGATCTCCTCCTCACCGGCATTCTGCTGTCTCGCTTGCCTGAGGTAGCTGTACACGGCCTCGAATACCTCCACTCCCAGCTTCCCAATGGCAGATCTGGGGATAAATATTGCACAAAAGGTCAAGTAAAAATTAATTCACATTATATTAGTAATACAAGCAATAACTAGTATTTTTTATAAATGTTGTAGTTTCGATTAAAATGATATCATGATGCACCTTATTTATCTGACAGTAAAAGCAACTAAAGTTTCCTGGATTGTCTGCTACACAAAGAGCCCAGGAGTAAAAACCTGGCCGTAGTAAAGTCATGGGAAGCACGGCCATAGTCATGCTGTTACAATCCAAGAATTTTTTTCATGCTGAGACCAACATACTCTTTTTATCTACAAAAAGTCTGGTATACACACAGGTATAATTTCCTTTGGATTTCATCAAAACTAAAAGGAGCAACCCCAGTCAGCTGAACACCAGTGGCGTTTTATGTGAACACATTTTGGGATTCATTGCTTTATTTTAGCTTCTATCAAACACAAGAAAACCATTGTACAAGCTCAGCATGAGCTAACTGGCACTTATTTCTTTTCCTACAGTGCTCTCCTTTTATCAGAAAACAGATCTGTAATTCAGTGACAAAACATACACTCACCGCATCTTAATGTTGGCTTATAAAGAAGACCCATTTGAACACTGCAAGGCAATGAGCAGCATTTCTTCCTTCTAAAGGAAAATGTCTTTAAATTCACGTATCACAGACCACAGGTAACAAAATTTTCCACTCAGTGATGGTTTCATAATATTTTGATGAAAATATCACAGCAATTTTCCTTCAGCATATCAGAGATTATTTGTCCACTCTGTACACTTCTGACACAGGATTTGTGCTGGTTTTTTTTACTAAAGTTCTATATCTAGAGCAATTGAGAGTTGGTTGTCTTTTAGTATCTGACTTGCACATTTTAGAGGTGATGATGCCTTCAATTAGTTAGAAAGTTAGCTGGACTAATTGGGATCACATTGCAGGAACATCTGCTATTTGCATTAAAAAAATGTCTTATTTTGGTTAGGTAAACTTGTGCTGAGCAGCCTTTCCTCCCACTAGCATTTTTTCTAGGATTTCAAAAGTATTTAGGCAGGACAATCATTTCCTTTTCCTTCATGCCATGACAGGAGATGTGTCATGGCATGAAGACCTCTTCAATAAAGTTTTAACAGCAAATCTGAGAAAGGTTTCTCTGACAATTTTCTCTTCCAGATACTAAAATAATTGTATCTGAGATTCTAATTCTCTCAAGTATTTCTCAAGCATTACACATGTCATTTTAGAACACCCGATGCCTTAACACTTTGCTTGGCGGTAATTCCTTCAGATGAAAAGGAGGTACTCGGAAGAGAACCATGTCATATGGTGCCTGCATAGCCTGCATCAGGCTCCACAGCCAATGCCTGAGGGCAGCAGGGAGCTGGGCCACTCTTGGCTTGTGGCCATACCAAGGGATTGCCCTTTCTGAGCTATACAGCTATAGAGGTGTCTGCTGGTGCCAGCATTCAGGCTTAGCACTTCAATACTCTGCACGTGGGTTCAGAGGGAGGGGGCACAACACTTCCCACTCATCAAACCCTATTTCCCTATTTCATATTGAATTTTCTAAATTCTTTAGGCTTGTTTAGGCTCCTTTCAGGGCAGGACTATGGTAAACACATTCTGTTTAAGAACATATGCACCCAGGCTTGAACAACAAGTTAACCATCATAGTCAAAGCAACCTTCAAGCCCAGAACCTTGGAGAAGCTCCAAAGACAGAACGTGCTATGAAGAAGAGGAAGATGAGGAAGAAAGGGATCTTAGGACCTCCAACTCAATTTCTGGGGAGGCGTGTCAGGGGGGCAGATATTTCTCAGATCAGACCACAAATTGTGGAACCCCTGGACAGCAGTGCGTGCCTTTCGGTACTCCTTGCACTAGAAGGCCTTCATTAAAGACCTGCTCTATATCTTAACTCTGCTAAATTTGCCTGGTGAGGTTTTTTTCCTCCCTAATTTTTAGGCAACAGTTGCTTTTCATCAGTGGCTATCCTGTTACTGCTGAGGAATAACATCATCATAGTGAGATGGCAGCAGTAAGAGTCCCCCATTATGTAAATTCCCCCATTCTTAGGAAAACACGACAAAGAATTTTACTTTATCGCTTCTCAAACTCCTACTCCCATCCCACTTGCTTTTTGCTTTTCTTGCACCTTGGTCATGCCCAGGTGCAATCGTCCCTTTGTCTTCATGTTACCCCTCCCGCTGGCTCCTGACACAGAGGCAGATCAGGAATTTGGGGCAAAGAAAGCCAAGACCCAGAATCAGAAGCCACAGGGCCAAGCTGGAATCTCTTCAGGTTCAGACTTGACTCAGTGCTGATTCCAGTAAGTAGAAACTGCCTTTTTCTTTTTTACCAAGAGTGTTGTTTAGGGGAAAACTAAAACTCTTGGAAATAATTAATTCTCAGACACTGGAAGCCGAGGGATTGGATTACCACAAAAAGCTAAGTAGAGATTTGTTTGACAAATAATGTACATTTCTTCACAAAACATCATCAAAAATATCACAGTATTTCTCTTCAACAGCTAAAAATCAATACATGAGAAGCTGTTTTGAAATCACTGCTACTTCATCAGTGTCTTTACTGACTCCTCTCTCCCTCTTAGATAAGTGTTAAATTTTTTGGCACTGCTGTCTACTTAAAGATGAAGAATTAAGCAAACATGTACCTTGGGAGTATTGCTTCTGCCAATAAATGTGACCTGCAGACTTGAATCTTTTCAGTTCAGCTTGGGAGAGCATGCAAATCAGTTAATCTGTATAATAGCTGACACAATAGAATTAATGGGGAAATGCTCATAGGTTGAAAATTAAGGGGTAGATAACAAAAATTATAACCTGCTTTTACAAAAAGAAGACATCAGGCTCTGTTTGGACTTGAGAGCTGCATTAACATGACTCTGCTACGACATCATGCAAATGTGGTCACAGAGGCAGAGGTGTGGGGCCTAAGACAGTAAATGTCAGAGGTGTTACTGAGAGAATCTATCACCCTGATTGAGGGAGGGTGGAAATCACTTCCTGGAAAGCAAGGTTTGTCCATTATGGCCCTGATCCTTTGCTAGAGGATTTTTGTCCATCCATGTGAGGTCCTACAGAGGCACAACTATGGATATTGCACTGCCCTTCTGTTTATAGTTAGTTTGATTTCACATAAAATACAGTACACCTGCACTACTGTTTTGAAATGAATAAAAGCCTTACCAACAAATGTGCTGTGAGAGCAAGTACAGAATTCCCATTTACAGTCCTATTTGGCCATCCATGTTTTCTGATTTACTGACATTTACTCTGTGCTATCTTATCCCTTACCTACAAACTCACTATGAATCATCATCTCTTTCTCAGCTTAGACAACAGAAGCAAAGGGGATATCTGGGATTACATTACTGTGATAAACTTTGTGGCCCAAACCCCCATCCCAAACTGCCCTAAATGGTTTTTCAGTGTGCTGAAATCAAAGGAGTTACATTGGGCTCTACCAATAAAGAGTCTGACCCAGGATAATATATACACACTAATGCTTAAATGTCATACCTCAGATTGTTTTTTTCTCTTGTTTCACTATGTTACAGAGGCTTAGATAGATGGAGGGATTCATTTAGCACAACTTTTCTCGCTCTTTTTGGCTGCGGAGAACAGTCCCAATGCTCCAGACAGGGCTGGGGACCTCCACAGCCTGGAGACATGCTGTGACCACCAACCTGCTGGCTGCACAGCAGATATTGCCAGTCTGGGGACACTGTCATCCATGGAAGCTGTGATCTGAAAAATAATGCCTCTGGTTGCCAGCTCTTGTGCAGCACACAACCCACGCCTGAGAAAATTAACTGGAACAAGCCCAAAGGCCATAGAAGCAGGCAGATACCTCATTTGTGGATAATAATGGGGTGTGGATGTGAGATAGAGATTTGGTTCCGTCAAGGATAAGGCACTTCTGAGCATGTGAGAAGCAGCAAGAATATCAAAAGGGTACTTACTACTTCAACTCACTGCTGGCATTAGAGGGGAGCTAAATAGGAGCCTTGAGAACTACAATTTTATACTCAGGGTGTCTAAAAGCGTTCCAAGTCATTTAGTGCATCTGGGAGCAAATGAATTTTTCAGGCTATCTGGTGATTTGCAGCTGATTTCTTATGCATCACTGCAAAAATTACTAAAATTTGACAATACAATAATGTTGTGTTCTCAACTGGCAGAGGAAGTTGTAAATCTTTCCCTAGGTGAACAAAGAATTTTCTATTATCCCATGGGTCTTTATTTTGACTGTTCTGCTACTAGCTACATATTAACATTCCCTCTCTGGTTTGGAGATCAATTACCATGCACGTACCTTTATGCAACACTGACAAAAGCCACAAAACAAGATTAATGCTTACATTTGTGCTCCTCCGTGGGCATTAGCAGCCGGGTTAATATCTCTCAACAGCTTGTCATTGCCTGCCTTGAAGGATGAATATGACACAAATCAGAAGCTAAAGAGGTTTTCAGCTTCTCATTTTCAAATGTCATTCAGCATGATGGCAACTATCATTAAAAACCATCCTGCTCTCCCTCATCCACTCCCAAAGGGAGTGCATGCAAACACCCAGTTTCCACTAGTGCCTCCAGGGAGCTGTGGTGTGGTCTCTGCAGGTGAGGAGTCGTCAAGACCTGCACAAGTCACTTCTGAACATGTCAGAGTAACACCATGAAAGCCCCTCTGGATCAGGCATCAGCAACATCATCTCACCTCTGCTGTAACAGGCAATGAACACACTGCTCCTAAGACAACCACAGAAAATTCAGCTATTTCAATATACTATTGTTACCCATGCTTACCTCAACCTGAATAGATAAACTTTCTGGACATGGAATACCCATTCCAGTGGGCATTTATTTATCTTTTTGGATGCAGCCAGGCCACCTGCATTCAACACCTATGAGCATACTGTAAAGTAGAAAGCAAATCTGTCTTGATTTGGGCTCACGAGGCACAGAAGCAAGTACAGGGATCTTTGAAAGAATAATTTCAGTAGATGCCATTTAATTTTGTTCTCCCTAACCCAAGAGTGTCCCTGTGGAGTCCAGCAGTATTACTTAGGATCCTTATCAATACATCCAACTCTGATTTGTCTCCAAACATGATATTTCCAAGCATTAATTTATTAACCTTATATTTCTCTTTAAAACAGTACAATTGTGCCACTTTGCTGTGACAGTAGTGACATGAATCTTGGTGAGAAAGACTGTTACATTTATCTCCCAAGATGACTCTGCAAAAGAATCAGGAAATTACATATCTTTAATCTCATACAAAATTCTGTTTTCTAACTGTACCAGAAAATCCTAGGATATCTGCTACAGCATCTCATGGTCCAGTAAACAAACAGGTTTATCTCAGAACACAAAAGATCTCTGTCCTCTCAAGTTATCTTCCTGTCATTCTGTTTGCTGACACTACTGACTATGAATGATTAAAACTTCTTTGAAACTTGAAAGAAACGGCTGTGGCTTCAAAACTACACTTGCAGCAAAGCTTGTCTGTTGCTGTTGAGATCTGCTAGAAGTGCATAATAAGTTCCACGATTTATTTTTCAGGAACTTATTTCCAAAGGTAGGGAGACACCTTTCTAGTTCTCACAGATGTTCAATCTTGGGAAATGGCAAAGTCTAACAAAAGGGTTTATTAAAAAAAAATTTGAGAGAATTATTATATAAAAGCTAGTAAAAAAAGAAATCTGAATTGCTAATATTAGCCTTCACCTTCAAGCCTCAATGGACTTTGACTTTACACATATTACTGCTGAAAGAAAATTTCCTCACTTGAAGACACAATGATAATTTTCATAATTCATCTTTAATTACTTCCTAATTCCTGAATTAAAGCACCTTAATTTGATTGCAAACAAAACTCTCTGATGTCCTACTTCAAAGACCTGCAAAATCTAAAGCATATTTAGGACGTGTTTTCCCATGAGCCAAGAAGGATCTTATTACTAAGAGATGTAGACACACAGGTGAAAAAACATCAACAATAATATTCCCCATGCACCTCTTTTTGAGAGATAAATGAATTTGTAAAATAGGAATCGAAACTGACATCTGCTCTTGGAAGAAATGTTAATTAGAATTTAGAGCTGTTACTTGAAATCTAGTTACTATGAATTTAGAAGACATTTTTTCGTAAGAGAAAATGTGGGTTTTTTTAGTTTTTCCCACAGAAAGAAACAAATTACAACAAAACACAGTCATTTAAATCAAACCTGAATATTGCAGTTTTAAAGTCTTCCTATAACAAGAAATTTACTACCAACACTAAAAATGAGAGAGGAAACATATTTGCTTATATAGAGCTATTATTAATGAGATAGGATAGGTGAGAATCATGCTATTTAGTCTCCATGAAGAATTACCCAAGGCACACTTCCCTGGGCTGCAGTCTCTTTATATACAATCCAAGACTTCCTAGTCTTCCTAAAATTATTTTAAATAACATCCTGATTTTTAACAGTGTCATGGCATACAAAGAATCTCTGAAACGTCATTAGTTTAATTCACCCAGCATCACTGATCAGGGTCAAGCAAAAAAGCATGGCACATTTAACAGATACCTGATGCTATTTGCTTTGTTTATCAATGCATTTGTTTTAGACAGATGTGTCTGAAGAGAAGCACAATATACAGCTACATCTTGAATGTGGGCATGTGAGGATACAGTAGTTACCTCTGAAAAGTCAGTAATTATACACAGTTCTCATAAGAGTTTAAGAATATAACTGCAATCTCTTTTGTTCAGCTGTGTGGTAATACAGAGTTAATGCTGATTTTTTCTCACATGGCTTGATTTTGGGAATAGATATCTAGATGTTTGCAAATACAGCATAAAACAAACCCAACAAAGACTTCTACTAATATTCACAGAAACATAACAATCACAATATGCTATCTAAATAATTTGTTTTAGCTAGTAGATTCACAAAGATAAAACCCAAGCTCGCACTGAAACGTGACTGATGCAGAAAAATTGTCATTAAGCTGAAATGCATTTTTCCAATATTCAACTCCTTTTATTTTCCTGCAGAAAAAGGTTAATGGAGATACATATCTAATGTGTTATGTTAAAAATAAGAGCAAGGTTAGGCCTTACAAATACTAGTATCCTCTGGTTTTGTCACAATCTTTGGCCATGTCTAGCTAACACAAACATGCTACACATACTACTGTAAAGGTAGTACAGTTGGTTTGGTATCTCCAAACTCTGAAGACCAACATCTCATGAAAACAAGGTGTTCAGCAAGGAGGTTCTTTGCAGAAGGAGGCAGACTTGCGATAGAGCCACCTCTGATGCTGCTGCACCCTCAGAAGGGACGACTGCTCTCTCTGGAGTGATGTCAAATGGGGTGTTTTAGATCTGCAGACCTCTTCCCAATGCAAGGTAGTTTGTATGTTGCCAAGTCTCTAATAGGGTTTAGCCCTATTTTTTATGCTACCAGCTGTACATGGTTTATTTTCCTCCATATGGGGAATGTGAGATGTATATACCTTAATGATTTACATATACAAAAGAAAGAAATCACTATGTGATGACTGAGAAAGTAAAATTTTTTTCTCACAGAGAAGTACAGTATTAGAGTAGCAAGCAGATGAAGACAGAAGCAATATGGAACACAATACACACTGGTAGTCCTGGCAAGGGTTTGGTAATTGCCCTTTTCATATTCTCTACCTATATTTCCCCTAAGTGGCTCTGTAAACTTCCCCAGGTTACAGTGCTGCTTCTAATAAACACAGTCAAGATTCTTCAAGTGGTTCCATACTGAAAACAGACTATACAATTAATGCTGCGTGAAAGCACTCTCACGTTTGCAAACAATTGACAAAATCAAGGTGCTAGAAAACTGAACAGCTCAATTTATGCATTATGTATGCATCGCATGAAAAACTTGGGAAATCAGGCTCTGTGTGCAAAACAAAAAGATGTATAACTCCAATTCTCCAAATGTTTTGTGTTTGGGGCTCCTTGACATTTTAAAATGAGTCTATACTTGTAATTTTATGTGTTTTGCTACTGGATTGCAATTTTGAAATTGAATAAAAACTCCCTCTAGTGCTAAACAATTAGAACATAACTGTCCACTTATAAAAAGAAAACCAACCCTTAACATTCAGGATAACAGAATGGCTCATGGATCCATGAAATGCAGCTCAGTAGAAAAAAATCTGAGTTTTCTTTACATATCTAAGTAAATCCACAAAATATTACACATTATTTTAAGAGTTAGACCTGAAGTTTAAGTAATGTGCAAAATGAGCATTCCAAGAATATGCATTAAAGTTTAATTGTGCCCTCTTAGACTCACTTACTCTAACTACTGAGTTTGTTCTCATTATTCATTTCAAAGTACATCATAAGCAAGGTAAAGTTGCTAAGAACTGTTGAAATGATGGTATTGGCAGGTGATACACTTTTCCCATGTCAGATGCAGGATGGAGAAAAAAAACAAAGGGCCAACAAGAGAAGCTGCCCTTTTTTGACGTGGAAAGGGGAAGAGTATGGACAATGGGAAGAAGTTGAATGAAGATCCATGGAAAATGAATGATACCCTCAGCTCCAGCTTTAGTCTTGAGGGTGTACCACTGCTTCTGCTCCAGAGGACTCCCACACTTCTGGGCAGGAACCACTGTTTCACTCACCCCTATTCCTCCCTAGGCAGGATTCACCTGTTTCCACTTTCTCTCTCAGTTGTTGCCTTGGGGCAGCAGTGACTCCCAAGACAGAAGCATTCACTCACTTCTTCCTGATAGGAGCCAAAAACCAATTTCCCAGCTTGGTCACATACAGGCAGGTTTAACTCTCCTAGCACTCCCAGTTAGTTTACTGCACTCTCACTTGCTTGTAAAGCAAACAGACAACAGCAAACCCCAAATACTTCCTTCAAATTTGGGTCTGAAATGCAGTGGTGCAATCATCTTGAAATACATTTACAGTAAAAGAAAGAGAAACTTATGGACTAAGATGTTTAATATGTTTCCATAATGAGCTCATTCAAGTCATTGGGAGACTGACCTTTAAAAATGAGGTGTGAGAAACTGTGACAAGGAGGATGGATATGTAAATACTTCTTTGGCTTAGGCCATGAGATGCAAAAAGCTATGGTTATGCCTTAAGATGTCTTGGGCTCACCAGACAGAAATTACTACCAGAAAATGGAGCGTTGAACAGAACAACTGTGCTGTGCATAAGAGGAATTCAATGCTCAGAAACAGTTCATGATCAATATCTTAAAGAATATTGTGCTCCACTCATCTGCAAAAAAAATGAGAGCTCAGTGTCAATAAACTTCCTTACCAAATATGTCTTTTGTTTGTGAGAAGACATTCCCCAAGTATGTTTGCATCATGGCACCCCTGACATGACAGTCAATGGCAATTTAAGTCACTGAGGACTTCTTTAATGGAAGTCTAAAAAACCAATTAGCATTTCTATAATTGTTGTGTTTGTCTTCACCTAAAGCTGCCTTCAACGATGTCAATAACAAAACCAGTGTCAGCAGGCTCAAAAAGGTCCACCCAACATCTAATAAAATACTACATCAAATAAACACTTTCTTTACTGCAGTAATTAAAAAATGTGCATAAACAAATGTGCAAAAAAGTCTTCCATACTGTAGGCATTTTAGAACGATTTATCTCAAAGAATATCGAGTGACTGTTCAATGTGACCTTTCTTTCTGAATGTTTAAAATAAACAGTGCATTTAATGCCAACGTCACAAGCACAGGAAGCATATATGCATAATGCTCAAGAGTCTGAACCAATGGTGTTATGAGCATTCAAAGGAGCAGAATAAAAATATCACCAAATGCCTTCTCTCCATGACTTATGAAAGACAGCTTTACTTACACTCAGCAGGGGATGATGAAGTCTTTTGCCTCATCATGGTGTGCTGCTGTGTGCAAGACTTCAGGGAGTGACTAAGAGGTGCTCACTGCTGTGTTAAAGGATTTTAATTTTCTTAAAACTTGGGCTGTGAAAGCCTTTTCCTTTTACTGCCATACATTTTATTGAATTTTAAACTGCATATTAAAGTTTATGGCTATTAAAATGGCTCATTTTGGATATTCATGGATACCTCCAAAAAGGAGAACAAAACACTGTACTAAGTTTTTGTATAGACCTCAGGGGAAAAAAAAAATTAATAGGTGCTATTTCAATTTGATCTGACACAGCAAAAAATGCTTTGGTTTGAGGAATTGCTTCTGAAGAACAGTGTGGTTCACTTCTGAGATGCATAGTTGGAAAGTCTCTATAGTGGAGCATCAGTGGAACAGTCGTTAGTTTTTCTTCATGGATCTCTCCAGTGAAGGTAATCTGGCTCTGGATAGTGTGTGACAGCCTATGCTTCTTAGCCTGAGGCATGCACCAAGTTACCCAGTACCATCAAGGATCAGAACCACCACAAGAATTAGATGGTGGGCAGGACAGAAAATACCAAGGAAGGGCTACTCTTGTTTCCTGCATCTAACATGACTCCTCAGCTTAAAATATGAGAAATATGAGTCACACAATTCTGATTTAAATATTTGGTTGACTTTTCACTGTTAACGTGCAAGGCTGGGAAGGAGCATAATGAGAAAAAGCTCAAGATAACCTTTGTGGGAATTAAATCAAGAAATGGAGATTTCTTATCGATACTGCAGATCCCAATATCGAAATGCTTAGGACTGCAGTGGAAATTTTTGTGGAGAGAATGAACTCTACTTGAAAGGTAAATCTCTGCTGCTATAAACTTTATAACAAACTCTTATTCCAAATAAAACAAACTAGAAATTGTTGTCACTGGAGTAGGTGATTTTATCATGACTTTTACTTAGAGGACAGCAATTCACAATGCTGGAACCGAGAGTGCAATGGAAATTGGAAAGAAATAGTCAGGGGAAATATTCAGGGGTTGTAGTGAAGAAAGCTGGTGACTAAATGATAAACACGCTCAGGATTTCTACAGGTTAAGCTCTCAGCTCTACTTTTTTTTTGTAACTTAAAATAGGAGGAGACCAAGGACTCCTATCTACCATATTCAAGGACACCAATGGCTTCTTTCTATACTCCTGTAAAGACACAGTGGCTTCCTTCTATACTCCTGTAAAGACTTGTAGCCCAAATTCCCTCTTACATGAGTATCCGTGTAAAGTCCTATACAAGAAGACAGTAGAAGCCTCTTAAATTGATGCTCTAATAAGCAGCAGGTTTCTCTACTGTCAAAGAAGCATTCAGTGCAGCACATTGCAGTAACTTGAGCAACGAGCACATCACATCTGTGATCAAGTGATTGTCTTGCCGCAGTTATTTGAAAGTTCACATTATTCATGTGTGTCGTGGGTTAGCAGGGTTCCCCCCTCCCTGGGGGACTGTGAGATGGTTTGTCCAGGTTGATTTCCGGGACAAAA
>JAWWES010000081.1:42494692-42542582 GCA_035583135.1 Lophotriccus pileatus | reverse complement strand
GAGGAATCTGCCTACTTCTCCTCCTGGACTGATACGAAGGGGGGAGGGGTACTTTGGTATACTTTTGTAAATACGTAGTGCTTTTATTTAATTAATATTTTAGTAGATATAGTTTTATTTTTATTTATTGTGTAGTAATAAATTGTAATATTATTTTTCCCCAGTTGAATTTAGTTTTGTCTGCATACACCTTTTCTCACAACTTAGAACAATTTGGTTGGGGGGTGTGGGAAAAATTGTCATCCTGGACAAACCCACGACATTGTGCCAATTAGAAAGGGCTAAAAGGCACTTCTGCTGTTAAAACCTGTGTTATTTTAGATGAATCCACCATTTTATCAGAGGTAATGAGACTTTCAGTAATGTCACCTGTAATGTGTTACTTTTTGAGCAATCTATGACATAAGAGTCTCCCTCATCAGACTCTGCTGTTGCTAGCACCTGAAGATGGTGCAAATCCCAAACCTTCATACTCCTCTTTCTACAGTGACTTGACACCCAAACAGATTTCACTGCACTTCCACATTATCACTCCTGCTCTTCTTTTCTCTTTTCTTATAAGAACTCCAGCTACTCAGTTTCTGTAAGACAACCCCCCCCACACTGTCTCTTTCATTAGAAGTTGGGATCTGGAAGACACCCCCCCTAAGCCTGCATCTACATGAGTAAAACTGAATTGCACAAGCCTAAATTATATTAGCCCTGCTTAGGTGGCACTGCTGTGTGGACGACATGCAACAAACACATCCTGTGAAGTTTGCTGAGGGATGAGCAGAACAGCTGTGCCTCCATGCACTTTTTTGCAGGCAAATGTACTTCCTTCTCGCCCCTGAAACTCCCACTGTGCCCTGTGTGCAGATTAGCCATGGGTCAGCGTTTGCAGGGATCTTCTTGTGTATGTGCAGGTTGGGTACTGTGCTCGCTTGGTCCTTAACACTCTACCTTCCAAGCAATTAACGCACTTGCTCGCCTTTACATATTCAGAACATCACATAGTTGTAGCATATTTTGGAGAAAGGACAATAGCATGAGTCATAACAAATTATGAAAACCATGAAAGAGCATTGGAAAAACAGAATTTGAAAGAAGCAAGTTATTTAGTCATACCTCAGCCCTAAAAGCAATGACCATGAAGTTCAAATAGTTAAGGTTTATTTGGGAACCATGAGAACACCAAGTGAAGAATGTAAGATTAGGGACATTTTGACTGAACAACCTCACCTTGTAACTGGTTGGCACAACATGACACTTTTTTTTTTTTCATAAGTAGTTTCCACGAAAAGAGAATGGAAAGCCATACAAGTGGCAGGCTGTGAGACCTGCTGATTGGTTGCACAACAAAGTCTAAGCCATGAAGTGAAATACTGGGAGCTGTTGCAATCTTGAAAGGCCACAAAACCAAATAACATCTATCTGGAGTAAATTTGATTGGTATTTCCCTTGAATACATGGTGATTTTTTTTAAACAGTGATTGCCATCAATGCTGTTGCAATTGTATTAATTTTCTTTAGAGGACTCAAATAAGTATTAGCATTTACTGTTTGAACTTATTTGTATTCCAGTAACATCCACCATATTGCTGGCACTGTCCACCCACACAGGAGAAAATTGCCCTTTTTTAAAGAGTTTACAGTCTGAGAGCATTTAAGTCTTGCAACACTGCAAAGAATATTTAAGTTCAGAAATAATACATATCATTATGATCAGCACCTAAATTAGGACGCAATAAAACTGGGAAAGCCAGAAATTACTGAATCAAGATAAAGGCTCAAGATACATTAACCAGCCCATTCTAGGAAGGAAGCACAGATCTTTGCTTTTTTAAGAAAATTTTATTAATAAAGTTGGGGTTTCAGCAATGCTGAAAACAAAAAGGCAATGAGTTTCAAAGGGAACTGCACATGTAAATTCCTCTGTCTCATTTGAAAATCCCAGCCAACAGCAGCAATTGTGTTTGGTTTAACACATTATATCATCATGGAAAACAAATCCATTTGCCTTTTGTTCCAGGCAAGAATGAAGTGTGGGTGAGGAAGCAAACATGGTGGTAATGTGTGTATCTGCAGGTGATTTATGGGCATTTGCTGTGCTAATAAAGAAAGTGAAATTCAGAACGACAATGACAGCAGTGAAGGCAAACTGGATCCTGAAAGGATGTCAGTGATTATGCAGTTTACAAGAAAACAAGAAGTGCTAGTCAACCTTCATTCCCTCTGGAGGCAAGTAGGCATCCAGTCTGTAAAGAACAGCTTACCATCCACTTCTTTTTGCTAAAGGGATTTTTTTGGAGTGGGGAAATAACACATGGCTTTCTTTGCTGTGTTTTGCAGTTTTCCAAATCCATATTCCTTGCCTGCATATTGGTAACACATAAATATGCTACTTACTCCCTCATGCGTTTCAGTTTGGTCTCAGCCATAGTGCTGTTGAGAGCTCTGAATTCCAGGGGTGTCCCTGGAGACACTCCGGTGACAGTCCTTGAGCCTACAAATCAATGCACAGACACATAACCTTATTCACCTTCTCCCTTGAGCTCTATTGCAGAATCAAGGGCAGTCAGAAGGAGGAAGACTATTCCTGTTTCTCACAAGGTAGTGCCACATTAATTAAAGATGAATTAGATTATTAAATGCACATTAAAGGCAACTCCTTTCTGAGGGACAAGTAAATTTATATCTTAAAGGCACCAGAATTGTAACAACAATTTTCTTTTGGTGTAGCATACAAGGCATTACAATGGAAAGGACAATCACTTGAGGAAGTGCTGGGGCAGATAAATATTTAAAAAAACCTGCCTAGATAATATGCATTTTCTTCCATTGTTTTTGCACTTATTTTGGCAGGCAAGTCTCTCCTTTAGCTTGATCATTACTGTAAACTGGAAGTATTTAACTTAATGACACCACTTTCTCCTTCAGACAAAGGTACTCTTTTTGTGTATGCATATATATATATATATATATACATATATATATATATGAACATACTTGTATATATAAACACATATATATGTGTGAGAAATATACATATTCATAAACACACATGCCTATTCTTTTTGCCTGCAGGCCTCCTGGGCCTAAGCTTCACATACCACTGAGGTAACCATCCACAGGAACACAGAAGTGCTGAATCACAGGGGACTGTCAGGGTTATCAGCTCAAATATCCTGCAATTCCGTATAGTCATTCCATCATACAAGTCTGTGGTTTACCTAAGGAATTGCTGCATTTATTGCCCTGACTGCTCCCATTGGAAGACAATTCCCAAGTCTCACTAGGAGAGCTGGTGGCTAAAATCTCTCCTCTTATTTAATGAATAAACTTCTTAATTGGCCAGTCCATGCTCATTTTCCTCCTGTGTCAGTCATTGTCTTTGTTCTACTCAGTTCTTTCCTTCTCTTTTGCATACTCCTTTCATTCCTTTATAATTGAAAAGAGATCTATTTCAGCTTCCAATTTGTTAAGCTAAACAAAGCAGCTACTTTAGTGGCTTCTTGCAAAAGAAGAAGAATCTTAGTATTAGGATTTCACTTCCCAAAAGAGGAGAAGATGTATCAGGGTGGGACTACATCCTGTGTAAATGTGGGGGCTGTGGCACACTGGACTCAAGTTCTGAACAGGAGTAGGAGGGCTCTGCATATGATACGAACAAGCCAAAAGCAAAACATATTAACACAGTGCCTTGTCTAAATGAACACGCACTGCCCTCCTAGCAGTGCTTTTTAGCTTGGACTCAGCTGGGATTTAGTTTGGATTGCATTAACATCGATCACATGGAGGCAGAGGGAGCTTGCAGCTACCCTCCTGCTATGAGCAGTATAGACAACCCCAGAGAGCACTGAATGCTTCCCTGGAACGTGTAATCACGGCTTTTCCAAGGGCTAAGCTCCTGTGTCTTACACGATTCTACGTCCTGATCACAGATGTTTGAATGCTGAGATTAAAACTTTCCATTGTGAGGGATATGACATTTTAAAACATTTTCCTAGCTTATCTTTACACCTAATGGCTAATAGTTGCCTGGTGCCCAAGTATTACAACTGAAATACAGTTAACGTAGTTTAAAAGATGAAAAATTTTTTAACTAGCAACCAATTCATTCAGCTATTAATGCAAAAAACATTTCCTGATTGGTTACTGTAACACTACACATGCACGTCCATACGTTTTGCCACGGAGTCTGTAAGCATTCAATCCCTTTAGCAGCACTGGACAATTCAGCTACCCTCAGCGTGGCCCTGAGGAAACCCCAGGCACTGTGAAAAGCAGAGCTGGGCAGCACACTCCTCTGGGAGTTGGCATGGAATTAAGGTCCAGATGTGGGGCTTTGAGACCAAAAAACATCGATGCCCTGAGCACCAGCACCACTGGCCTAAGGAAAATATAATCTTTGCATTCTCCTGAGAAAGAGTACGTTTAACCACAGGCACCAGATAAATTCTGGTATTATTATTACTGGATATATCACTGTAGTAAAGGTTCAGCATATTCTTTCTGCTTAGTGGGTTCAATCTATTTATTGCTACAATATTTCCTTCTCCTCCTCTGACATTTCATTATTAAAGACATCCTTCTTGGATTTTTTTTTTCCCAGGGATTTCTGGCTAAATAATTCGTGCTTTGTCTACTCTCCACATTGGTAGTTGGCCAAGCAAAACTTATTTTCCACATGTAAACTAGTATCTATGTTTCCCTCAATTTAATAAGATTTTCTGGGTACTGCAAAGCACAAGGACTGCAGATTGCAGGATGCTGCAAAGATGTGGTTAATCATTAAAGAAATGACTTCTCAGTGAAAACTACTAAGCTTGACACATTGGTGTTACAACACACCTCAAAGAATTTTGCTAGGGTGATTCATCATCACACCAACTTTTATATCAAAGGTATTTTCTTGATTAATAATATATTTTACACCCAGCTTTGGGCAGTTTGCCTACCAACATAAAGTATGGAACTAAGCTTCTTTAAAAAGCTACCAGAGAACTACTTGCATTTTTTATGCAATATATAGTTCTTGATTCATTAAACAAAATCGAATGAAACAAGAGCACTGACTTTTCAAAACCAGGTATTGTGGCTTTCTAAATGTATTTCAGAGATTAGTATCTCCCAGTGTCTAGTATTGCAGAGAACAATATAGGGCAAAAGATCTTTGTCCTTTCAGGTGATGGAGCACCAGTTTGAGGTTCTCACTGGGGATCTGTAGGAAAATGAATCCTCTGGCTGAATGCTTATTCACAGGCGCATTATCTGGTGAGACTTTTCATACATTGTGGTCCAAAGGCATTCCTAAAAATATTTCTGCTAATGACCAAAGGACTGGTGACAGACATCTACTGCCTCTCCTGGTAAGTCATTATGTGTTGTGAAGCTATTATCTCCACTGAATCACAGACTTCCACTGGGATTTCAGATTTCTTTCTTCAGCTTTCACTGTTACATATGAGATCCTACAATACCTTTTTGTACAAAATATAAAAGATTAGAACCAGATGTGTTTTCCTGATTCATAAACAATATAAAGTGACCCAACTGCCCCTAACCTTCTCCTCCTTAATCAATTGTAAAACCAGTTTTTCAAACTCCCTTTCCTTTTGGAGCTCTTTTTCTGCGATCTTCCCAATTTTTCAACCTTTATCAGCATGGACTATCTTATTTCAAATACACTCCGCATGTACCTGTATAGCCAACAAAAAAGCAACCACACTAAAGCTCTGGTATTCAGCGTGACTCTGTGGAACCTCTTGAGGATAAAGCTCAGTCACATTCTAAGTCCTTTTACCCTTAAACACTGAGGTTTATATTAAAGAAACTTCACCTGTGGAAAAACAATGTATATTTATAGCATTCTTTTTATCACAGCCTTTGCTAACATCTTAAAAGAAAAAAAAAGCTCTAGTTTTTTCCTACTGATTTGAAGCTCTAGTTTTTTCCTACTGATTTGATTGCTAACAACTGCTTGAAATGACTCATAATTTTTTCACAATACCTTTAACAATGAAAGACACTACAAGAAATTCTGGCCTGGCCAAATTTCTGCTTCTGCTCTATTATTGCCACAAAATCCATACTGTTTTCAGGAGTAGCCAGTATTATATTGTAGTTCTGTAGCCCAGTAATACAGCATTGCCACTGTTAGCACCAGATCCACACCTGGATCTGAGTTTGCAAGAATTCAGGCTTTGTCTGATCTTGTCCTGACAGAAATTTTGATTTAATTGCTTAAGCTCTTCAGCATTTCTTCTAATGACTAGTTAGTTTTGGCTATTTTGTTTTATTTCCACTTACTCTTGTAACATACAACCTCGATTTTCAGATGGATAGTACTGTTCTGTATAGAAAGACACGTTTATAACTAACTCTCAGTGTAGAGAAATACAGGCCTGTAAAACAGCAAATGGCTTGAAAAGTAGGGACAAAGGATGAGGTGTAAAGGATTACAGGCATGGGATGACAAGAGGTGGGGCTCTGGCTAGTACTGGCAATCCCGTGGCTATAACCAAAATGCATAACTGATTGCAGAACTTGAAACTGATTGCAGTTTTCTGTTAGTGTGAAGAGAAAGTGGATATAAATCTTCCTTCAGTCCTAAGGATCTCCCTGACAAGGAATCCAGAATATGGGTGACTACAAGACTATGCTGGCCGTAGCTTTGATTGCTCTCTTTCATCCTTCTTCTTCTTTGGCTTTCTCTTCCCACCAGTCCATGCTCAAAACAGGGATGAAATAGAGCTCAGCGCCAGAAGAACCTCTGGAAGGAAGACTTCCCAGGATTCCAGGATTCCCCTGTGTTCCAGTCTTAGAGACACAAGGTAATACTGAGTCAGGTTCATCCAGCTGAACAAGTGCAAATGAAGCAGCTAAATGAGACTGCAGTTCCCATGGGAACTTTTGGAACTCAGTTGGGCTTTCGTGCAACTCACACACTGGCTGCTGCTGGCACAGATCAGCTGGGTGGTCTTCAGGGGCAGTGACTGAGGCAGCCACAGTAAATAGCTTTCTTTTGTATATGTTCCCTTCTTAGCTTTTGAGTTGACCACAAGAAACCAGGTTTTCAAACTCTGAATTTATATATAGAATTTGCAGGAGATTTTAGGATTACACTGCAAACTTAAATTCTCAGTGACTTCTCTGTATTTCTAATGAGATACTGCAACATAAATAATATCCAAACCTTGAACATAATTTGAAAAAAAAGAAACATTTTAATTAATTTTCTCTTATTGTTGCCAGTACTAAAAACTATAAAACAAACTTGCATATCTTCAAATATTTTTCTCTGAAGAAAAAATGGTAGAAGCCAAGTTTTTAAAAGCTTTTGTTATGACTTTCCACACTTCTGACTATCGTGCTTTAACGGTTTTATTATTTTCAACAAAAGCACTTAGCTGTGCATACATTTTCTTTCTGCATATTTATACTTCTCTGCAGTAGATTATGGAAGTAATTTTCAAGAAGATCACTTTTTTTTTTAGTTGTTTTGTTGCAAAATGGAAATAACTGGACTGTGATGAGTACAGACTGCTAATAACTGCTGCTATTTAAAGAAGAGATACTGTTTAAAGAAGAGATGTCATCTTACCCAATGAGCTATTATTCAGGACACCCTCCAAATACTCAACCATTGCCTCAATATCACTGTTCTGTGAATAAATGAAATAGGAAAAGCATTAGTGTGAATACAAACTTAAATATAAACACTATGTTCCAGAGGTATGATCCCACAAACACAGAGGATATCACACCAAAAATTGTCAAGCCTAGACTACAAGGAAGTTACATTGTCCAGGACTTTTTCTATGTCTTCTTCTCCTGAAACACCAGGATTGGGAATGGTGTCACATCCAAACAACTTACATCAGATTCCTTGCACAACACAAGTGTTTGGAACAACTGTGCATGGAGTTTAAAGAAGATATATTTACTGTGGAGGGTGGAGTGCAGTCTCTGAAAATACACCAGCATTTTACCATCAGTTAGTCCTGGAATATCTAAACCAATATCACATTGAAAAAGGCAAGTATGTGCTTCTTAACTATGCCAAAGTTTCTTATGCTTAAGATAGATGCCCACAGCAAATTAATACTTATGTTTCATGTCATTGGATCTATTCACACATCTAGTAACAAAGACTAACAGAAAAACTTTTAGTTAAGAAGAGAGTTTAGCACTTTTCTATTTCGAGTGTTCCATTACCAGATGGTTAACAGTCTTTCCATGATACCTTCCATTTGAAATACTGTTTGTGTACACAGATGAAATTTAAAGTTCTGGCCATTAAGCAATGATTGTTGTCCCGGAAGCACATCACAATTTTTATTAAGTGCAAGAGAAACTTGGGCTATGGGTTTCTAGAAGCTGCTGCCATATCACATTTGACAACATGGCATTTCTTGACTATTTAAAACTGAAAGTCAAAATCTTGACCTTAATAAAAAAATATGTCAAAAATATGTATTTTAAAGAAATGTTCAGCACTCTGTGCCTTTAAGACAGAAAACAATGGGATTAAAAAAAAACCCAATACTGATCTCCACTTCAGTGGACAATCTGCTTTATATTCTTCTGTGATCTTACTCAAAATGTTCATTCTAAATATCTCAAACTGAGAACTGCCAGTATACCTTAATGGGATAGCAATAATTGTTGGCAAGTACTGATAGCTGGTTAGTGACCTTCTGGTGCAAATGGGAGCTGTTATGGATGAGCATGAACTAACTACTCTTCACTCCAAGTGAATATTTGAGACAGGCTCTGCTATTTCAGCACAATGGGAATCAGCTTCTTGGTGTCCACTGCAACAGCTAACACAAAAGCTGTAGATTTGAAGGAGCCTCTTTGCCCTTTTGGGATTCTGGATCAAGTCAGCACCAGGGTTTTCAGTTCTGCAGCCTACCCAAAGTGCCTCAGTTACCTCAGATGACCAAATTAATCTCAATCTGTTTAACTGGGGCTTTTGCCAGTCAGCAGTGAAATGCCCAGGAAATGCTAGAAAATGCATTCATTACATTAGTGTATACAATACCCATTAAATATTGAATTAAGGCAGTATTACAGATATAATTTCTCAGTGCTTCTAAAAAGCTATTAAAAGAACCTATAAGACCTCATTCAAAACTTAAGTATTAATAAAATAAAATCTAAAAATTAGTATTAATTTTCTGCTAATATAATCTTGTATTTTTTTTTATTTTCATTCTTACGAAGTTAAACACAAATCTACAGACAGATAGAGAAAAGCATTGTAAATAACTGTTATTGCTTTAATAATTTTTTTTTCTTTTTTAATGGGATAAAGACTGTAATTCCAAAACCTTTGACTTCTCTCAACAGGACATCACATTTATTCCAATTATAACAACAGAGCTGATTTTTTCTCTTTATGCTGTAAGGCAAAAGATATTTTTCACCTCTTTCATCACCCCTGCCTTTTCTCCATGCGGGTTTAGCAATGAAAGCAGATTTAGCTCTTTCATTTAACATGTTTATTTAATGTTTATCTATTTAATATATTTCTTTAATGTTTCTCTTTTTTTGCAAAGAAAGCAAAGCCCTACAGAACAGGCAAGGGACTCTGACAGACACACAAAAGAGAGGCACTCCTACGTGTGAGGGCCAGTGTGGATGAATGCTTGCACATTTCAGATTCAGAACAAACTACAGCCACAGACCGTGCCAAGGCATGAGTTAGGAATCCAGTGGAGCATTTTTGGGGTGACAGCACACAGACCACTCACAGCTGCTGGAGCTATGAAAATTTATACCAGCTGATTGTCTGGTCTGACAATCTCAGAAGAACCTCAGAATTTTAAAACAGGAAGCTACTGTAGCACATTAGTAGACTTTGCCATAATGAAGAGGGTGAATTTGTTACTATGGTCACTAAAAGAAAACACAAAGAACAAGGTGATAAACTGCAGTAGAGTGCATTAATTAGCATCTGATCTAAATCAAAACCAATGGAAGCTTCACTGTGGCACCAGCTTTTCACAATGAAACCTCTGTTAAACATCGTATTTTAAAATATTTCTAGAAACAGGTTGTCCTTCTCTTTCATGATTACCCCCTAATAGGAAACTGGTTCTCCTTGAAAAAAACATGTGGAAAAAAGCCATTGGCTTGAAGAGGGAGAAGGATGGAAAAATAGTTAGCAAATTGCTGCTTGAAATCTGTCAATTTGCATTCCTGCTCCAAAACAGAAGAAAAAAGGACACTAAACTCCAATGCTGGACAGTGTAGCTGAAATCAGGCAGGCTGTATCGAAAGGTATCAACAGGAGAAAAAAGTTGTCTCTGCTCCCATCCTAAACCTTTAAAGTTACAGTGTTCCAGTGCCTAACTCTACCTTCCTAACTGAAGGTGTTGCATCTCACTCAAGGCCGCTACTTCTCAGTCTGTCTTGACATCTGTGAGAGCTTAATGTAGCTTGAATAAATTGCTCAGATCTCCTTCTACATCTTGCACCCCAATTTTTTTTTCAATTAGATGACTTTTCTGACCCCCATGGTACTGCATGAACATTGGGAATTTTTTTTAATCCTTGCTTGAAGTAATGGGGTCACCAGGGAGCACCATCAGACGCAGCAATTCTGCACTCTCTGCACAGAAATAACTAGTAAAGCAATCTTGGAATTGGAAGTTTGAGAGATTTGCAGAAATTAGGATGGCAACTAGCTTAAAAGTCCTTACATGGTTGCAGTGGAATGACTTCTTTATTAGCACGCACCTCCAAAAGCTTAATTTATGAAGGTATTTTTGAAGCAAGGGTTTGAGAGTATGAAATACATCACAGAAATAGAAGTAGGAGTTTCGGTATTAAGTAATGACTGCAGAAGCAAATCTCTGCTATTCTGGTAGGATATGAAGCTTATTATTAATACTGAGCATGATCCCTCCTACCTTTGAGTGGGATTCATCGCACATAATTCTGCTGACATCCAGAATGAAGATGTCCTGTGCATGCTAATAACTGTCAATCCCTTTACAATCACCAAAGAGGGACCTCTCAGCATATTCCATCTAACCTGCATTATGCTTTCTTACTTCCCCTTACAGTACTGACTTTCTCTTTGGTAAGTACAGACATAGGTGTTCAGATGTGCACAGCTATGTTCAGTCTGCCTTGACCTCGGACTTACTGCAGAATTTTTCACTTGAGAAAGCGAAAACTGACTATTTTCACTTCCCAAGAAATAGAAAAGGTAATTGTGTCAGTAGCCAGAGACACATTTACTGTGTATCTAAGGTGCTGGGGTCAACATGAGAAAAGCACGGATAATAGAGGACATTCTAAAAGACGAATGGTCATGGGGGTGTTTCCCATTCAGTCTGTGCAGGTCAGTTCACAGAGGGTTAATGCTCTGTGTGCACACAGACTGCTGGCAAAGCAAAGCCTCAGGGCCAGGGGGGCTGGATAGAGACAACAGCGTGCCAGTGGGATGGCTCTTCTAGCCCACCATGTTGGTTCTTCTCCATCACTGAATTTTGAGTCACTCCTACATGAGGGACTGTCGCTGCTCGCATCTGAAGGCCAACAGCTAATTTATTCTACATTATTGAGAAATCTATTTTTATCTTCTGCCCTTCGTTAATTCTAAGCAGCAGTCTGCCTGTTCAAAACACTATTGATTGACACTTAATGATACCATCAATGAAAACTGAATGAGAATTTTAAAAGGCATTCTAAAAAAAAAAATTTCTCAGACTCTGATGAAAATGAGCAATAATTCATTCTCAAGAGTATCTTGTGGTAGACTTTCTGGGCAACAGACTCTTTGTACGTCTATGTCTTGTGGGTAAGCACAAACCCAGCAAATTGCAAAAAAAATCCATTGTCTAAGATATTCCACTTTTACAAGTGACTGATAATTTCTTTAGACCATTACTGTACAAACTGCTCCTGAATTTTACGGCATGCTGTGTGTTTGACTTGAAAACTAGGAGGACATTTCCAGATAGAATGAAGCTGTTTCTGAGTAAACTTCAAGTTTTATTGGTGAGACAACCCCAGGATTCCCTGTTACTGTGATAAAAGCAGTGTTCTCATTTCTTACACAACACTTTTGCTATAAAAACTACACCTTAAAGAAGCTATTAGTTCAAAATCTTCAAAAAGTACAAGTTATTTATAATTTGGTGAGGAGCATTAGTATACTTGTTTGGTTCCCTGAAATGCAGAAGAGATCACACTCTGTTCTGCAAAATTTGCCCATGAACACAGAATAAAACAAGTGGTCCTAAGCAGAACCAAACAGTACCATTCACAGCCATTGTAGGCAATGCTTTAAGCTGGTGGCCCATGAAAGAAATGAACTGTTCCTGAGTGCCTTTGGAAGATCCATTTTCAGAACTGCCTTGGGCATTTAAGTTTATTGATTTCACTGAGACTTGATCACTGGAGACAAGATTCATCTCAGCTCATTCTAGTCAGATCTAAATTAGGTGCCTTTTCCAATAATCTTCAACCTTCACACTGCAACCCCTGACTTTCTTGTGGCAGCCTCAACTACTTTAAGCCTTTCAGCAATAAGTTTTCACTGACACTTTCTGTGACACTTGGAAAAGTCTACAGATTTTCTAGTTAAGTCTTGCAGCTGTTAAGGTTCATGGTTCATCACACTGTCCTAGAAAATATGTCTAATACAGGCAGGAAGAAGGGCCAACAAGAGGTGCGTATCTTTGCCCAGGAATTAGAGCTGGAACTTAGATCCTATGCTTGAAGTATACTTTCAGCTTTAATTTATTTTAAACCATAGCTAGCACATGAGAGGACCGGAATCTGAGTGTTTTAGAGTCACAAGGAGTTTCCTGACAATTTTCTACCTTAAGGCATTCATGGGAGTGTTATCTTCGATGTTAAAGGAAGACAAGAATCTTTCTCATCAACGTCTCAGAAGAATTACATATACATACACTTACAATTAATTAAGTATTGATATACACATATATTCCTAACCAAAAAAAAAAAAAAAAAAGAAAATCAGTAATGTCAGTAGGACAAATTCTCAGAAGGAACTCAACTTTCTCATGGAAAATGAGCATCAACTGTACACTATTTTCTCAAAGGTCACATATACCTGGTGATTTGTCTTAGAGACAGTCTGTGATGCTTCTGCATCTTCTTCTTCCTCACTGTCTTCTGAACAGGATTCAAACTCATCTTTATAATATTCTTCTGCAATTTCTGGGTCTTCAGGGATCTCTAAAGGCAATTATGAGTTTATAGAATATATAAAGAAAAATGTATGATCTTAGAAAGATAAAATGAAATTTATAGCACAATGTTATGTCAATAGCAATGCATTCTATAATTGAATTCAAAGGATAGGTTCTGAGATTAAAATGCTTGTCTTTGATGATATGATAAGCAGTGTTAAAGCTGTCTCTGGCAAAAGGTTAGATCCTCATCATATACAAATTAATGACCTTAAAGGATCTATATTGATATTGCACTGAAATCACTGAACTATAGAATAATTCAGGCTGGAAGGGACCTCATGGGATCATCTAGTCAGAGCAGGGCCAGAACTGAATTGAATCCAGGTTTTGTGAGCTGAAATCATGCCTCACTTTGGTCTTCTCTAACACATAACCTGTGGTGAATACAACTGCTAAGCCAAAAAGGAAAATAATATATACCAGGTGCATGTTTAAAAGATACGAGAAATTAAATCCATATATTTTTCCAAACTTTCCCCACTCAAAACAATAATGAAAGAAAAGAAACTTGTGTAAAGTCAAGCTATGCATACTTGGGTATAATGCTCTCTCAGTTTATTACTATCACAAGTTTTAGTAATAGCAGTGAGTGCAATATTAATATAGCCATTGAGTCCATGAAGTACAATAATTGGTATTAAAACTCAACACATTCGTCACAGCATGAAAGACATTCCAGGCGCTTTTCTCTGGGTGAAATCCTTTAGCGTCCTGGACTCTGTAAGAAAGGAGTTAGTGAAACAGCTCAAGGTGTGATTGCATCTGCTTCAGGGAGATACAAGAAATGATAATTGAAGATAAAATGTGCTTAATGTTCAGCTATCATAAATCACCATTGCCATAATTTTAGCTAATGCTGACTTCCACCACTCTCCTCAATTAAATTTGCCCCTTTAAAGAAATACGAACTATCTTACATTTTACTACATTGAAAGAAATTAAATTCAAACAATATGACATAAAAATTAATAATAGATTTTTTTTATTGTTTCACACGGATAAAAACACAAAGGATTCAAACAGGAGAATACAATTAGAATCCATTAAAAGACATTTGAGCTTGGAAGAAGGAATAACTCTAACCTTTGAGGCCTAAGAAAGAGAACTCAGGAAAAACGTGAAGCTGTATCTAACTGCAGCATTAGGTGGTTAAGCTCTCCTGCTGAGATAGGAGCTTTACTATCTACTGTCTCCAAAGTAATTTAAAAAATACTGTCTTTCTTTATAAACCTGATTTAGCTTCAAAATGCTGACACATTTTCACTCATGCTTCTCTTTTTTAAGATATTTATGGAAGCTGCATAACAGCATCATGTTCCATGTTGACAATTTCTAATCCTAATCCTCCTGTTTCCGTTTTTCACCTTTCCTACTTTGAAAAAAAAACCAAAACAACTAATCAATACATAAAGCTTCCAGGAGAAGAAACCCCCCAACCCAAAAACTTTTTCCCACAAAAGAACACATTTATTTTTGTGTTTAATTGCTTGAGTTCTACAAAGTGCCATTTGACAGAAAAGCCTAGCACTTCATTAAAAAAGAAACCTTAAATACCATTCCTTTTTACATGGAAAGAACACTACAAAATTAAGACACATCTCCTTTTCCATGTGGGGTGAACATTAATTTTTCTTTCTTGCAGAGCAGCTGTCATTCCTGCAATTAGTATAATTTTATTAGGTTCTTCTGCATTCTATGTGTATATTGCAGTGAAATACATACAAAACAGCCCATTTATCATGTTATAATACAAACATCAGACTACGCTAGTGTTTTCTGAGTCATCTTCTCCTCCCACGCTCTGCACTTGTTTACTGCTGTACTAAGAAATGCAATCCCTCCCCTTTCCAACCAAACAAAATATTAAGCACAGTCTTTTTACTCATAATTGTAACTTCAAGATGTCTACTCAGGCTCTTGTAAACTCCATACTTCGTGAGCATACAAAACTGCTGATGCCTTTGAACAATGCAGAGAGGCTGGCACTGGCTGTATCCCACTTCCATGCCAGCTTTTGCGTCCTTGTTGGAATTATCCACTTCACCATTTGTTACATTGGTTTGACAGCTGTACATAGATGGCCAGTTACTCTGAGCTTAAAAATACAATTTGAAATGCTAGTGCAGATGCTAGAGATGGTCCATAGTACACATATTTACTGGCCCCCATTCAGAAACTATTCCAAGTGACATTTCTGAAAGAAGACAGGCTGTCCAGTGGATGGGAATTTGGGATTTAGCTAATACAAGTTCTTAAAACTTCTTGGTTTTATGACTAGCATCTCTAAAGAAGGAGTTTTCAAAACTCCTACTCACTCATTCAGACTATGTGGTCCCATACAACAGTTCCTAGAGTCCTACTAAGTAGAGCCAACTCACAGACACTCATGTGTTACAGATGCAAAAACACATCTCTGGTTCTCTGCAGAATTAATCTGAGTACAGAACAGCCTATTTAGTTGAGACCCAGGATGGGATGAATTTCAAGAACAGGTAAGACAGCTCTAGCACAACATTTCCACAAATCAACACGGTGAGCTGTATCTGTGCTGGCCAAGTAAAGTCCAAGAGCAAAAAACTTGAGCAAGTTGGTATTTTCAGCTCAGGACTGGCAATGTCAGGGGAGTTTGTGCCCCATATGCTTCCATTGCCATGTCTCCAGTCCATCCTCTAGAAGATTTGCTACTTGAGTTCTCCTGATCCTGGATATTTTATACACACCTCCAATTTCCACAAAGCAGGTGGCAAAAGGCTCGTTACTGCCCGCATTCCCGAACATTAATGGTGAAGTTGCACACTTAGTAACATAGTGCAGCAAAAAACTCTTCGGTTTGTGCTTCCAGAGGAGTAGTTTTAATAAAAGTGTTGGTCTTTGGGCTAGGTCTGTTTGACTTTTGCTTGCACACCTCTGCAAAGCCTAGCATGGACTCCAGCGCTAGGACCTTGACCCTGTCCTGTATGTATTGCACTAAGGCCAGTCACAGTACCTTTTATTTGCTTACAAAGCACTTAATTCAGAACAAACTCAGCTGTAGCTTCTGTATTATTAGGTGGCTTAGGTACAGCACTGAGACATTTGGTACTTGCTGTTAGATATTCAAAAGAAAACAAGCTCTGAATAATGACGTTCTGCTTTAGATTCCTTTCTAAATAGCAACAAGACGCTAATAGTGGAATGAATGGTAAAAACTCATTATCTAAAAAAATCATACAAGCACGGTTACTTCCCAAGAAGACAAGCTAAACAGAAAATAAATACTTGTAATATTTTGCTTAAATCCACCAAGAGCTTGTTTCAGGTAGCATGGTAACTTGGCAACAACAATAACAATTTTCTCCAAAAGTATGAAAATACTTTGATAAATATCTTTAATTTTCTCTTGCCTCCAAGTCATAATTTGTGCATTGATGAAGCATTCCCACATTCCAGACCATGCAGAAGACAGTAAGTAAGGCCTCTTCTATTTATAAAAAGGAGAAAAAAGAAAAAAATAAAGCAGAATGGTATAACAAATATAAATTTTCACCACTTGTATTCATGGTAAGACAGTCACGCTTAGGTCTTAAGGACTACTGCCCTTTTTTGATTCAAAGGCTTCACTGCATCTCTAGAAAAAGGCAGATTTTCTCAGTTGCCACATTCCCATCTTAAGGAAAAAATAGTTTCATGTAGTTATACTCCTCAGTCTGCACAGTACCACACACAGGAAAGCGAGGAGCAAATCATTCAACTGCTCTGACATGTGCTGTGATAAGATATAATGTACTCCTAACATGCTGACATGAACCAAGACACTACAAAGTGGTGCTACCACACCTCTGCTACCAAAGATTGACACAGAGAACTCAAGAAAAATGAGAAGGCCAGGACAAAGACACTTGCTTTGTACATGAGCCATGCTGGGGACTGAGGCAGAGAAAATCATTCCTCCACCTTCTGCTTCTGTGTTGCACAAGACAGCCCACTGGCAGGACCTCATCAATACCACAAAGGTGCCCCTGATCCTTTCCTTTTTCTGGAAAAGCATCATCAAATACCAGCTTGATCCCACCTGAGCAGGAGTGACCTACTGGAGTGAATGGCACAGTGGCCCCCAGGCTGGGCAGGGGGCTGGAGCACCTGGGTGCAAGGAGGGGCTGGGAGAGCAGGCTCTGTTAAGCCCTAAGAAGGGAAAGTAAAGGGGGAACCTTACTGCTGTCTGAGACTATCTGATCAGAGGATAAAAGGAAGGTGAAGCCAGTCTCCTCTCAGAGGTGAATGTTGATAGGACAAGAGACAATAAACATTAGCTGGAACATCATAAATTCAAATTTGACATTATGGGGGAAAAAAAAAAAAAGAGTGTAATCAAATATCAGAATAGGGCTTAAAGAAGCTGCAGGAGCTCAATCTTTGGAGGTGTTCAAAACTTGACCAGACACCCATGGCCAACCTGATCTGATCAGACCTGCTTTGAGCAGGGGATTGGACTAGACTGCCAGAAGTCCCCAGTGACCTAAATTATTTTATGATTCTGTGGTTACATGATGCTTCACGAACAAACAGTTCAGAATTACCCCAGATGTGTTTCTGTGTGTTTGCATATTTAACATACACACTCACAAGTTAAGCAGGAACTTGCCTGTTTCTGTATGCCCCTGCAATGTGGACACAGCCTCACAGATTACCAGCTAAAGGAGCTGGTGAACAGGGCTGGCCAGCACTCATCAGAGCAGCACATCAGTTATCACAGAGGGAGAACACAGAAAGGGATTTCTGCCTTCAAGAAAGAAAACAGAAAGAACTGGAGCACTGTCACTGAGAGAGAAGTCTGAAACAGTGACATGTTTCCCTGAGCTACATAATCCTGAATGAGAAATTCTACTGCAAAGGAGAGCAAGGGCTCTGCGCCCCTCTGCAGTTCAGGTCAGTACTCGTACGACTAGGAAAAATAAAATAACTCCCTTATTATAATTGAAGCTCACTCAGATTCATTTGGGTTTTGTGTTGGTTTCTTCCCCCTAGTACATGACAAAATCCTTCAACTTTAAAGGTTTCAAAGAGAATCAGCATCCTTTGGTCAGCTATAGACCATATATGTGTTATCAAGCTCTGAAGCTTCATTGTTCAGAAAGCCAGTGGAACCTTTTGTCCATCTCTTCTAAACTAGGCTGAAAAAGAATCTCAGAACATGTGTTTAAGAAATGAACTAGGGGACTTACAGGACTTTTGTGCCCATGAAAGTCCTGTACGATCCTTTCAGATAAGCACAAAAGGGCTATGAATTCATTAAAAGAATGACCTTCTGACGTGGCCGTGTATGGCTTAGGCATAAAGTAAAATGGGTTTTTCTAAATGAGAACCAGAAATACAACCAAATTTAAACATTAATACTTTATAATTCTCCTCTTAGCCTTTTAAAGAAGGAAAAAAGCTTGAATTCACCCGTGGGCTTCACTGAGTGATGAATTACCTATTGTGAAATGTCTAAAAAAAGAGAGAGATAAAGCAGATGTAAATCAGACTGGCCTTATGGGGATCATCTAGTACTTGATGTTACAAAGGAAGTAGCAAAATGTTTTTCCAAGAAAAAATTATTTTCTGAACCAAAATGAAATTTCTAAGAAAAATGTTTAATTTGAAGGACACATTTCTTTTCCTTAAACCTTAAACCTCTTGGTATTTTATCAGTAAGTACAGAGACAAAGCATGAGAGGAAAAAAGGAGCTGCTAAAAGTTGTTGTTAATAAAAATGAAGAGCAAGTGGGAACATTTTTGACGCATTTTTTCCCCCTAATTTTTTAAGTGGTTGGTTGTTTTTATTTCTGATTTTCTAGTTGTCAGGTAAACAGAAATAGGAGCTCTGGTAGGCAGTGACAATGAAGTCATGCTGCCTTTAAAACATTGTTAGAAGTTCAGCAAATCTAAAAATGTTCCAGTTATTCAGAAATCCTTTTAGTACTGAAGGGTGAATGAGGAGAAAGAACAATATAACAATGTAGTCAATAACAGGGAGAACTTAGTGAGTCTTGGGAGCAATTCCCTTAGGAAAAAGAGTCCTTATTAGTGTAAAGGTTGCCCTATTATTTCAACTGCTTCCAGCAGAAACAGTGCAAGAGATGTAAATTAAAGGAAAACTGACCACAAAGATACCTTATGACATCAACTTAAAAATGCCTTGGCCCTTGAGTTATTTTTAAACTTTTTTGATCAGTCAAAGCACACTTTCCAATAAAACTCAGTTTTCCTGATGAATCTGGCAGAGACTGCCTGATACTTTCCCTTTCAGTCTGACATCAGTGTTGGGAAGGAAGAGTCCACATGTTAACACAAAAAACCTGCCCTTTCCTTCTCCCTGAGATTTGGTTCAAGAATATGACTTTTAAGACTTAAATTGCACATATTTTCACAACTAGAAGTTACTGAAAGAGTAGAAAACAAACGGAAATGGTTCATATCCAAAGCTGGTGTAAGCAGTTGTGCATACAAGAGTCCGGATGTAGCAAAGATGCAAAATACATTTAAATTGGATATAAACAATAAGTTATAGGTAGAACAAGTCAAAAACCAAGTAAATTATTGCAACCAAGCAAAACTAGGAAAAAGGTATTGAGCTCTTAAACACCCAGATAAAAATAAGTGGTCAAAGCCAACATATTTACAAGATTGCAGAGGCACACTTTGCTCTGTGAAGCAGAAAATGTAGCAGGAGAATTGAACTAAGATCTTCACTGCTGTCACCTTCTCACTCCTTCCACCTCACTGTCTGACAACCCCATGCACTGAAAGCTAAATTGCCAGAAACTGCAAACTAATTCACCATTTACAGCTACTTTCTGAGCAAATGCTCCTTCACTTAGAATTGGCTACAGCTTCTTATGTCACCATATAACTTAGCTCCCCAGAAATGCTCTTCAGATTGATAAGCAACCCATAAAATTGAATTGGGGCTGGAGTGGGAGCCCTTATAAAATGTTTTTCAACACCATCCTGTTCACAGATGCTTTGTTTGCAAGGAAATGCCTGGTGTGCCTTTACATCAGTTTAACCTTGAGTCTAAAGTGCAGTGTAAATATATGTTGCTCTGTAAGTAGGACAACTTGAAATAAAAACTAGCTCTTTCTAAGAGAGATTTAAAATACTGAAATTATCTTATAATATCTGCTATAGAATCTACTATGCAGTATTTTTTTGACATATACAATCTCAGTGCGTTTGCTTCTATATTGTTTCCTAAAGTCACACTGTGTTTTGTAAATGTTCTGTAACATAATGCTTTGGAAGGAGTGAAGGGAGTTCCTACGTAGGTTTTAAAAAGACTTGGCCAGGAACATTTTAACTGTAGTCATTGACCAAGGTGAATTTTGAGGTAGGCTCTATTTATCAAGGCCAAACGAAATCAGTACAAAAAATAGACCAGAAAAATACAGGAGCTATACGGTAACATAATTTGCTCTTCCCACATTTTGAAAGCATTTGGAGTTTTTTACATAACTGCTGTGTAAAGACTTCAGGCCACAAGCTTCCCCCTGTGAAGCTGTATGAGCAAGTAAGCTGTACAAGAAGAAAGCTACGAATTTTTGTGAAGCTATTAGAAGGTTTAGTAGCTAGGGCATGTTGAACAGTACATAGACTTGGACAAGGTTTCCTGAGGAGGTTATGAGTAGAGTTCAACTCTGCATGCCCTCAATTAAGCTAAAGAGTTTGAGCAAAAACTTGAAAATAATGGACAATGCACAGAAACCTCTACATGTAGTTTTCTAAATTACCATAAACATTGGATTCTGAAACGCCATAACATCCCCAAGAATATGTCTTTAATTCTATGCTTGCCCTCGTGGAAGAAGAGATTAAATGGGGAGCTACAACCAAAACAAGAAATCAGCTCTCCAAAGGTAGTATTTCTAGCAAAGAACTTCTTAAACAAGAAGAATAATGCGTCAGACAATGTGAAAAAACCCATTTTCCACTTTCTGGCTAAAATTTGCAAACTTCATTAAATCGTGCTTTTGCTAGAATAAATCAGATTTACTGTTTCTTTAATTGAATCTGGGACAAGTTGGGCTCAGTGTGAAACCAAGCAATGAAAACAAGAGACAGATGAGGAGGTCAGAGGAGCACACTACACCCTCAGATCCTGCGAGAGTCTCAGGAGTTTTTTCACCCCATGTTCCAAGGACAAGTGTAGGACTGGTAACTGCAAATGCCAGAACTAAACAAGCAAGTTTCTCTCTGCAAGCATCCCACGCTGTCATTTCAGCAAGTAGAAAGTCAGGGAATATGCCTTATGATCCTGGAAGTAGGGTAACCACATGAAAGAGACCAATGGGTAACTCACAGTCACTGCAACATTATTTTCTTAATTGAGACAAGACTGTCTGGTTACAGAAGATACTATAACAAGAATAATGCAGAAAGGTGCTTAATGCCATTACTATAAGTACTATTCTGGTTTATTTTGACTTGCCAGACTGAAAAACAAAACAAGACTTGATTCTCCTAAAAGCCTTTGAGCGGTGTGATCACTTGTATGATCGTATTTTGGAGTGTTACTCAGTTACCCAATCAGTATGCATAAGGCCTGATTTACAGGCACTAAACTAAATGTGCATGTGCATAGATGCTTAAAGATGTGCTCAGAAACATTACAGGCTTTTAACCTTCTAAGACTTACAAAACTACCTTGAAAGTCCTTCAACAAAACTTGTAAAAATAACAGAGTAGAAAAAACCCACAGTATTTTATGAGTGAACATTTCCTATTTGAGAGCCAACTGAACTTTGCCCACCTGAAATTCAAAGCAATATATCCAGAACTTACAATTAGCAGTGGAAATATAGAAACACTGTATGCAATTACTGTAACATACTTAGCTATTTTGGAACCGTAGTGAAATCACGTTTGCCAGGTGTAATGTATTGCAACATATTAAGCTATGGAATTTAACATGTTATAGTCAGATATAAAAAGCAATATAATACAGTTTAGAAAGATCATATAATATGCCCCTTTATTTATTTGCCTTTAATTTTTTACGCTATTTTTCTGCACAAAGAATTTAAATATCGCAAGTGTTTAACTTAAGCTATTTCCCTCTTTTAACTTGACCCCTTTCCACAGTAACATGTCTACCACGCAAACATGTCTATTAAGAGCAGAGCAGTAGCTTATGCAGAGCTGGGATCTTAGAGAAATGGGCATGAACACAGGTGAAGCCCCAGTTAGCACTGTACTGACAATCCAAAAATGCAAGACACAGTATTTTATTAGTGGCCCTTATGTCCAATGTTGTTTTGCTTTGTCTTCTTCATTCCAGGCAACGAAGTGGTGCAATGAGGACAAGCTCTTAGAAATAAGGATCCACTTGTGTAAATAATTTCTTGAATACCTTTAAAAAAAAAAAAAATCTTCCCCACTCTTGTTTACCATGTCTCATCAGCTGTGAAATTGATATGAATATAAAGTGGCACTTTTAGCCACGAATGCTAGTGCATGGCTTTAAGTTTTCATGCCTGTTAGACTGTAGCTTGTTGAATTTAACTCTCCTTATGGCTCCTGTGAAAAGTCTGGGGTTTTGGTAATGGAGATAGCTTTGTACTCAGTATCTTTCGACTGTAAAAACTGATCCAAATCAGAAGCATCAACAATGATGGAAAGGAAATGGTAGCTTTTGTTGCATCCGTAATTGTGCTGAACTATCTGGAAGCACTTTTAGATACAGTTTATGATTTTGTAGCCAATTTCAAGGCAAGTTCCACTGTAGAAATTTAATCACAAACCCTGAACATTTAGCTATTACTGCTGTATAACAGGATTATACCTTGCTCTTCATGCTATTTTCAGCTACAAAGACTGAGCTTCTCTACCTAGAGGATTTTCTAGGTAGCAAACTAAGAAATTTCAGATACTCCACACTAATTTCCCACATGGATGTTCTGATGCAGATTTCTCTGGATCTTTTACAACAAGTCTCCATAACTATTGTTTTCTAATTTATTAAGTATCTCTGAAAACTTGAAGCCGGTCAAAAGAAATCAAGTTGTGCACAGAATCGAGAGGAATTATGCTGTAAAATCTGGCTTCGTTAGAAGACACTGCAACCAAAGTGAAAAGACCTGCACTCAAATAACTGATGTGATGTAGCAACAAATTTTCAACCCTACCTAGCCCAGTGTGTAGTAGCACACACAGAAAAGCCACGTTGGCCTATCAGTGGAAAATCTAGGGAAAGAATGACCTTTAGCATCCTAAACTCTCAATATCTAGTTCCCTGGAAAAACGGGTCTGAGCTTTTCTGATTACTCTTTTATAATCAGAAAAGTAGACTATACGCTCAATAAAGTAAATTAGTAGATAAAGATGAACTATATTGCTATATTAGGAAGTAATACATTACTTTCATGATGGTCCCAATAGCCTTTTAGGAGGAGGCCACATCATTAAGCTTTAAACATCTAATGAACCTGCCCAGATGGAACTGCCTTGTTCTAGCTGGCACAGGAAAACACCGACCATATTCATCCATAACATCAAGGCTAGGTGTAGCTCATTGACACTTTTATAATTTTGTTGATAATTTTTTGCTCATGTTTTAGAAAATAAATTATTTTGTTCCAGCTGCACTCACTGTCATTCATGGAAATGAGCAGTTAAATATGCAGACTTCCTTTTCACAGTTCTTTTTTTTCTCTTAGACTAACTGACCTCTGGTTGCCAGCACTACAATATAATTTGCCTCACCAGTATTTTCACAAAACCACTATTGAAAGATAGATACATGCACTGAAAATGCATTAATCTTCAGAAAAATGTACATTGGCATATCTATCACTGTTCAAATAGAGATAGTTTCTACAAAAATGGGTCAAGAGATGGGGGGGCAGGTGATGTTAAGCAATTCATTGCAAAGTGGTTTTTCTTTTTTATGATAATAAGAGAGGATGAATTATTTTCTAGGTAAGTATCAGCAAGAACAGGGAAATACAGGTACAAGTTTATCGTGACACATTTTGCATTGCCCATTCCTGTGTCATTGGCATGACTTGCAAAATATGTCTTTTAACAATCAGAAATAATTGTTGAATAAAATGAGCTGGAGAAATGAAGCAGAAAACAAAAAATCCAAATTAAAATACAAAGGGAATTGTTAGGTATTCCATTTTACGCTGCTCCTTAAAAATAAATGAAATGTAGAGATACACATACATATATTTTCAACAGACAAATATTTGCATTTAACACTGACAGTGGCTCAGTGTTTCTGTGTACAGTCTCAATACAAGTCTTCATTCAGCTCTTTTGTCTCTTACTTGTACTTGGTGAAACTGGAGGTGGAAGAGACACAAAGATATCTACAGTAAACTAAAATTATTCCCAGTAGTTCAATATATTCTTAACTGTTCTGTCCACACTAGTGTTAAATTATTTGTATGATGACAATTACATAAATTCCTGGACACATAAGATGGAGACATCTACATTTTTCAAAGAATATTAAACACAAATATAAAATACTTTTCCATAAAGATCTCATCATCAAAATGCAATTTGTTTTAACTTTTGTTTCCAATTAATGAACCTAAAAAAATTATTGCAGATTAAAGCTATTACACAAAATATGCCCAAATTAAGAAAGCAATTTTTTATTGGTTTATATTTACAAAAGTTTACAATTTCAAGGAATGCATTAGTGGTCAAAGTAGCTGAAAAATACAGTAAGAGTATATATTGTTCCAATGACACACACAATATACTTCAGTTACTTACTTAATATGATTAATAGTAATTATAGAAGTAATTTTTTTCTAGTTTTTGCTTAGCCACCTCATTGCCTCTCTTTTTACATTTAAAGGGAATATTTTTTAACTCTAGATGGTATGATTAAAGATCCAAAACTGTTAAGAAACTTATTATAGTAACTTAAGAGATATATAAATTTAAAGTGCATTTTTAAACCTTGGCTATTGCAAGGACTGTTACCTATCCATCTGCCATGACTGTCTGAAGATCTCCAGTGTGGAGAAAAGTCATAGCCAAATCAAAAGAATCCTTTGTTCCAGTATGCTGCAAAACACAGCTAGATCAAGGAACTGGAGAGACAAATCCCAGAACCAAGATAATGCAAGAACAAAAACTACATGACCCTGAGTACTGGAATAGTGGAAAATGAGAAAATTCAAAGAACAGAGCCATGAGTTTAAAACTTAATAGCATTACAACCAAAATAGTCCATTGTTAATTGGGAGGTAAGAGCTAGAAATCATCTTAAGGAATGAATAAGGAACAAAGATCCAGGTAGGCTAAAAGTTATCAGTGTTCAAATGTATGAAAAATACAAAAGTGTTATACAGAGGTTTATACACAGCAGGATATTACTTCTGGCTATAAAAACATGAGGAGAATAAGCAAATGAAGGAAGAGAAGTACTTAAGCTGCAAGGCAATAAGGTAATGCCTCTTAAAAATGTTGGCATGAAATAGCCAGGAGTAAGTATAAGCCAGAAATAAGAAGGTTCATAAACACTGCAGTAGTTTAGCCCAGGAATAGCTTTCTACACAGAGAAGCACGGGGAACTTTCCAGAGTGCATAAAACAGGTCAGATTCTTTAGGAAGGGAACAGTGTGAGTAGATGCCTATAGTAGTCACAGTCTGGACCTGGTGGTCAAATTGAAGCTTTATGCTTCTCCATGGAACAGAAGCAAATGGTTAGAAAGTGGTGGGATTGAGGGACAGCATTTTCTCTCTAGCAGAACACCAACAGAAGCCAAGATAATATCTCTGAAATATGTGTGTTTAATGCACAGCTTCATCTCTTGGCTTATTAAAACAAAAATAGCATGACTTGCTATTCACGTAATTTTTCACTGCTGCCCACTCCCAGGTTAGAACTAGAACCCATTTTTCTTAAGCTGAGGTAACACAAGCACAGAAGTATTTCAGAATTATTTCTGTCTGCAAAACTTCATGTTTCTTTGATCTCCTCCCCCTCCCCAGGTTCGTTATTTTCTGCTGAGGCATGAAGGATGCTGCAGAACACATGCCTGAAATCTCAGAAGTCAACAGGCAGAAAAGCAACAGCCACCCAAGATACACAAGCCATCGTAAGCTGGTGTGGCTTTGCAAGTGATATCTAAACAGTTACATTTAAAAATTGTGCTCTCAATCAATCCCACAGGACTGAAAAGCACTCTTAGCCTTCTTTGAGGGAAGAATAAATCTGCATCGGTTTGCTGGATGGTATAGTAAGGAACACAGTATTGAAAAACTAACATTTTTGCTGTTAAAAACCAGTATTTACATTGCCTAATCATTTCTCTGTAAGACTCAGATAATTTCTTCAAGTTTCTCAAGAACTTGCACCACTGAAAATCTTGATGAAGCTTTTCTGTAATAGACTGCGTTCAACTCATCATCAAAAGCACAGGGTCCATTCACATCTTTCACGTTCCAGAAAACAAACATGCTTGCAGACTAACAAATTGGTCAGCTATGGGTGACTTCAAAGAACTCCTTTAAATGGTCTACCAAGTGCACAGGGATACTAGTTAGAATAAAAAATGTTAAGGATATCATTGCTGATTACATAAAGCAAACACAGAGAGAAGCTTAAACTTCCCAGGGAAGTCTATAGCAGTTGAATACTTTAGACACTGCTGAAACCTGTACACTGGGAAATTCAAAACCCCAAACTGTTATAGTGATTTTTGTTTACCTAACTACACTACCTTGTTTTTCTGAACTTTCACTTATGTGTAAAGACCACTGCTAAAACTGGATCACGATGCCACAGTTTTTAAAACAACTTACTAAAGCTAAACCTTGAGCTTTGTATTTGACACTTTCCACAATGACATACAACTGTGATCCATAATCTTGGAGATAATTTTCAGTGGAAGAAGAGTGCAAGGTGTTTTATTCTCTATGCCTTTCCCTAATTCTTCAAGAGCCTGGTCTTTCTGTACTCCAAACCCATATCTTCTCTTTTGTTCATGTTGCAAATTTTTTAAGGACTGCAGATTATGAACCAAAGACAGTTTGACCTTTCCTCCATACCTATTGGGTATGGGGTTCTACTACTAGCTGTTACCCCCAGCTTCTCCCATTTCTGAGAGGATTTTTTAGGTCAGCCCTGAAATAATTTATAAGCTGTTCCTGCCTTTTCTCTTCTTCCTCAGCAGTTTTTAGTTATTAGTTATAACTAGGGAGCTTGTTATTCTGGTTTTCATTGTCTACTTCTGCTAACCTAGTATGGGTTAGCAAGGTTTATTAACATGTAAGACAACTTTCTAAAACCATTTCATAGCCTTGCTTCTACTTTTCTTGTTTTATTATTATATAAGCACTGATCAAGAACAAAATTCTATTGGAAAATCAACAGTTTCTACATTTTCAAATACAAATATGCAATTAATAACTTAATAATTAGGCATGTCGGATATGCACGGTTGCACTGAAATGTTTATAGAAGAGTATGAATACTGAATAGAGCAAGTAACAACTTCGACATCAGCTTCAGGAATAACAAGGTATTCACAAAGCAAAGATGAGAAACCATGTAATTTCTGATACCTATCCACAAAACCCTTTTGTCAGAACCCACCACTTCCACATCAGAGACTCTGGCCAAAGCAATTAAGCATGCATTTAGTTCTGTACAATGGATTGAGCCAAGTTTTGCATCACAGATATAAATGCATCTCATTTCTGTCATTATACTTTAACAGCTCAATGACCTCTAAAGGCAGAAACATCAGTTTCTTTCCTTTCATGCATGTTGTTCTGTTTCTATTTGGGTATCTTAGTACGCATCTCCCACCCACGTTTACTGCTTTCTCTCGCTCCTCTATTTGCACGTTTCCCCACCCTGCCCCCCCAGGATGTATTTGTAGCAGCTGGGTTCTCTCCTACACAGGTCATCTCTCCTCATACTGTGAAACACCAAGGCAACTACACAGACATAAATGAGGGTACATTGAAAGAAAAAAGCCATTTGCTCTTAAAAAAAACCCCCACAAAAACCTCCACCACAAACAAACTGATTCTGATGCCTTTAATTTAACGACATGTACCTTCACAGATACACACAACCAACACTAAAAGACAGTGTTATTAGAGAAAAGTAGTTTTCATATTTTAAATGTTTAAATATTTTTTAATTTTTAAATAGTTCATATTTTAAAAGTATATTAATGCATACTTGCAAGATTCTAATCCAATTAAAAATATTTCACCATAATAGTGCTTACACAATGATTTTTAACCATTTAAGACGTTATTCCAAAACACTGTAGAAACAAATCATATAAATGTGATCTTAAAAATAATCTGTTCTCATTAAGCACAGCATTTCCACAGTCTGACCCTTTTCGAAAATCTTGACTATTTTTTTGCCCGTTACAAAAAATACATGTTATCCAGTCCTTCATATTCTTTAGACAGTAGCTAAGTATTTGAGGAAAGTATAGATAAGCAGAGTTTAAAGCATTTCTACCTGCTTCTCTCTTGTTAAAGATAAAGAAAATGGCATGGAATGGGGAGATAATTTAGGAAATGTTTTTGCAAAACCAGTCATTTCATATGTGTAAAGTTTAAGCTATTTCCTTATAATTCAGCATGTCATTTTGGAGGTTATGTCTGTGTCTGCTCACAGAACTCAAACTTTGGGAACACAGACCTCCTGCCATGTAACCTTGCTGTACATCTGCTGTACACACATCCACCTAGATTATTTTCCTTTCCTCTTTGTAATTTTTTTGGCAACTTTACAAATCTGACCTCTTTTAAAACCACAGTTTCCCCACCACAACTATGAGGGACAAATCTTGCTTTCTTGGTAGGAATTTTCATTTCAACATCAAATTTTGAATTCTTACCGTGGTTCGTAAGTTCAGACACGCGGAGTTCACTTGTCTCGTTTCCACGTGGTTCAGCATGTCCTATGGACACATAGTCGCATGTAATGACTGGCTGAGAGTGAATGAGGTGTTCTGAAGTCTGCTCCTCAGATTCCTTAGTCCAGTGACGAAGCAGCATGGAGAAACAGGTACAAGTTAGAGCTTTCAGCGGGATCTCAATACAATGGTTGCCCTGATCTGCACAATTGCTGGGGTTTGTATTGGGCAAATACTAAAATAAAATCCTAACGTTTCAGCCATAAGCAGAGACAGATTTAACTTTTTTTTTTTTTCTCCAGACACAATGGGAAATAGAAACCAGAATGTATGCAAAAGAAAAGGTAGAAGATAAAGCACATAAACCCTCATTATTTCTGTGATGCTTTCATTGACTGTTTCCAAATGGACACTGTTCTCTCTACAATAAGATGTGGTGCTAGAACTGAACAAGCCCATCTTCTGTTGTAGATAGCTTAAAAGCAAAGGACAACAACATACACTGGGAATCCTTCCAAGATTCATTTTTACTAAAAAGCCAGTTGAAGTGTTAATATTCTCAACCAAATGAAAAGAACGCCCTGCCATGCCAAATTAGTGTTAAAAGGATTACAATTCTAAACATCTTGAAAATGAATGTATTTTGAACTTTGATGTCCTACATAGTCAGTAGGAACATTTCAGAGACCAGATTTAGATTTAAGGGTGACATAAGAAATATGTGCAATGAAGAGAGAGCCTGTTGAACCATATCTGAATAACTGAACTTGCTTTCCCTCACCCCACATCCACAGGTTCAGCTAAGCAGTCCATACTTTCATGTGCTTCCCAATTATTAGTCTCAGAACAGGACTGTGCCTCTAGTGCTAAAGAAAGCATGTGGGAAATAGAAAGGTGTTGTACACTGGATGCAAACAAATGAGGCCTCCAAAACAACAGCCCATACTTACATGGGGGACGTTGACATTCAGCTGCTGAAAATTACGGGACCTGAAATCTTGCATTCTTTTGACATTTTCTTGGTATTTTTCTTCTGCCAGCTGTCTGTAAATACAGAATGCTTGTGTTTAAGATGTGATAGCAGGGTGTGCACAAAGGGATCTTCTAAAAGCGGATTCCACAATGAAATTCCCATGTAGCCAAACATTCATGGCATGTACTAAAGATAAGGTTGGCTTTCATGAACTCGAAGAGATGTCATATCTTATTTCCAAAAACTGTTATATTTTAATTTCATATCTTGCATAATACAATTAAGAATTAGTAAATTATTAGTCCCAGTCTTTTTTATTTCTTCCTAAGGCCTTAAATACTTTGGCCTTTATTCCACCATGTAGGGCAGGGACCTTTCAGCTGTAGACAGGAATGCAACATTTGTGTGTTTTGACCTGGGGAAGTCGGTAACTGTGGTTTTCTGCATGGAACTACTTAAAACAGGTGCTACATTAAGCACTGAAAGCTACACTAAGCACTGAGTTTTTCCAGTTTTTCCAGTTTCTATTACTGTATTCCCTTCCCATCCATCTCCAGATTTGCACTGCTGAAAGCAGATCTGCAGTCTGAGAAGGTATCATTTTTGCATTGTTTCAAATACTTTCAGTCAGACCAGCTGACAATAATCTAGAGCTCCATGTAGATCCATTTTAAAGATTCATGACTGACGAGGTTTGAATGTTAATGTTGCCTTTGTATTACAAAACAAATACATTTAATTTTGTCGTTGGGAGGAAAAAAAATCCCAGTGAAAATCTCAATAGGAAACATAAAAATGCAAGAAAGCAAAGAAAATGAAAAGCAAAGCAAAGAAATGAAAAGCAAACTAGAACTATCCTGCAATTAGTATTACTTCCTAATCTCCATTCATTTTAAAAAAGTGAGACAGACATCCTATTTATAAATTTCATACTGGTACTAGAATTGGCCTAAGATATTACTGAAAACACCATGCAGAAAAGGTGTTAAATTTAATACTTTTTATATAGTGGTTTCAATTCAAGGAGGGTTTCTTTTCTAAAATGAGAATAAATTTATGTACCAAGTGCAATGGTTTCAGTCAGACACAAATGGTCTTCAGACAATATTTTCCAAAAGGACATGAAGGCCTTTAGTTCTTTGTTTCTAGATTTTGGGCATGGGGGTCACAAGTTGGCTCAAGTATTGCCAGGGTATGATTTTAAAGAACACATTTGCTCAACTGCAACTACTATTATTTGCAAGTATATGTAGCTGCAGAATTTCTGAGGCCGTAAATTCCAACTTCGTGTCAGCACACAATATTTTTCTGTACAAGGATGTCGCTGTCTTACCAAATTGCTGACATGCCTCGGCACAACAGGGTTAAGATGCCAGTTATAATGATCAAAACTAATTATTCTATTACGCTCTATAAATACCAAATAAATATTTGTTAATTTACATTGCACTTTGAAAAATATGTTAGAAGAAAACATTAAAAATTAATTAAAAATTAATGTGGTGCTCTTCCAATTTTCATTCATACCAAATTGTATATTTGAATATTTTTAAACTGGGAAAATATCAAATGTGTCATCAAAACAGTATATTCTGGTTTTAAGAAAGAAAGAAACAAACAAAAACTAACCAACATGCATAGAGACATAGCCTTCCAGCTGTTTCTCATATTCCATCAGAAACAGTACATAATGTCCTCCAAAACCTTTTATTATGTCTCACTCACTTAATAAAAAAACAGAAATCATAAAGCCTTTATAACATGTCCATTACCCCCCTTTGATTCTTTGATAAGACTATCCTCTGAGCTATTACCTTCTAATGGAAAACCTCTGTGGCCAAAACAATTGACAAAAGTTGTATTGTAACTAAATGTCCAACTCCTCAGACCATTCAATTCTTAAAATAACAAGTCAGTAAATAAAAGTCTTCTATTGTAACACATCTGAAAATCTCTCCTATACTTATTTAACCTGAAACACAGTGCTCAAAGAACCAGTTTTGGGCTAATGTTCTGCCTTTTTTCCTACATAAATAATTACTGTGATTTATTGTCATCCAAAATCCCCATTCACTTTGAGTAGCTGAAGACCCTTTCTATTTTTATTTCTACCTTGACAGTTCTAACTCTCTCATTAGACTATTGGATGGGGAAAGTTGCATGGTTAGGGCACAACTCACTTCAACTTCTTTGCTTTCTCATCTGCAGCATTTAACTTTCTCAGCCGCATTCGTTCCCGTGGTGTCATTTTCTGTACTTCAGACAGTTCCTGCAGAGTTTGCAAATGAACTTTCCTCTGCCTGAAATGAAACATGTGCAAACCCATCTTCCAATAAAAATGTAAACATTCACTATTTTGATTTGATATTGAAACAGTGACATTTCAGATGGAATAATTAGAAAATCGCTGGAACTATAACAGACTAAATAGACTTTAGTTTGGGCAGTAATGCCTCTTCTAAATTGAAATATTTAAACTTGGATTTGTGAAGATCGTGAATCATTTCAGGGGAGGATGGAAAAGGTAAAGTCATCTCCTTAGAAAAATAAATGTTGAAGCAGAGTGAAATATTTACCCTGTCAGGCTTCATTATTGGGCATATTCAAAGTACAAAGGCAGTCTCCAAATGAGAGCCACAGAAAAAAGCAATATTGCTTGTACATTTTACATTGATTGTTACAAGCTGCCTAGATTAAAAGAGAATATTAATGAGTCTTTAATGACAGATATAATTATCATGTTGTCCTCTTGAATTTCTGGTCCTAATCAATAATAACAATTCACTGGTGAAATGGTCTCCATAGACCATCTCTGAAAGCTGAGCATGAATTATTGACTTACATATTTCAGCTGTATTTATCAACAGAGGAGAGCTTTACCCGAAAAAGGATACTAACCTCAGATTTTTATCTCACACCTACCGCAATTACAAAAATTCAACCATAATTTGAAATGCCTTGGCAGTCATTTTCACTTACACCAATATATATTGTCATGTATTTATGATAATAAGTATTAATTACATATTACTATTTTTGCCCTTATGAGATAAATTCACTTCTGATAATCTAAGAGCCAGGTTTGTAACCATACAAATTGTAACACTCCTTTTGGACTATCATTCTGAAATCAGTATTTTAATAAATGAGCAGATTTCATTATCCTTTTCAAATAGTGCAAAGATATTAATATTAGTGTGAAATAGGAAATATTAAGGACACAGACAAGAAGAGTTCAATTATTCATAAGAATGGAACTAACTCTTCAAGTATGAATAATGTAGACATATTTCTTGTCCTCTGTAAAAAACTCTAATTTAAATTATAAGAATCTCTTGGGGGAAAAACCCATTTTTTCATTCAAGTCAAAGCTGAACTTGTACAGCTTTATGCTTACTTAAACATTTAAAATTTATGACCTGCATGAGACCCAAATAAAGTAAGCCATCAGAGGCCTTTACTAGAAGAAACTAAACTTAACTATATGTGGCTAAAAGAACTCCTGGTGAGAAAAAAAGTAATATTTTAGTACTTTTTAAAAATTTTAAATATAAAGTAACAATGGTTGCGGAGGACACCATTACAAGAAACTGTTTGTACACTCATTGGGACCAGAGTATTGATCCACTACAGTAGATGTGGGGAATTCACTATGTTTAATTTTTTTCTCCTTTTCCACTCTCTATCATTTTTTTCAGGTTCTTTTAGTTCATTTTACCTACCTCTTTAGATCTGAGAATTGCAGAAATTATTTGGCATGTTGCTTACCAGTAGCAATACAGACAGCTAGTGTTCTCATAAGTACAATGAAAGTCATGACGAGGTTATGAATTTTTGCATATTTCAAACACTTGGGCAAAAATAAGCAGACTGTAGCACATGCTAATTTACAGGGAAGCTTCTCCTAGGATTTTTTTTTTCTCAAAATAATGCCTTGCATTTTAAAACCTCCAGGTAAATTTCCATGCTCAAACAAAAGAAGTTGTCATTCATTGTTCCACAGTTTATGGCATCTCTTGATCTCTGCATGGCGGCAGCTGACTTTCTATTTCCTTTTAATAAAAGAAACTCAGAATGTTTTAATAAAAGTATAAAATCACAATATATTCAAAACAGTGACAATGCATCAGGTATAGGGCAACTTACCATATATTACAACAATAGAAATTGCTTTTATCAGTCTGTTCTAGAAGCAGGGGGGTCTGAAATATATACAGACATGAAGTCCGGGTATACACTGGGCAGGTAACAATGCTGCTTCCTCAAAGCAGCTGCAATATTTCTGGTGCACATAGAAAATTTGAAACCTTGCACCCACAAGAAAAAGGCATGGATTAAAAGTTTCTTGAAGATTCTCATACTCCATGTTTCAGTCAGCATTAAATGCTCAATATAATCCAGATACTGTTGGCATAATATTTGGGCAAGGTTTCAGTGCCCCAAAACTACTTATGGTATATCTCTGAGGAATTATATTTAATTTGAAAAGGCAGAAATCTTCTCAAAGTTAATTGAAACAACTTGAATATATTGAACATATATTGTTGGATTTTACATCAATGCTTGCAAAGTTCAACAACCTATTTATACTAAAGGTACCTATTCATACCAAAACTGAGAGCTTTGGTCTCATAAAAAGACAAAGACTTATCTGTCAGCAAGAGACAAAAGCGACAGGGCAGAAACCCAAACCACAATTTGTAGAGACAAAAGCGACAGGGCAGAAACCCAAACCACAATTTGTAGAGATGAGATCCTACAGATACACAACCAGTACTTATACTGGGTAAAATGATGTACAGAAGACTTTGCTATGTGAGTTCAACTGCCTGTACTCTGCTTTCCTCCTACCACTGATAGCAAACAAGACTTTAATTGGAAAAGCTGAAGATGGTCACCTCTTCTGAAGGGATGATTACAAGCAGCAGAATTGGCAGCACCTGCAAAGTGACCAGAACTGCAAAACTGTGGGTTCTGTCAAAGAGTATAGGTCACAAAAAACCAAAGGGTAAAGGCTTATTGACTCAAAAGCACTGCTAATCCTGGACTGGAGTGTGGGTTTCTTTATTGCTGTTACCTGATAATTCAAAAGAAATTACAGATAGCTGTTAAAGAAATTAAAGTTTTGCAGAGGAAACAAGAAACAAGGACATCCATTTCTTCCTCACAGGATTACAAACTCCTGATTCTGAGCGTGCTAGCTTCTAACTGAGCAAAACCTGTACAGAAAACTCAGAGACTGGAAGCAAAGGGGAGATCCAGCTGCCAATGAAACTGCAGAGCTAATTTAGAAAGGCAAAATTAAATTGCCCATACAGACATTTGCTTATAACATTGCAGCATTGTAATTTAATGCAATTAAATAATTTAATATATATTCAGTGCCTAAGAGAGAGATCATGTGCAAAGACACTACTGAAGTTAGAGCCAAGAAATATCACGGGCCTTAATTTCTCACTATAGTTACAAGACAAATACAATAGTATCCTACAAACGTATTAGATGAATATTAGTTTAACTCTATATGCTTTTTAGCTTGGTGTCATTTAGGAAACATAGCTTTCACATTCAATTATTAGCAGGTACAGAACCAGGAGCACTATAAATGATCCTGACATAACTAAAATGACGACTTACGCCTTCAAAATTTAAAGACAAAGGTCACCATTTACATACCAATTTGTACTAAATTAACATAAGCATATACTACATATGCACACACAATACACACAGTCATATAATAAAAATATTTGATCCACAAATTATGTATCTCACTAATGTGGTTTCTCTTCTGTGTTTCTGGGGAATGGGTCTCTCTGAATATAAAGCACTATGAAATTAACAGAAGTGTTAATTATATTACTTGGCAACACTGTAATTTCATATACTGCTGCCCATAAAACTGGTAAAAATACTTACACAGCATCAAAAATGGGAACAGTTTCTTTCTGCCAGTTAAGTGCCTTTTCTTTCACAGTCCTGTTTGTGAACTCGAACTGTGTTTTCTGCAAGGAAATAAAATATAAGAGGTATCAACAGTTGATGCTAAAGTTATCCAGATTCTTCAGCTATGACCCAGTACAGTCCTGATGTAAAACCTGACTAAGCAGTTTCCTTCCCCACCTTCTTGTAAAGCCAAATAATATATACCCTGCAGCCAAAAGACCAAAACGCATTGGTTTTTCATTAAAATTATTACTAACTGGAACAGTTTAGAGATATGTATATATACCCAGGCCTAAATGATCTGCACTTGTTACACATAAATGTCTGTTTTCCTTATTGCTCATAACATTTAAGAGGAAATACATTTGGCATTTCACGTGACAAGGGCTTCATTTCTCACTGCCTTGCTCCCCCAGTCATATTTGTAATACAGCTCTGAAAGTCCCCTGGATTAATATTCCCATGAACTGCTATCTAATTATTTTTCCTCAACATGTTTTCCTCGTTTTCATTCTGTTTTGGCAAAATGCATACTCAAATGGTAAGTGTACAGCTATCAATTTTCCTTACACACCTTTAGTTGTTCATCAATATAAGGGGTTTTTAGGATCTCAGCTGCTGCTGGTCTCAAAGAAGGATTCTTATTTAACATGCTGGAACATTAAAAAACAAAATTAATAATTAAGCGATTTTTCAAACTAACTGAAAAACCTGCTAAGCAAGAAAATAACATACCTGCATAGCAGAGCATTCAGTTTGCTTGGATATCTATCAGGAAGAGAAGGTGTATCACCTTCCACAATTTTTATCACAACAGACAAAAAATTCTGTCCAGTAAATGCATGGTTCATACAGCACATCTCATACAAAATGCATCCCAGAGACCTTGAAAAATAAACAAATAGGAACAGCATAAGCAATATTTTTGAAAGTAGCATGCATACTGATATTACAGTAAGTAAAATCCCAGTTGTATGCTCTTTTCTCCAGGGAAGGATATTTCATTATCATAGTATCCTTTTAATTTAAAATATTTTTATTCGGGTCACAAATTGATAAATTTATAAAGAGGATAAATCAACACTCTATTTCCATAGATTCTATATATAAATACACATATTCATATAAATATAGAGATGTGTGTGTGTAAAAATAAAGTAAAAACCCATTAGATGAACTACCTTAAGCAGTCACTAAAGAGTAAAGAATATAAATTTTTAATTAGTGAAAGACTGAGGAAACAGTTTAATGGTGTTTGGGCATAGGTTTGGTTAAAGTGGTTTTGCAAATTAATTTCTGACAACAGACTGAAGTTAAAATTCAAGTTCAAATTAAATAATGCCAGTTTCAAATAACAGAAGTGTCTTCCTGTGTGATTTCATTCATTTGGTCACATACTCAAAACAGATTATGAAACCAGTTTGTACTCAAAGAAATAAGAAACTTTAGGTGAGAGCATCATATTGCAACATCTAAAACTAACTTTCCTCAAAATTTTATTTGGAGAAGGAAAGAAGAAGTCTGACCATGTAAGTCTGGAGACCTAGCTAAGAACCAGTGTCAGTTTTAAATTGTTAAAAACCAGAAAGAATTATTCCAAACAATTTTAAAAGGCCTTTTGCTTTACCATCACCCTATTCACCAATCCTAATGGCAATCATACAAAATCACCAAGTTGATCATTTTCAAATAAACACTCTCATAATAATTTATATAATGACTATTTATAATAGTTTGCACTTCAACCACGTTCTGTCTGACAAGTGTGTTTTAAAAAACAGTGGTGTTGATCTTTCCAGGCTTTGAAGGATGCTCAGTGTTACATCCAGTTTGCACTCAGGAGAGCTGAGACACAGAAGACTGACTTTGTCAAGGTCATGGAAAATGCTGGTGAGAGCCAGACACGGGTCAAGACCGACTTATGTATCTTAATGTAGTAGTTGACCGTGGTATTTATCATTTACAGAAGTAGTAAGAAAATAAAGCATAGTGGTAATAATTAGAAGTATGTATGGGTGAATGGCTTTCAGGAAAAGGATATAAACCTTATCTTTGAAAGAAAACAGTGAACAAAGTTTCAATTATTCATTCTGGTTAAAGGAGAAGAATTGTTTTAGTCCATCTAGCATTAAAAGAACAAGAGCAAATAATTTTAAAGCTGTATATAAATACCGTGCAAATAAGGAAGAGGAGAGAGAATAGGAGCGCTCCACTCACTGCTACTTTTCAAGCAGCATGTGAAAACAATTAGCAGTGAATTTATGCTAAGGGCTGCCTAAAGACCAGCTAATGAGGTACATAAATAAGTGCCTAGTTTTTTAAAGATTTAACTGTCAAACAGCTTTCAAACTTCCCAAATCAGTAAACAGTAACACATAGATGATGATCTATATTTATGATGTATGTTCAAACTCTGAAACAAAATAATTACTACATGAGAAAATGCTTAAAACAAAAAGAACAACGAAAAAACTCCTACACACATAGCATCTAAGAGCATCAAATAAATATGGAAACCAGCCAGAGAGAAGAAAAAAAAACCGAAGGAAAATCCCAACCTGACAGACTGTAGTATAACTTCTTTTTGCAGAATCAATCTGTTTTGGAGGCTGCTTGATTCTGGCAGCTAAAAATTGCTTAATGAGCCATTAGGAACACAGGATTTGCCACATCAGGGAAGCTGATTTATATGTCTAGTTTAGTACTCTGACTACACCTGAGGCTTTGGAGAAGGATGAAAAGAATGCCCAGCACATTCTGCTGCAGCCAGGGCTGTGAACAGGCTACCCAGGGAAAACCCGATCTGTCCCATGAAAGATAAATACAGGGAAAAAAAAAAAAAAAAAAGGCAAAATGAGGGAAAGGAATAAAGATTTTAGTGCAGGATACAAATCCTTGGAATTAAATAAATATCTCCTAAACTGAGAAATGCTGCTCTGGGTCCCAGAGCAAGATTATTTCTTCTCAGGACAGCTGCTGAGCTGCAATTGCACCAAGCTTTTTGCCTTAAAACTCAGTTGTGTTTGTACATTTCTGGTATAAGCACCTTGAAAGGAGCAAGAGAAAATTTCTTCCTTATTCCCATAAGCAATCTGCACATGATCCAGACATATAATTTAATTACTTTTATAATCTCAGCCCACATAATTGCCAATGTTATAAAATTCTAAAATAGTCATTAAACCATCCAGCTAACACATTTGGTTTGACGACTCCCTATAACCATAAACACGTTTGACAAAGTTCCTAAACAGCATATAACTTCAGCAAAATTGTTGTATGACTAGTTCACGTTGCAGCTGCTTATGCTCAATTACATCATAAAATGGATCATCTGGACAGGCTTCAGTGTGTTCTCTACAACCTTGACTGACCGACCTGTTCTTTTCCTTCTCAGGAGAAATCACTCTGAGGTTTTTGGTGCTAAATGTTTGCATAAGCATTCTTGTTCTTTTAACATCTTCTGATCTTTTTTGTAAAAAATGTTATAGCTGTTCCAAGGCTATAAGATCCAAGTTCACTTTTAAATTCAACTCCAAAGGCCAATAATGTAAATGCATATACCTTTGTGGCTTACATCTCTCAGTCTGATCATAGCAGAAGTTCTTCAGAATTTGCTGGCTTCAGAGGAATATGAGGAATATGTTTCTGAATTTAATTTCTTCATATTCACTCATCAGCCCTTAAATGAGAACCCCATGCTGGCTGTCTTCCCCAGCCCCATCACCTCAGCCTCAACACTGCTCCTACCTGAACAGTGTCAGCAGAGTGGCTGGAAAACAGAGGGTGGACACAAATTCTATCACCATGTACAGAAGGAAGCTGCCATGAAGCATGATGAACATGATGCTCTTAGTCCTATGATTTAGTTTTCGGTAGTCCTGTGAGGAGCAGGGAATTGGACTCAATGATCCTTATGGGCTCCATCCAACCTGAGATAATGTATGATTTTATGTACTCATATACTATCACAACTCTCTCAGTCACTGTCTTCACTAGTTTACTGCTATTTTTGGTAACTAATCCACATAAAATCTGGCAGTAAAACAAAAACAAAAAGCCATTTTTGGATTGTTAATATTAAAGAAAAAGACAACCCAGGGGAAAAGCACAGACAAGCAAGCACGATAAAATCAAAGTCACAAGATCTGTGATGTAGGTAGCCCAATTTATGTACACTGGATTTACATGCGTTTGTGACATTACTTTGGAAAAAAGGAGAAAAAGCATTTGCTTTGCAACAAGTATTTCTGTTACAATTTTTGCCTCTGAGATAATTTCTAACATACAATATGCACAAATCCTTTGAAAAGTTCCTGGATGAAGTTTACCTTACATGCTCATATCTTTGAAAAGAAATGTTATTGCTGGTAACTGTTTGCTTCAGTTTGCTTGACAGATGAATGCAGTGCCATAGCGCTGGGGCCATGGGAATTCCTGCCAAGCCCCAGCACCAGCACTGGTCCCACCATGCAGTGCATAAGGCCAGGAAGGGACACCAGGACACCGGCACAGCAGTGCCTCGGGGCCACACTGTGCTGGTGTACCAGTGAACCCCCAAAGCCAATTTCACACACACATCACGGACTGATCCCGACCTGTCCTGGCCTCTTGGGTTAGTCACTGTCTCAGCTCAGCTGCAGGCACTGCTTTGGCTCTTCTCTGTCTGCCAGCTCCTTAAGGGGAAGCACTGATGGGTAGAGGGGTTGGTGAACTGCTGAACTGAGACCAGCTCCCTGAGGAAGCTCCTCACATGGAAAGGAGAAACCCCAGACTGTGTCATCTGCAAAGACTTTCACTTACAGCCTGGCCAGTCCAGGCTCAGGGATGATGAGGAAAACATGTGAGGCAATTTTAATTTGCCTCCTGTGAGTTTAAATTTGACATAAAGGGTGGAAGAGCAAAGAACTGCAGCCCTGAAATTTTAACTGAAGACAAGCAAAAATGCTGCAGCTTCTCTGAGCCTAACTGCAGAACTTCCATATGTAAAAACTGTAAAACATGAAGCTTTTTCCCATCTATTGACCTTGGGTTATAAAGGACAATACTTCTCATACCAGCTGCTGCACTATGAATATTGAAGCCAGTTTCAAAAAGCCAGTTGCAGAACATGCAAGTGACCATGAAAAACACAATGTGTCTTTAGAGCACATCCTTAACACAGCATAAATTAAGGTCTTTCCAATGAAAAATGATTAACTGAACGGTGAGAGAACCGTGACAACATAGTCAGATAGCACTGTCTTTTACAGAAGATATTTTACATTATCTTACATTTAACATGGAACCCCTGTAATTCTGAATTTTTGTGTGTAATATTTTGAGTCCTGCTAGAGATCAGAATGACAAACCTGAAGAGAGAACGTCACTTCAGGTACATGTAAAAGACTTGGACAACTCCTCCGCATTCCTCAGGGGTCAGTACACAGTACTGTTTAACATCAGTGTCAGCAACATGGACAGAGGGATTGACTGTATCCTCAGCAAGTTTGACAACAACAGGCTATGTGGTGTCATCAACATGTTGGAGGTAAGGGATGCCATCCAGAGGGACCGTGATGGACTTGAGAGGTGGGCCCACGCTAACCTTATGGAGTACAACAAGGCAAATTTCAAGATCCCGCACCTAGGTCACAAATGCAGACCGGGCAGAAAAAGAGAGCAACCCTGAAGAGAAGGTCTTGAGGGACGTTGGTTGATGAGAAACTCAACATAGCCCATCAATGTGTGCTTGCAGCCCAGAAAGCCAACTGTGTCCTGGGCTGCATCAAAAGAAGTGTGGCCGGCCAGCTGAGGGAGACAATTCTTCCATCTTGTGAGACCTCACATACAGTACTGCATCCAGCTCTGGGCCCTCAAGATAAGAAGGATGCAGACCTGTGCAAGTCCAGAGTAGGACCACGAAGATGACCAGAGGGGTGGAGCACCTCTTCTATCAAGTCAGGCTGAAAGAGTTGCAGTTGTTCAGCCTGGAGAAGAGAAGGCTCCAGGGAGACCTCAGAGCAGCCTCTCAGTACATAAGGGGGCCAGCAAGAAAGCCAGAGAGAGACTTTTTACAAGGGCATGAAGTGATAGGACAAGGAGGAATGGCTTCAAACTGAGAGAGAGTTCAAGACCAGGTTGGATGGGGCTTTGAGTAACCTCATCTAGTGGAAGGTGTCCCTGTCCATGGCAGGGGGGTTGGAAGTAAATGGTCTTTCAGATCCCTTCCAACCCAAACCCTTCTATGACTATATGATTCTCCGTGAGCAACTGAATTTGCTGCACAGTGGCCCTAGGACTTAATCTCATCTGGAGCCTCTGGGGTGGGTTCCCTTGTGTGCTCAGGGATCTCTTATCTTTTGGGCCCTGTTAAATGGGGGGAAAAAAATCAAAGAGAATCATTATTAAAAAATGAAAAGATGAAATAATGAGAGTATCAATCAATGAAATGAGTCCTGATGAAAAGAGAGCTTCCTGGCTCAGAAAAAGAAGGTGTTTGTAGGCTGGAGAACTAGTGAGTCAGGGCACACTTCATCCTTAATGCCCCTACAGTGAGGACCAAGAAGCTCCTACTGAAGGCAGTTCCACTCTCAGATAAGTGCTCTCGGTCATGCTTTAGAAAGATTACAAAATGCATGAAGTATAGCAGAAAGCTAGTAGCTACTGAGTTTGGGGTGGGGGTCTTTTTTATTATGTTTCTGTAAATTTTGAAATTTATAAATATGATTTATAAAAATATTGGGCCAAACTCTGCTTGCATTTACTCTGTACAACTTCAATGACTTACATGGATTGACAATAGCAACCACAAACAGAACTTAAAGATGTACCTTACATTCCATTTCAACTGCAGTAACAGCAATTATTCCTTACATTAAAAGAGCATGAAAGGCAGGCTCCCCTGTCTATTCACTTGTTTTGACATCTTTTGAAATCTTCTCTCAATATATTTGTATTGACGACGTGTATTAACTGGTATTTGTTTTGATACAGATGAACTAGAGAGAATCTGACATCAAATCCATAGCAGTCAGCTACACAGACCATGAGATGAGATTCATGACACATCTGTTGGCTGGATTGAACGTGTTAGCTGTGAAAAATGGTTGATATCATTTGAAAGCATAGATGATTGCTCTCCACTTTTAGAATTACACCCTGCAGTCACAAGTATATTCTGAAAAGGCAGAACTGAGCTGAAAGTAAACGATCAAGTAAAAAACACTATATTTCAGTGGCCAAATGTTTTACAAAGGAATTTTCATAATTTGAAATATTTATTAAAAAATGAACCTTCTGATATGCATACCTACAGAAAAAAAACCAAAACCAAACAACTAAAACACCTCATAAAAGAAAAAAGGCCCCTTACATATAGAAATACTATGACAGAATTAAAAAAAACTCAATAGCTTTAACGATAGCCTTAAAACATGAGATGTTTTAGGATACACATATAAACAAACCAGATATTTTCCCCATTCCAAAAAAATCATTTTTCATCTTGGCTTGCAAGAGTGCCTGCACACCTAAAAGTTTCCTGAAGTCTTTCAAAAGATCTTCGCTTCTCAACTTGATTCTTTAATCATCACTTCAGAAGTCCTGATCTCAAGAATTTGCGCCACCTAAGTGCAGAACTGACACTTTTCTTCCTACTTTTGAACCTTTCCTAAAACAGAGTGCCTTTTTGCTTCAGTTCTAACACCACGGTTATTCTCATTTTCAACTCAACTTCCAAGTACTTTCTTCCTTTTAACATTTGCCAATATGTTTCAATTCAGTTCCTAAGAAGGTCCTTCTGCTATCCTCTCAGCCAGGAGTCACTCTTTGCTCATCCACTTAGAAGTTTCACAGAAAGTTGCTTCTTTCAATTCATTTATCTCAATATGAGGAAAAAAAGAGATTTCCCCCTTCCTAGCAAAATCTGAACTTGGTCTACAACCAAGTACAATCCTGTACCATGTCAGAGACTGGACCTAAAACTTGCTCTTCTTTAAAGTCCCAGACAACCCAGAATAATAGCAAACTACATGCTTCTTAACATAAAGGGCAAGGCTTCAGATTGGCAACATATGATTCAAATATCCCAAAATAGTTTTTGTGGAGTAGTGTAAGCACCCTACTGAGAGAGTCTTCAAAAAAGAAAAAAAGAACAATTCTTAAATAACATCAAATGCTGACCTAGAAAATAAATACCTAATCAAACTAAAAGCTGACTACTCACCAAATATCAGATTTTGTGTTATATCCCTGGTGCTTCAGTACTTCTGGACTCATGTAGTGTGGTGTCCCAGTAAATGTGGTTGCCAGATCACATGAACCCATCAAAAGACAAGAAACTCCAAAGTCTCCTAAAAATGCAAGCAAAACCAATAATTTATTAATATAAATCTGTATCATATAAACTTTTTTTGTTTATTTTTAGACATGACTGTACATCCAAAAAACCCTGCCAGTATTTAAAACAATGGAAAAACTGATTTTCTGTAATTCTTCAAAATAAAAACACCACAGAAGCATAACATCACAGAACTATGTGGGTTTAAAGAGGCCTCACAAGGCCACCCACTTCAAACCCCTGGCTGCAAGCAAGTTTCACAAGGCTGCTCAGGTCCAGGTCCATCCAACCTTGAAGTACCCTCAAGGCTAGAAATTTCACTGCCTCTCCTGTGTCTGACTGTCACAGCAATGTTTGACCACAAATCAGAATGTTACTTCAGACATGATTTTTTTTAAATCTCCTTATTGACAAAACATCTGCTAGACTGTTCTATCACACTAAAAACATATCTTTAAAAAGTATGGAAATCTCACCAATTTTAAGAAGATTATCTTTCAGAAATATATTCTTTGCTTTCAAATCTCTGTGAAGTATCCGTCTGAAATACAAAAGGAAATTCAACCTCATCCAACTGGAAGCATTCACAGTCATGCAATAAGTATTTCTAGTATGTAACTTTTTCAAAAGGCTATCCCACCACTGCCACAGGCTAATTCTGCAAGTGACAGTGCACAGATGGTGGCACTAAGGAGGTGCATTCATAGGGACCCACATGCAGGATGAGAGCCTAAGCAGCCAGGGTAACAAAAATGTACCGGGGGATCCCAGCTTAAGAATATAGATACAGACTTAGCATGAGCTACAGAGGAAGACAGAAAGGCAAGTCTTCCTATCTGACTCGTCTTAAAAGCATTACATCTTATTTTCTGCCAGGAGAATGAGATGTCTCACAAGAGGGTAAGTGATGAGAAAAACAGCAGTAAGAGATTCTCAAAGCTCAGGGAACTCTCCTTTGGAGAAAAAGTATTATTTGAAAGACAAATATGGATATAGACTAGGCTAGTTGTTCAATTTTTACAGTAACAGTGTGGAAGACAAAAGAACTTTACAAAGACAGAAATGAAAAGAACAATCAGCTTTTACAGACTTATTTTTCTATCAAAGCCTGAAACAACATCGTAAGCTACACAGCATTTAAGGATATACAGCATCTTCGCCATTTCTAGAAATCTTACATGTGTGACAGTAATTCTGCAGCCACTCAGGAAAATACAACATCTCTACAAAACATGTTCTCAACTTATTCTTGTCACTAATGCTTCCAAAAGAATTGTTCCCTATAACTTCAACTAAACTAGAATTCATCCACTTTTAATATGACCGCTAACACAGAGGATTAATTATCAGCTCTGCTCAGGAGGAGGTTAGAATGGCATTTGATACATACTGGCTACAGAAACTGTATTTGCTAATACAAATACAGTAGTCATTCAGCCATTTAGATCATGTAAAGGGAGAAACTGATGCCTAAGATTCTTGAGATGTGGGCAGGAAAAACAAATATAGTAATTGATTTTAATTTTTCCTGAGCAATCCTCAAGGATTATCTCAAATTTGACTGAACTATTAAACTCTTATGCATTGGCATAATGAAATTATTTTCAAAATAGTTTCTATATTAAGAATAGAAAACATGCATTCTGAAGCACAATTTCAATACACAATTAAGTCCACAACTCATTTGAAAATAATTTTTGCAAGAAGAGAAAAAAATATTAAATTCAATCTACTCAGTTCACAAATGGAAACAAAACCATGAAAAATAATACTAGAGGACATTGCAGTATGTACGTAGACTGGGCATGAAAAAGAAATATTTCTATTTTTATGGGTCAAAGGAAAGAGTTCTTTATGCTTCCTATAGCAATTTTTTCTTCAATTTTTTTTCTTTCAATTTCGTGTCCTGAAAGCAATGCCTGTAGAGAAAGGTTTGCACACTGGGAAAAATAAAAGTTTTATTCAGTGTGCCTCCACTGATGTTTATAAATTATTTGCTTTCTATTTGACAGCTTTCTTGAGCAATATACATACACTCATCATACATTACATCAGTAAGGATATTAAATTAAAATGGTATTTATTATTCTTTCATAAGAATATATATGTGTATATATATATACATATAAACACACATGCAGAGTTTTACAGAAATCTTGTTGTGTTAATTTAGGTTCATAAAGTCTTTCCTTACCATTTATCACACAGAGCCTTTGAAAGAACTTGTGTTTCATATGTTTTCTTGCATACTGTGTTGAGCATTGGTGGGGTTTAACCTTTTTTATTATTACTACTTTCTAGAAATTAAACCATAGAATTTCGGAACCCAAACATTTCCTGAATATCTGTTATTTTACTAACAGGTACCTTTAAATATAAAAACTATCCAGAAAGCTTTTGGGAGCATATTGTTTTAAAAGGAGATGAAAAGAAGTTTGGGGCACATTAGCTTGAATTAAAATGTAATGTTCATATAATCTCATTATGTATTGATGAAAATTATTATGATGATGAACATTATTTGTATTACCAATAATTATAAGATGCTTTCACATATTAATATGACAAAGAAATACTTGTGGTGAGTCTTTGGAGCTTTTCATGATGATGTCTCTCAATGCAAGCCATCATGTTCTGCCATGATGTATCAGAAGATAAACAGCTTACAAGATGAAAACTTAACTGAAACTACTTTAATTCTAGGAAGAAAAAATATTGAGCCTGCACTGTAAATCCTTCTGAAGAAAGAGTGTGACTTCTTTATTGCAGCAAAAGACAGACCTATAAAGGTAACATGAATTAACTGTGCTCCAGTATAACTTGACAGACAGTGAAGTAGTTACTGACTGATTGTTTTGGGTAGAAATTGACACTTAAGGACAGTTTCTGGGCTGTAAATATATCTATGTTCTATAGAGTACCTTCTTGCTTTTCTCTTAGTCATAAACCAACAGGACAAAGCACTGAGCAGTGGGCAGGATCCTTAAATAAAGTTTTGTCTGTAACATAACCAGCAACAAGTGAATCTGATGGAAGCTTTCACAATAGTTTACTACTATGAAATACTCAGCAATTAGTTTCTCTTTCCTCTATCTGAAGAACTGTGTAGAGCAATAAGAGGTTCTGGATAAGTCTAATTCCTGTACTATCTGCTGTTTACATAAATGATAACCTTTGAAAAATCTCTATTCATAAATTCTTCATAAAGATTAGCAAAGCGATGGATAACATAAAGGTCAGATTTATTCTAATTGAGGTTAAATTAATCAATGGCCTCATTGCCTGATCGCTGTGGGATTAATTTTGTGCACTGGACGTGTGATACGCTACATGTATGCCAGAGAGACCACATGATGGTTTTGTGCTGTCTCCATCTAGATAAGACCACTGAACTATGTTGCCTCTCCCTTACTTGTCTTTCTCTCTCTGGTTATGTGATTTTAATTTTATAATTTTGTAGTAGTAATGTGTAATAGGCCTAAGTAAAGCATAGTATGGGTTAACAGCTGTGTTAGTAACTGTGTTTGTAGGGATAAGATGTACTGATCTAGTGAAACAATAA
>JAWWES010000081.1:42412444-42494592 GCA_035583135.1 Lophotriccus pileatus | reverse complement strand
TTTGTGTAATAGTATAAAAACTCAATGAAGAATAAGGGTAGTCGGAATCTGTCTTTGGGGCGCTAGCCCCCAGGTTCCCAGGCCCTGGAATAAAGCACCCATAAACCGACTCTGTTGGTTTGTGTCTTTCGTCTTTCGGGCAACAGTTATATCAAACACAGATGAAGATTGAATCTGTTTAATTCTAGATAAGTCAGCTTTCAGGTTGCAAATCAAAAAATCTTTCCAAAAATGCAAAACAGCCAGTAGACATTTGTGTCATTTTTTTTAATTCATGAAGTGTAAGTAAAAGATAGGAATGACTAACCTGTATAATCTTTATTATCACAGGAAAAGAGAAAAAAAACAAACTGAGGCAGTCAAAAAGTCCTGGTTTAAAGTAAGTTTCCAGCATAAGAGTTTTCAAAAAGCGTGGAAGTTCGACTAAAGCTGTACAAGAAGGACAACCAAGTGAATAGTTTATGTTTAAAAACAGAAATGGCAATTTTTGCTGCTCTGAAATAAAAACAGCCACCCACAGCAGCTGCGTTTGCTAAGGAATGGTATGAGGAAGTCCCAACCCACAGGTTACAAACCCTTCAATCTTCTAGTTCTAGGGAAAAGTTTTCTTTGCATTAGGACAATAACTCAAACATATATTACAGCTTTTTTCTGTATCAGTAGAGAAGAAATCATGTATGACTTCTCTATACAGAAATTGGGCTGTTATTATGTTTAATATGTTTATTAATAATTTCTCTAAGTAGTTCTAAATTCTTTTAAGCCTTTCCAATTTAAGCTATTGTTTGGCTCTAAACTAATAAGGAAAAAACCCTAAATTTTTAATATGCATACTCAAATAACACATTATGCAAACAAATATATATAAATAAAACTAAAACTGTGAAGTCATTTGTAAAGTGTCTGGAGAGGTACTGTTAAATAGCTATGATTCAAATGGAGAAAATTAAATGCTGTTTAGAAAATCAAATTGTTGCTTCCACTGGAGAATTAACCTACTTTTCAGGAAACAAAATAATTTAATATACGTATTTACTGAAGAAAGTTTATTTTAAGGTTTTATTTGGTTTTAAAGATCTTTTTGAGAACAAGTGGAAGACGAGTAATATAAAGAGAAGAGCAGACAAAAGGGATGTATGGGAAAACAAGAGATAAAGGAGGCATGAAGAAATACAGAAAATAAAAGACAAAAAGAATAAAAACCCAAAACCCATACAATAGAATAGTTTAGTTGGAAAGGACCTCCAGTGATCACCTAGTCCAAGTTCAATGTTATTATTGTTCTGCATCAGTCTGCACAATTCGTCTTCTAAACATATACACTAAAGGAAGGATTTCATCAAAACTGGACTTTACAAAGTACCAAAACTTTTAATGATAAGTTGTTAAATTGGAGTTCCAGAAAGAAAAGAAAATCTCCACACTGATAGTTTAGTTAAATTGTCAGGCTTTTTATTTCCATTTCACCCTGTCAGCCTGTGGTAAATGCTGGAGAGCACAGCACCACAAGAGATCTCTCTTCACTGTGCTCCCATCACTGCAGTCTATTGGGAAGCATTTCATGTACAAGCCCTAGATAAATTGGCATGTTGGAACACAAATGCTCTTGCATCCTGGACAGCAATTCACTCTGCCCTTTTCCCTCTACAGTCTGGCACTGTAGGTGCAAAAACTCATTAGATATCCATCAGTTTAGGTCAAACATACCCCACACACTTCAGTTCAACTCAGAAATGGGTGGTTTTATGACAGGTGACTTTCTCTCCTACCTACTGCTCTGTTGCAACTCAAGTTCAGGCAAGCCAATTTTGCCCAGGCCCTGAAAAGATGACAGCAGCGGGTGATGCAGAAAGGTGATCAGAGAGGGCTCACACACATGTCCAGTACACAGGCAACAAAGGAGCTGCTTAGATCACTGGAGTCAGCCTGCCAAAGTCACATCGCAGGCAAGAACTGCACTCATGGGTATGATCAGGCAGGTATTCACGTATATACACTAGTTCTGCTCAAACCATGTGTGACCTCCACATATCTGGATCACCTGAAGAATTTTTTTTAAGTTAATCTTTGATGTTCTGTTAAAAGTTATGTCTGTTTTCAAAGAAGGTATGTATGTAACTTCACTGATTTTAGTGGGAGTCCGTCAAGCATATATATTGGATTTTTCACATTAAGTATCTGCCAGACATCCTTGTTGATTCCCCTCTAAAAAGCCGACTTTATTTTAAACTTTTAATCCATTTTCTTCGAACAATATTGAACTCTTTCTGTTGTGATACATTTTTCATTTGGCTCTTAGAAAAATTGTGTCTAACACTAAAGGACACCTAGCACTGTGCTGCTAATAGATACAATGCACAATGTTCTTGCAGGATAGATAATTAATTACAATTGAGATATATGACATATACCAACTAAAACAGTTTTGTGAACAGAACTTTATACCAATACAAGACAATCCACATGGTTTCATTTCTGTTTGAGTATCTGCAACTAGTCAGTAAGTTTACTCATTCCCCTCCCAAACTAAATGGTCTCATATTAAATGACTGTACCTTTCATGCATATAGTTGACTCCGAGTAACAACTGTATAAACCAGTCTATTACTTGACTTTGAGTGAATGTCTTCCCAGAATCTTTGTACTCTTGAATTTTGAAGTCTAGATCTCCACCCTGAAAAATATCACAACATATTTGTACATTTAAAGCAAGTTTTTAAAATGCCATCTCCTTCATCAAAGTACAGGACTCCACTTTCTTAGACCTTTCAGGCTCCTTACCAGGTAGTCTGTAAAATTAATGCACACATGTGAATTCTGAAATGTCCCAGCACCAAAAGCATACACAACTGAGGATCAAAGTGAGATCAAGAAGTCTGTCTCCACAGGGAAGGTAGGTCAATTTTCTCTTAACATTACAGAATATCATCAAAGTTTTCAAGTGTTCTTACTTCATTTCACCCAACTTTAGATGTGTGAATCCGAGATGGACACCCCAAACCCCCTTTGTAGTCAACACAAAGTAACATGCACCTGTTCAGTGCAGTTATCTCTGCCATCTAGTTGTGTACCTTAGGAAGGGATAGATCATGTTGTAGAAATGCTGTTTCTCTGCCAAGATTTATGATGAGAGCCTACATTCACTGGCTAATATATAGACACCTAAATAAGTAACATCTATCTGCCCCAATCAGTCTGAATAAGTTAATAAATTTGAGAAAAATTTTTCCACTCCAGTCAAACACTGCACAGTCAAGAGACACTCTGATTTATTACATTAAAATAACCATGTCAGCATCAAAGAACCCATGTTGCTCTCTTAAGAATTAAAATACAGTCTTTAATTATGATACTTTGCCCCTCTTTCAAACTCACTTTTTCCAGAAACAAAGCAGATTTAAAGTTTCAAGAAGATGTAGCATGTGTTATTGCAAATACCTCATTAAAATTACAACTGATTTTTAATTAATACTGGAAATGGAACAATATGACACACAGCAGGGAGTGACAATAAACCAGAAAAAATATTCAGAAAAAGACTACTTGAAAACTGTAAACCAGACGTTTGGAAAAATCAACTGTACAACAACATGATGAAAGTGGATTTTGAGGAGACTTGCAGGAAAACTGTTCTTTTTGCTAAAAAAAAAATAGACAGATGGTTGTCAGCTGATTGTTTATCTAGTTTATAAAATGAATGGATTTTGTCTACAAGAAGGCACTCACATTAGTGGTAAGCAATGTGTTGAGGTAACTAACCCCAGAGCAAAGGGACTGTGAGCCTCATTATATTCTAATGACTAATTACCTTACAACAGGACAGCTTATTTGCCATAAATCATTACTTTTACATTATACATTCTGCATAAAATCAGAAGTTTTGTGTTCCATATACAAGAAAATAGTTGAGCCTGTATGACTGTACCAGTACTGTCATTTCCCATCATCAACCCCTTTGACCCATCGCATTGCTGACCCTCAACATTTTATGATCTCTTCAGCATATCTTATTTTTCTATTTCCAACACCACAGTGCTTCACAGTGCTGCTACAAAATAAGCAGGTTCTGTCCTCGCAGATCCATGCATTTGTGTCCTGTGCCTTTCACGTGAATTTGCAGTAATTTCTATGGCCCCTGAGGTTCTAAGTTACAACATTCGGGAGTGTGTTAAAAGAAGGCAAAAGTATTTTGTCATATAGCAAAAACGTGTGCTCCTGACAATGTCCTGCAATTTTTTAACTGAAATGTCTGAATAATCTCATTCCCTAGGGAAGGGAATATGGCTTCAGCTCTCCATCTGCCTCCCTGCTGCAGCCCAGAGAGAAAGCTCTTCTGGGAACTTGGAGCTCCCAGCAGCTGCTTCCCCTTTGCAACTCCAAATGTTCAACAGCTTCCCCCGTGGTTGCTTGCAGCAAAGCAGAGAAAAGAAAGAAAAATGCTGGGTACTCTGCTGCATGGCAACTAGATGGGCTGTGTCTGAGCCTACTCACACACCTGGAAAATAATGACTCAAGGGTTCCAGACGGATGCCCCAGACCATCCACATCCAACTGTAACCATTGCCCAAGACTGAGGAGGTGCCCAAACTTGTGCTACTGGCCACAAGGGACTATCCAGGTGAGGATAAATTAAGTGCAGCAGGCTCCAATCAGTGTTTCTCCCTGTCCCAATGTGGCCCCTCTCACAATAACACATTGCAATGAAAAATGCAAAGAAAATAAGTGCAGGACCTCCGGAGTTAGGGTAGTGAATACTCTGAAATTGAGGGACAATTCCTTCAGAAACTCAAAGGAGAACAAAAGCAGTTCAATAATGCACTACATGTGCCCTCACATAACTGCATGGCTTTTTACCTTCAAGAAGAGAAGAGTGATCTCAATGTCCTACAATACATTTAGCCTGGATTTGTGTCTAAAAAAAAGGAAAACAAAAACACATCACAAAAGATTTGCTGAAATACTGCTGCTGTGAAACTCTGAAAAAATTTGTTAACCCAATTTGCACTTGGGAAGGTCAGTATAATGAACTTCATAAGGGATTCAACAATTTAACAATTAGAGTACATATGGAATTTCCAAGCTGCAGTTTCTATTTAAATATCAAGAGTATCAAACACACCAGTAACTTATTTAAGAAAGCTTAGCATCTAGAGCTGATAACGTGAAGAAGCATTGATTGCTTTAGTTATTATTTTTGCTCAGATTTCCTTAGCATATGTGTACTCACATCACAGCTGAGACCACAGTGAAGAGACATAAATAATTGTCTGGGGAAAAGCACAACCAGTTGTGGTTTATAATATATTAAAATGATGCAACTTTTAAAGTAATAAAAACTGTATTTTATTGAAGTCCAATTTATACTACAAAATGAAATCCAAGCTTCATTAAAACATTTTTGTTTGAAATCTGCCCTAGCTGATAATGTTTATGTTACCCATAAGATTTTGACTGGGGGAAACTGTCAAAGAAGCTCAACAAGAAGATCAAAACAGAACACATATACTTATTTTCTATAATTCGGAGTGAATTCAGTTATAACAAAAGGTGTCAAGCTCAGCAGTGGAGACCAATGCTGTCTTTTTTTTTCTCTCACAGGAAAACTACAGCATGGGGCAGCTGCATTGGAGGTCACTATATGCTACTCATGCAAGAATGAAGAAAGCGCCCTGGCTAATGAATAAGTCACAGTACTTTGGAGAAAGCAGAGTAAGGCTCAGAGGGCAGTTCTGTTTCCATGCCAACTTAATGTCTGCTCTTTGTTTTGAGTCTGCCCAAGAGCACCAATTACTGCCAATCTGGTAATTATTATATGCATGAGAAACTGAATGCACTAGACTTCCAAACAACATCAGGTAGCAAAACATTTTTCTCATTCTCAATTTATGCATGGTTTAACCGGGGATCTTTTAGGTCAAAAGACCCAAATGCCACCACACATAAAGGCAGGTTATAGATAAGCAAATACAAAAGTATACCTTATGAAAATACTCCCACTAAAATAGGAAAGAAACTGTATTGCACTGTGTGCCATTTTGCTTTACACTTTCCTTGCCTGAACATTTGATGAAATAGAATTGCTTAAATGCAATCATACCACATAATGTGTCCTTTTGGAAAACACACATCCTATTGGACCAAATGTCATTCTGACCTGACCTAGCAGACTCAAAACTGAAGAGATTCAGTGCATAGCCAGTGAATCTATTTCCTCCTCCTCCATTTGACTTGCTCTAATACAATCTCATGTGTTTGAGTATATGACTCCCAGATCCGGTATCAAAACGTTTTCATGCAGGGTAGTTTATATTGCCTGAATAAAAACCCAAACCTCCAAGGAGTGATGGTTGTGACTACTCTAGTGATTGCTATCATGCTCTTTTTTATTCACCTATAACTTTATGCTGGGTGAGAAGAACAAAAAAAAAAAAAAAAGGAAAAAAGAAAAGAGAGGAAAATCAGTGGACAAAACCCAAATAATGCTGCTGAAATAGGCTCCTTTATTCCTACATGTTTAACTTATCTGGTGTTGGGCCACTTTGTACCATCATTAGAGAGAAAATTATGAGTGTGTGCGAATAACTGGACAGTTAGAATAATCCTTCAGTTCTGAGCTCTGGATTTCCTCAAAGAGTTGGCAATACTCTCAAGCCTCAGCTATCAGACATTCAGGGAATGAGCTTCTGTATGAGTGTTAAAATAACATGTAAACAAATATTAAGATTGCATCACAGAATTGAATATTTCAGATTCAAATTTTAAAAATCTCAGCAATAAATAGGGATTTAACAGTCATCAAACAAAGCTCCTAAGGAAGAAATAACTGTCAGGAACAGTACCTGTTTAATTATTCCCACCAAAGCCAAGTTCTTGAAGAAATGTGATTAGTTATGTCAATTCTAAATTGTGGACAGGCAATCCAGTAGCATAAAGATCATTAGCTTCCAAAGCATTTCAGTGTGGCTAGCAGAGCACAACTGAAGAGTTTGCTTCACAGTTTCATAAAAGATCGCTTCATGTATGACAGATTTATTTTTTTTGAAGAGCACATCTATATTTAATACAAAGTAGGCATTTGTTTTACATAAACTCCCAAAAAGCTGGCTTAAATATTTTTAAATTCTTATTTTAAAGCCTTAAGACAGATTTCAGCAATATGTTTTTAAACCACATGCTGAAGTTGAAAAATGAATGGTAACTATACTGTAATATATCCTGCTTTAATATTTTTTGTATCCACTACACTCTGGTCTTTGACTTACACTATTTTTCATTTCACAGAGCCAGTGTTGCTACCAATCTCATCATCCATGTGATCAAGCTTAAGTTTCTTATAATCACCTCCAAATAACAAGTGAGTTTTCTCTTCCTCATTTATATCACATTTCATATCATGCCCCCAAACTCCTAATCTCATCCTCTTACCTGTAAGTAGTACACATGTGGTACAACATTTCTGAGTTCTCCCACAGATGTGTAACATAGCTGCATTTAAGTCTTCCTTGTAATACTGATTTTAACACACAAGATGGACTTGGACTTAAAATTCCCTATTTTCTCTGGTTTGTTTTTCTATGATCTATGAGTCTCACTTCAGTGGCTAACATTGCTTATCTGAAACACACCTAACAAAAAGCAGGTGATACCATAAGTAACAAATAAAGTCTAAAATTCAAACTAAAACATTCTTAAAATGGCTTCTTAGAAGACCTTATCTTAATTGCCAGATTTTGTCAAATTTCTTGAGTCTCACCTCACAATATTCAGTGATGATGCAGAAACTATCTCGCTCCACAAAGCTTGCATAAAATTTGACAATGGCTGGATGGTCTAATTTGGAGAGTAGTTGTGCTTCCAGATTTGCTTCAACTGTTTCATTAGGCTTTAGGTTTCCAACAGAGATTTCCTTTAGGACCTTTCTAGAGGAAAAAAGAAATATTTATATTAATAAACCCAGAAAAATATAAAATCAGGTAACGTTCAAAATCCCATCATAATTTCTTCAAGTGCATAGTAATAACATTAACCAAATACCTGGCAATATGAAACAATGAGGCAAATATGGGTAAACAAAGAGAATGCATTACAAATCAAATAAATATACCAGTCACCATAGAGATTAAGCAACATATTAAAAATACTGTTTTGAAATAATTCTCCCACTAATTCCCTACTGCACAGTTTTCTTTATGACATGTTTTCAGTGCTATGGATTACTGCACAAGAATAAACATAAATAAAAAATCAAATCTAAGTGATTTCAAACCCACTCAGAGCATATGTTCAAGATTCAAATATGAAATAATGAGTACAAAGAAACTTCTCCTGCAGCTTCTGCCAAAGTCTCTTCATGGAGGCATGAGAAAAATCACAAACAATAGTATTTTTGTGACTGTTTTTCCAGTGATAAACTCAGGATGTCAACCTTTTTTTCTGAAGATCAGCCTGCTCACCTGAACATCTAAGTGAAAAGTGCAAACCTGGATTTGTGGCTGAACTCTAATTATACTGTTTCAGTAAATTCTGATTCTTTAGTATTTAATGTTTGTTTAGAGAAACCCTAAATCCCCTGGAAAAGGCTGTAAAAATCTAGGGCTTTTTCATATTCTTCAACTTTAAGATATGAATGTGCCACAGGAAAATTTGTAGTTCAGACTTTGCTCTATACAGAACCTGGAGTAGAGCAGTTTAGTGCCAACATAACTTGGGAAAAAACCCTCAGTGCAGGCCACCGTGAAAAAGCATATCTTGCTGAGATCTTCCTGATAAAATGCTTAAGAATGGCCACAGAACACATCCCATTTCCATTTACTTTACCAGTTGCTGAGGAATGAATTACTGGGCTTTGCCTGAAGGCAACGTTGGAGACTATCAGAGAATATAATGTTCTTTTACTGAAACAAAGTGATGAATTTCCAAAAACTTTTGAATATGTGAAAGGCAAGTTTCATACTGAAGGGAAGTTTTCACAGCACTTTTAGAAATTTCCCTATTCAATACTACACTGTTGTAGTTAAACATGACAGTGATAAAACTACAGTAACTCAATTGATTTAAGGAGGGGGGGAAAAAAAAAAGCTGTATTTCTTCATAAGAAAATTTCTTCCTAAATCTGAACAAGCAGTTTCTGACTAACAATGCATGAATTTTTACATAAACTTGCCTAATCCCCATCTGGAAGTGTGATGAAAAAACATGCCCTTTGATTTGTTTGCATCTCCACAGACAAGCTTCACTCTATGCAGACAGACAATATCTATGCAATCTTCTCATCTTCAGCTGACATGGGGACATTACCCCTTCCTTCACAAAAATTGTGTCACAGAACTGACAAACAGAATGAGTCCTTGTTAAACACCACTTAATACAAGTTTCTTGTATACCCAAGAGAGCAATAAAAGCCTGAAGTGCTGATGTGTAGGAATAGCTTGTCATCTTAGTCAGTGATTTTGATGCTGTCATCAGCTGTCAGACAAGATGACAGGTGTTTTTCTTATTTAAATTAATTCCCAGAAGAAGAAATCAAGAAAATACACTTTTTGTAAATAAGGTATTAGTTTTCTGCTACATAATTCTAATTCATATCCACAGTTGGAAGACATTTTCAGCTAGAAAGCAAGCTTCTGTCATGCATTTAAGTATATCTGCATGTTACTGGTGTGTAGTGTTTCTGTATGTAGGTAAGGTTTGATTCTAGTGCATTTAATATGCAGAACATAACTAGACTTCATATTTTCTGCAAAATATTGTAATATATGTATAAATAAATATGTAATATTATAATAATATTTTAGCAAATACACTTTGAAATTTAAATTTATTTATTATTATAAATTAATACATAATACAGGCACATACACAGATCATAGAGCTGTTTAGGTTGGAAATAACCTTGAAGAACATAAGTCCAACCACAAACCTCACACTGTCAATCCACCACTAAACCATGTCCCTAGAGATAAGATAAAATGTCACTGAACACACAATTAGAAAGCTTTATTATAGCAACGCTAGCAGATATCTTAAATACAGAACAACAACCACTGGATTTTAGCCTCGCAATTCAATAATGCAAACACACTTGGAACTTCATCTTGAAGCGACCACAACTGAAAGACTCCTGTAGTGAATGCATTTGCATCTTAGGAGTAAAAATCTACATACATCCATCCTGAGGGAAGCTGGTTCTGGCACAGGTAACAACGTCCATCCCTTCAGGGTGAGAAAACAACACAAGAGATAAACCCACTTCCCAAAGTACACAAAGCAGCAGCCCAGCCTCCACAGTGCCCATGCCTCAGCAGGCTCACAGACCTTCTCTCCGAGCACCTTCTCTGGGAACATCTACTTTCATCAGCAAAGCCTTTCTGGCTTGTATTGTCACACTTTGAAACTCCGCCAGGCCAGCACACCGGGTCTGCAAGCGTGCTAACAGGGAGCAAATGGGGCTAAAGAGAGAAAGCGCTAAACACTTACAGCAAGAGAAAAACAAACATGAAGGTGGAATCCTTCAGAATAGGGACACACAGTGGGAACCCCCTTTCGAACTTTACTAGTGACTGACAATACGCCACAGCAGTGTTTATCTCAGTCTATTTGCACTGATCTAAAATTAAATGTTTTACAACCCATCTGGTATTTGTTTACATCGATGACATACTTTATTATTACATAATTTGGTTTATTGGATCAGATGCAATTCTGAAAAAAACAGCATTTCTCAATTTATTGAGTAAACTGCAACATGAATTATTGACTAGGTACATTTGCTTACTGATAAGGAAGTACAAGAAATATAACTCTTCTAATGTCATTAATTAATAGGCCTGAAAACATACCACGGAAAAAGTGTGATTTAGGAATATTTGGTCAAAATTTGAAGTTTATGATTAAACATAAACTTCGTTTTACACAGGCAGTTGTTCAGTTAATTGCAGTTAATCATAATTTCATTTACTATTTCTGAGTTGCCAATATGGAGAGCTGTAACATCACCCATAACCGTGTACTGTATTTCTATCCACGCTGACACTTGCAGGGCTACCCTGGTAACTCCTCAGAACAAGGACCATTGTCCTTGCTGTAAAAGTGCATCACCTCTCCCTGGGCCTGTAGCTGGATCTGAAACTGGTCATGAACAATACAATTAAAGGAGTGCCTGTCTAATCAATGATGTCTTCAATTCTACTTATCAATGGGCAAACAGGGAAGGTACAGCCCTACAAATGGGGACCAAAATGAAGAAGAGACGACAACCTTCACACAAAAGGTCTGCACAACAGCTCCCACAGTATTGAAACTGGTTGGGGAATTTGGTAACAAAGACACCACCTGCCTACAGACAAGGTGAAGTCACCCATCATTACTGCTTCTCAGTCAGTTGCTTTCCAGAATATCACACAGTTGAAATTTGCATGTTACGGACAACAGTGTAGCTCTAAAATAAGAATTTTAGATTTCTTTTTATAACTTCCACACTGAAATGTTATATTATTAGAATCTATTTTTTGATACATAGTCATGTCTTTCCCCAACTGAAACTCTCCTTTCTACAGTTTACATCTTGATATTACAGATCCCTCTGATTTGACATTCCACTGTGCACGAGGGATATTCCTTATATAAAGTAACTAGCCTGCTCTCAGGTGCTATAGTTTCCTCACACTTCCTTTCAGACCTCTCATGTTTGCACTTTTGCACATCCAGCTTTAATTTACCATTCAGACACTTTACTGATTTTAAATGCTATCCTATTTACTGTAATCCACTTTGCTCACTTAAGTTGGTCTTCTAGTTCCACTGCAATTTTCAGCTAATCCTTACCCATCATACATACAGCTATTCCGTTACTGGTAATCTTACCAGATTTCTCTCTCTGGTGTCAGGTACTGGCTTTCCTGCAGTTTACAGCTTAGCAACAAAAATTCAATAATCATTCTTTATACTTTACCCACTATATTTGGAACACCAATATCTGCATGCTCAGACAGTTTAAAGACGTCCATCTATCTGTTTGGGAAAGAAGCAGCTGGTGAAAATGTGAGATACAAAAAGTCACCATACACAAATCAGTCCTCCTGAGAAGAATACTTGGTTTTAGCTAAGGAAAGAAACACTCAAAAGTAAATTAACAGCACTTGATTTCTGTGGGAAAATCAAGAAGATTACCACACTTCCAATGAAAAGCAAATGATGAGTGCTGTTTGGTATTCCTCCTTACATATATATGTTTACTCGTGAACCAAAACCTTTCCAACCTAAGTATTACTACATAACTTCTAAAATCAAATCTTGGGTTCCTCTTATCATTCCCTTGCCCACCATGGATTTATTAGTCAAGGCATAAACCCATTTCAATCCTAAGTACGGCTCCATAACTCCTTAAATCAAATGCTGAACTTCTTTTGTCATCCCCCTGAACACTACTGGTTTACTAGTGAAGCCATAAATAACAGTGGTCAACAACTCCAAAACAGCTTATTCATGTCATTCATGAATATTCATAAACATTGAGAACTAATCCCTGAGTTAACCACTATGAATTCAATCACTATATGAGCACTGTAATATATGTAGATGGATTAAATATAATTTCATTTTCTGAATAAGCACTTTAACTAATTTAAGCATGCTTAAATATCTTTGAATGGTAATGAGACTTCTAAAATTTGCAAGTGAAATGGATGATTCACTTTTCCATCAGCAAGTCACAATTACAGCACTTACAAATATTTTTCAAGATGCCAAATTTTCAAATGCTCAAATATATGCACTAACACTGAACAGGACAGCTCATGATGAAAGCAGTTTATGGTAATTTGAAAATTAGCAGTTCCTAATTAGTATCCCAAAGAAATGTAGAATATATTTCCTGGAACATGAAAGACAATATTGTTGAAGTAAGTTAGCTTCAAGGAATAGAGCTTATATAATTTTCTTCTGCACTTAGCAAAGTCTCATATATACAAAGGACCATACATTTTTTTATGTCAACCATATGTGAAAATGTTGGAAAAAACATCTTTGGGTTGCCATCTACATCGGTTAAAAGTAACAGAATAAAAGTGAACATTGATTAATAAAGGATGAATTTTCATCTAAAGACACATTTTTGAAACCTAATTTTTTTCCCTAGAAAGAAATGGAAAACTAAAACATAAATAAATTTATAATCTATTCATATGTTTCAGCTCTAAATCAAATACTAAGAAGCTGACTGAACTGAAGAAATTTGTGTCTAAACAGGAAGATTATCAAAAATTATTATGAGGTACTGACTTAATACCTGTGAATATATTTACTTTTAGCAATACTTTATTGTTACATGTTGCATTATCACCATCTACTGTTCATTCAACCTTTTTTCTACAGTTTAGTCTTGTTCAAGAATGTAATTAAGTATCATGCTGCCACTATCCTGAGAGGTATTTTAGAGAGAAATCTGACAAGAACTAAATAATTCGTTTGTTTTCTGTATCTTTGAAGACTTAATTCCATCAAACATCAAATCAGCTAAACGAGACATTTCTCCATTGTGATTTCATTACCCATACTTGATACACTTCACCATTTACTACCCTCTGCTAATTAATGTTCCCTTACAAACAAACAAAAAAAAAAGGAGATACCATTACAGAACTAAAGATTGGATGCAACATTTTGTTTTCAACCATTTTAATATAATTAAATGTCTCACAATTGCGATGTTCTAATTGTTCTTGCAGCCTTGGGCTTCAGCATCTGCCAAAAAGAATTTTCCTTCTATAGGAATTAGTTTGAACCTTTAAATTAGTTGCAATTGGAAATTTTGTAGAAAGGCCTTCATATCAACTGACACAGAAAACAGACTATTTTGAATAACAGCAGTTATGAAGTGAAACCAGACATACTAATAGTCACTGTAAGAATGCATTCCATAGAATGTAAAATTTAATTTGTTCTTTTCTGAATTCAAATATATTTGCAAGCAGAATTATGTTCCTTTCAATGTCGCAAGGATATTTACGGCAACACTATCGTCCCTTCAGTGGAACTAATTCCCATAAGTAATATAAATACTAATTGCTGCAACTTTAATGAGAAAATTCATTTTTCCTACATGTCTCTTTCCATCAGTCACCTCCTTCAATGTTTATTTCTGATATGCATTCAAGTATCTATAGTACTTGAGGGGAGGGAAGAAAAAGATAAAAGCACAGTTTATAGCTTTACAAAAGCATGTTACTAAATAGTCTATAACCAAAGGCAAAGGGAATCAAGCAATGCTGAGGAAATTAATTGCATATATAACATCCACTGCTAGATACAAATCTTTTAATACCTTTTAGCCCTCCTGAGTGTGATACTGTGATCTTAACAATCAGTGAAACACGTGCAATTCAACAATGAAGCAACTACCCAGCAATATTGAAAAGTTATTTTAGAACACATGAAGGACACATCATTGATGGTAAGAGAAACAGTGAACTAGGAATTATATTTGCTAATATGTTGCATAAGCATAACCCAAAAAAATAGAAAAAAAATAGGGAAAAATTCACCGACTGTCCAGCAAACCCACAAATCCCCTCACTGCAGCAGTTTTCTCATTACAATGTACTGAATGCAACAAAGAACAGGAGGCTCACTCTCCATGGAGGAAATTACAACATCCTTGATGCAGACCAAAGAAAACACCTTGCCAACAAGGGTAACTTGTGAGAAGATAACGCAGACAGCCATATTCGAATATTTTGATTACATACGGTATCTTTGAGGCAGGTGGCCACACTTCAACCTAAAGTAATAATACTGCACCTCTCCATTTTCTTATTAAAGCTAGCTTACAAATGCATAAAACTAAACATCAGTTTCAACAAAATGAATGAGACAGAAGTGATCTCAAGGCATTTGCTTAATTACAAAATCATTAAATTCTTTCTCTGCCATTCACCTCACATAAAGGTAATTCACCAGTAATGCCTTAAGCACAATTCTCCACCTAAAGTTGAAAGCGCTACTTGTAAACAATTATTGAAACAATGACATCAACCATCAGCACCACTCACTGCCTGCACATCAGATCAGAATGTGTTGAGTGCTGCAGCACTGAGCTCCCCGGAGCTCAGCTCTGTGAGGACTGAGATTTATTGTAAACCCAAGTAATATTTCCTCTAAGGCACTCTGCCTCCCACTCACATATATTAAATTCCTAGTTAGAATCCACCCCAGTCAAATGGCAAATCCCACTGAAAATGAAAAGGTAGGCTACTCAGTCAAAGAAAGGTATACTAGAAGGAGAGCAGTTAAAAAAAAATAAAAAAGGAAAAAGAAAAGGAAAAAAAAAACCAGTAACAATACCACCAAAGCTCATAAAGATGACTAAGCAGATGTAAAAGTTGTATCAGACATCACTGCAGAGGATTTCACAGACACCCGTGTTACACAAGCTGAGCGAAGGGTCTCGACATGTTCCAATAATCACCTTTTGATTTCAAAAAAGCCACAGAATGTCAGGTTTTATGCTTTTTGATAATGAGGGAAATAGACATTTTAACAAAGTAATTGCCTGTGCAAAGGACTACAGCATGGCCGTGGCTTTAAATTGACAAATCCATCCCCAGCATGGGCAGGGTAAAATCTTGTATCTGTGCTCCAGTGCCAAGCTATCCTGCAGTCTCCATTGGAAGTTTATCTAGCACAAGAAATTTCCAAACTTTCTTACCCTGAGCTTTAAATAAATCATTACAGGGTGAGATACTCCACTTCTTGGACTCCTGTGTGTTGCAATGATCAATTCTGCTGCACTACCAATTTTAGCAGAACATCCTTATGCAAAGATGCAGGTGTGTGTCTGTTTCTGTAGCTTTGTGGTAGCTGTGTAAAAGCATAGCTTTACTGCAGAGAGGAATGCAGAACTGTTGTGGGCTCTAACAGCAGCTCCTGCCTTCAGCACCCATGTTGTACTTCGGCACTGTCACAGTCCCGCAGCAAGGCAGGTCTGCAGGTACTTCACTCCATGGTCTGAAAGCCTGGAGGAGCCCTACTGTGCAATGCTGGGCTGAAGGAAAAGCTGGGCACTGACAGTGATGCAGGAGGCAGAGACTAAAGACCTTCCCACGCAGTCTCCAGTAAGATCTGCTTTGGATGAATCTGGGGTCATCAAACTTGTCTCTGAACCAGTACTGGTGTGCACTAGAGACTATCTGAAACAACTGTGGCCATATCTGGAACTGCCTTGCTAATCTTGAAACAACACATTTACAGCTTCACTCCCTGGCAACCTCCATTTGCAGGTGTACCTTAAAATCAGGCACAAGTGCATCAGCCACTGTCACAGAGGTTTTGGCAAGGACTGGGACACAGCTCTAGGTCTTGACTCCCACAGCCTTGCTCACAGAATATGAAAGTCACGCTCGGCCACTCAAGCAGAAAGTTCATGAAGGCTAACTCCTCAAACCGCTCCAGCTAAATCCACAAGGCCTCTCTGTCAATGCTTTTATCGTCTCTTATTTGGGGCCAAGCATGACTGTACACCTCAGCAGCCATGGCAGCTCAGCTGATGCACAGCAGCTGAGCCTGCACAAAGCAGCAGAGGACATGTGACTGAACCAAGCAAGGGCTGGTTCACTGAGAAAAGCTTATCTAAAAATTAGCAGCAATCAAAGAAGGTCCTACAGGAAATGCACCTTTGACTAGTTTTCAAGGAGATCATGAAGATCTGTTTATAAATCTAAAATGTCCCGATGGATTCCAGTTTTAATTTATAGTTTTTGTTATTAAATGAGGGAGAATAAAAAAAGGAAAGCAGTGCAATTAGATTAACATGCACATAACAATATGGCAGGGAATAATTTGCTACTGTTTTAATCAATTCAGTCTCAAATGACCACTCCCTTGGAATACCTTCAGAGAAGCAAGCAGGCAGCAAACACAGGAATTTGACAACACAGCAAGTGTTGCTTGGATATTCATAAGTTACAAATCCCTTCCACCTTTATATTTTATTTCATTTGTTATAAGAAGTCATAAATAATTGAAAGTCACATGATGAATTATTCAGCTAAGTGCACAGTTTCCAAGGAATCATAGCATGAGTCTGGATTAATGCTCTAATGCAAGTCAGATGCAGAAATTGAGCTGACACCCCACAGTTACCACACAGTAGAGCAGTGCAGGGAGTTTGGCACTTGTCAGCGTGTGCTTTCCACCACAGGGACACATAAGTACCTTGTGAATATTTATGGATGAGAAGTCCCTATTGCCTACTGTGTACTTCAGCTGCTGGCCCATACAAGGTTATGAATTAATGGAACTTAACCCAGAGCTTCCCTTGGCACAATTGATTAGGACATTCATGATCTCCAAGTGATGGCACTGTCCTTCAAGATTACTGCTGAACTTCAATTTTCTGCTATAAAAGACCTTGTCTTTAACCATAATTACCTGTAATAATTAGCTGATAAGCTACTCAGGGGGGACTGGAATAGAAGTGCCTGCAGGAACTACTGTTTGTTGTAAAAATGCTGGTACAGTCCTGCTACTTTCTCTATACAAATCAAGTAATCTAACTATTTTGTGTAGGTTCTCTTGTCTAGGTCCATGATGTCCAGAAACAAATAAATATTAAATAATACACGAAGGCATGCTGTGTAAACTGGAACCAAGAAGCTTGCTTTTTTTACAGATGTGTCTGTTGTATTTAACTGAATTTAGGGTCTAAGATGATATAAATTCTGACTATAGTTTCTTCCAAAACTGGGGGAAATTATTATTCTCTCTCCTGTGTAGATCGTCTAGTACGTGAGAAACTTCATTCACAGTGAAGAACCTCCCAGGTTGTGGCCCTTCTTTTTTGCAGGCATTCATTTTGGTCTCTACTCTGCTGTCTGTTTTCAAGTTGCAGGGACTTCTGAGATATTTAACCCTCTGTCATACTCCATGAGAATCATCCCAACAGGATAAAAAGCTCTTGTAGAAGATGTTCAGTGGAAGGTATAACCTACTACACAAACATGGAAGACAGAAATCACCTTCTCTAGCTATAGATCTGAAACGAGGAACTTGCACTTTTCTTTTCAGGAAATTGTCATGAAACTCGGAAAAGTTAGCGCAATCCAGAATGCTAATTATTGGTTTGGTTTTCTCCCTCTCTACCATGGATAATATTGAATCATAGAATATCCTGAGTCGGGTGGTACCCACAAGGGTCATCTTGTCCAATTCCTGTACAGAATAGCCCCGAGAATCACACCAGGCATCTGAGAGCATTGTCCAAATAGTTCTTGAACTCTGGAAGACTTGGTGCTATGACCACTTCCCTGAGGAGCCTGTTCCAGTGCTCAACCAACCTCTGAGGGAAGAACTGTTTCCTAATATCCAATTTAAACACCCCATGACACAGTCACTGGTCAAGCAAAGAGATCAGTGTCTGCCCCTCCTCCTCCCCCTCAAAAGTTGTAGACTGCAGTGAGGTCTCCCCTCAGTCTCCTCTTTTCCAGGTTGAACAAACCAAGTGACCTCAGCCACTCCTCATACAACTCCCCCTCTCGACCCTTCACCATCTTCATGGCCCTAAAAATACTTGGAAATACACCCTGGAAAAACACGAACACAATCAGTACAAGCAGAGAACCTTTACTAAACTTACACATGATCAGAAACTACGCAAGCACATTTGAAAATATACAAGGACTTGCAACCATTATTTTCTAATGGAAAACCGAGTTCCTCAACACAAGACGTGTTGTATGGCTAGGGATTTTCTTGGCTTAGCCATGTAGGAAGTCAGTAATCCTGATCCCATCCACACACAGAACTGGAGATAAGCATAAAGCAGGCATTTACTTCTTAGGTGGGCATTGCTGGCCTGAGCAGTTCTTAATTTTAAGTGAAGTAAGTCTGTTAACTTGAGGCATGTCCCAAAAATTCAACCCTCTCTCCCCTCCAGATGAAGCAACTCTGTGGATAACACTTTGCTCACTAGAGGTATGATCCTTGAGGGGTAGCAAAGTACAAAGCATGACCTAGAACTATTTCTAGAGTCATGCAAAAGCTTTGCTGAGCATATATGAAATTATATGATAACCATTGTTAGTCTCTGCCTTAGCTCATTCTGTAGACATTGCACTAATGGAAAACTGAAAAGATATCCCTGAACAGCTTCTGGACCAATAACCAAGATGTCACCTTTCTTGGGAATTTGTGTCCTTATTACTTATTCCTATTCTTACTATTTATTACTATTCACAGTGCTTTAGACTGCAGCAATTTTCAGGAAACTATCTGTGGCTGAGTTCACACTGTACATGATATTTGTCTCAGCATGCTCTAGATCACCTCCAAAACAATAAAAATAGATTTCTAATTCTGCTGAGGTCACAATTGCATTGTTTGGGGTTTGTTTTGTCAAAATGCGTTCAGAGCATCACTAAGCACTTGCTCTTTTTTAAAGAGTAAGAACCACAGCCACCTAAATTTTCATTCAACAGTATATATATATAACAGGAGCAGTAAGCACTACAGTTCCATAACAGATTATTTTCTGATTTGAAATTAGTATTGAGAATCTGATTTCCAGAATATGTTACCACCTAAAACTAGTGTTTATAAATAGAAGAAAGCGACTACACTCCAGCTCCTTACGCTACCTGCGTTTTCAAGTTCACCTGGGACAGTATTTTTGCCATCTACTGGCACAGACGTGATAGAAATTTGAGGGGATCCGCTCGTCAATCTACTTTCGAGGCGCCGAAGGAATGAACTGTGATACGTAAGCACCACCCAGTGACCAAAGGCTGAACTACAGCGCCACACCAGCACTTGGGCTTGTTAAATAATGTTGTATTTGTATTCTACTATGGTCACAAAAAGAGACTGACACAAAAAAAAAAATTAAAAAAATGTCACTTGATATTCGCTCTCTGTCCTGAAGGTAGCAGAGGACACACTCAGGCTCATCCCTAACAAAACACAGACATGAAATGCTGCAGGCAGTGAATATTTGCTCAAGACGACTCAAAATTCTTAAGAAAAAAATTATAGAATTAGCTACTTAAAAGATAAGTGCATATTCCTTGGTTTTGAGGTTTGGTAGCTTATGCTATAGCAGCAAATGTGTGAAGACCCACACTTCACTATGCTGTTAATATTCTAAGAATGCAGTAACGGCTGATTTTTCTGAAGCATTAGAAACAAAAACATCATGTTCATGAGGATGGATAAGCATTGGATGAAAGACAAATGCCCAGCACATCAGTAAGTGTTCTGAAAAAAAAAGAACTTCAAGAACTGAGTTCATTTATAAATTACAAAGATCTCAAAAATAAACTATACCACCATATTATACACACATCCATTATGTATTGACATAATTATGAAACGAGAACATAAAAATTAGAAACCTTTAAGCCTTTAGCAAACAGTGTTGTTACAAAGAAGAAGAGCAAATGTGTGAAACCAGGCATGTACATTTGCCCAGCTTCTTGTCGGGACAGTGATGAAATTAACCTTGGTTCTACGTAAACACAAGAGTCTTCTCTGCAGTTAATCTTACATTAGCAACCTGTCCAAGGTATGGCACTGAGAAATATTACATATATTTTTACTAGTTACATATATTTTTACTAGTTTTATTCTTTTTAACAAAACTTCAGAGGTGTACATCAATATGGAGATAAGGGTCTTTGTACCTATTCCCACCCTTGCTATGCACAAGCAAATGAAAAAGGGCTTAGATAAAAGCACAGTAAAACAGATATATTGGATAAACTGTATTGAACAAAACCAGATTGAGTTGGAATGTCGAGTCAGCATAAAATCTGCTTTTACCTTATATCCTCCCCAAAGTTAAACAGTTAAGGTTGCAATGTAACACCAAACTGAGAGATGAGACACGAATACAAAGAAAACATCCACAGTGCAAGAAATATGTTGCAAAATTTTTATTTAAAGCGGGTGAAGGCTTTACTTACAATTCTTCTCCTTGTTTTGCTTTTCTGTCAGAAACCAAATACACACTTCCAAAGCTCCCATTGCCAAGTTTCCTCTGAACAGTATATCTTCTTGCAATCACTGCATCTCGGCAGGCAGAGTTAAATCTGGCAACAGTGACACGCTTAGCAGTTTCTTGAAATTTCAGCATTTCTCTGTGTAGCAAAAACTACTATGCAGATTTCTCTAGAACGTAGCTTTCAAATCCTTTTATTCTTCTGTGGATGTTCACAGAAATCACTTGAAACAGAAAAGAGATTGATTTGTCAATGTATTACTCTTACTAAACTTTTCATTTAATTCTATGGCAGCGTTTATAGTATTTAGCTTGCAGCAAACCACAAATTAAGTGGAATTGCTAGCTGCTAAGCTGTGGGCAGCAGACTTGATAATGAAACTACAGCTACTGTAGATGTGACATAGTCAGTCTCCCTCTAAAACAACTTTAAATTAACTCGCTGAAGTTAACATAGGGGAAATGTCATGCACGTGCTTATTGAAAAGTTCAAGTGCTTTTTGCAGTGACAACCACAGCTGTATTTCACCTGACAGTTCCCCTAGACATGGCAACTCTTCCTCAACACATGGTTTTATACCACCACAGCACCTGACACTAAAAATATCTGTGTTTCAGAATAAAAGTTTCAAGATTTTTGTATATACTGAAGCATAACCTCCACCCATAATTTGAGTTCTCTCCCACCAACAATTCCAAAGCTGTTTTACTTGCTCTTTCACTTATGCCTCAGATTTCACCATCTGTTTCAGTGCTGACCTCATAGCTTCTCTGTGATTCAGTGATATCTTCTGCAAATTACAGTTTTGTGGCTACATGCAAGCCTACAAGACTTTCAATATAACCCAATCCTTCCAAAAGTTCTTCATTTCTCCTCTGCCATGTCCCTTCACGACCCACCTTTCTAACAGTCTAGTTTTGGTTTGGAATTCTTGTCTAACTGAAGTCCTAATTCTACAAACACAGGGACTGCAAAGGGAAACCTCTAGTGTTTCTATGGTTTTCAATAACTGAACATGAGTTTAGAGTAACTTCATTTACTCAACCTTCCTCATTGCAGATGATAAAGGGTAGGTCTTTCACTGCACATAATACAACAATATTGCTTTCATTACCTTGTCTTTATATAATGCTACCTGAGTCATTTGTGCCTGAGGACCCTTTGGAACAAATAAAGATATTCCAAGACCAGTGCTAACACTACTATCAGTGCAGCGTGCCCACGCTAGGCTTGTTCACCATTTCATTTTGAGGTGAAGACAAGAGCATAAAAATGCTTTTTTTTCCTTTTTATTGCTTTGGAAGAGCAAAGACAGATTGTTTAATTTTAAAAGTTATATAACTTTAGGTTCCAAGTCACTGGGTTCTCTTCCAGACAAATGCAGAGCCTAAATTAAGATTACAAATTTGTATCTTGCAACAACAAACTCTCTGTGTGTGTATGTGCAAGAACCTATTTTAATGCCCATCTGCTGAGCTGCTGTCACACTGTCCCCAAAAGCCTGACATTGCACTGTCACTACGCTACAAAACACAGATAAACTTTGGTTACTACAAGACATATTAATAATGCAAATCCTGTATGTTTTTTAAACTATAGCACTCCTAATATTTTTTTCTGTATTCTCTTTCAGATAGCAACACTGACAAAAATTTTCAAATTAGCAAATGCTAAGGAAAGAATGTCAGCTTTCTCTGAAATCCGTGTGAAGAAACATAAATGGATCACACTGAGGCATGGAGAAGGAGAGGGCAGGAAGATGAACTCTGTGAAATATTACATTGCCAATTCTAGAAAGTTTACACAATATTTTCATTTACTATTCTCCTAGTTGCTGTTTTATGCATGTCTTCATAAATGCCTTTTGAAATAACTGCACTTAGAAAAACTGATGAGATATCTATACCTATTTTTTGAGAGAAGAGTCACTTGGCACAGCTCACCTTCAAATTTTCATACTTCCTTGGGCCCTAGGAATATATGGCAATCCTTTACACTACAATATCACGCTTAAGATCAAGTAGCCCATTGAATGTAACTCCTGTGCTTTCTTATAATGCCTCTCACCACCTGCTCTATGCTTCAATTCCCTTCTCTATATAATAATAACTGTCACATAACTTTGTGAAATGCTTTGATATCTACAGGTGAATAGTGTTAAAAGACAGGGGACAGTGACTGCCATTGGGGCATCACAGGCACATTTTAGAGGCACAGAAGAGGTGGATTGAAAGAAATACCCTGTGTGAGTCAACAGATGGACTCAACCATAAGACTGACTGATTCTTAAAGAAGTACATGTACCAATAGGCTCTCCTACCTCACTGAAACCTTTATCCCAGTTTTCCTTGTATTTCCCACCAGTGTCCATCTTCTCCCACTGAGCAGCTATTTCCCAATCAGCAGCACCAATTGCTTCACTAAAGTTCAGAACAACTAAAGATAACTCAAAAAAACCAACTCCTCAGCTCCCTTTTCCTCAAAAATCCTGGTATACCCTATTCAATAACACTGGTAAACAGTTTATGTTCTAAAGTTTGTCCCACCCACCCACCACCCCCAAGTCCCACCCCAGAGTCTGGCAGACTGCTGATGCCAACCAAACTAATGCAATGACGTTTTCTGGATCACTTTTTAAAAAAAATATCTTCTTCCTTGGTTAGAGTTAAATCTTCCTTTTTGTGCCGTAGCCTAAAGGAAAGTAGTTGTTTAGGGTTTCATAGTTCCACCGACACATGCTAAGCACAAAGCACCCCAGCTTCTGCCCCGACCTTTCTTACTTTATTTAAGAAAAATTAACCTCCTGGTTTCTGTAGCAACAGCTAACATACTCTAACACTTTCTGCTTCCAAGATAAACCCTTCTTTGCCGGCCAAGGCCATTTTCCAGTTCTATCAGGTTTTCTTTTTATTCCTTAAGAACCACTGTGCTACATCAACATTTGCCACCTCCCACCCCCCCCCGCAGCACAAATTCCAGAGTTTTTATATTTAAGCTCTAAATAGCCTCAGTTCTTACTACATTAAATTTTTTCCTGCCAGTGACTTCACTGGCCTGCTGCTTTAAATGTTTTGGAAAATAAAAACCTGAGATTTTCCTTGTATTTTCCTTCATTAAAAACAAAACAAACAAACAAACAAGAAAACCAAACAGAACCACTTCTTAATGCTGACTCTATTATTATTTTCCGCAATATCTTTATGAACTTACCCAAGCCTAAGTAACATCATCTCATTTGGCTCAGTTTTTTACTGAAAGTTTTTTATCCAGAGAAAGGACAATTAAGATTTTATTAGTAGTGCCGCTAGCAAAGGAGCTTGAGGGTGATGCTAAAACAAGGTCAAATGTACTCGACTATCAAAGAAGACAATTAGTATCTGACGCACATTCGGGAAGCCGAGATTCGCCAGGATAACCTGAGAGGTGTTATCACCTTGTTAAAAAACAGTGTAAGACTCAAAAGTCACGTTCCGAGGGTCGCCCAGCTCCCCTCACACAGAGGGGCGACAGCGGCATGCCCTCTCCCCCTCCCCTCCGGGAAAGGTGGGACTCCTCGGCACCCGCGGGCAGGTACCCCACCTTCCCACCGCTGCCTGCCGCTCCAGCGCCCGGCCCCGACGGCGGGGACTACGGTCCCTCTGGGTGACCCGACTCCCTGCGGGACAGGCAGGGCGCGGAGCGATGGAGCACCCCCGGCCCGGCCCGGCCCGGCCCTCTCCCGGCGCCGAGCGCTGTGTTCGCGGCCCCGTCGCTAGGAGACGGCGCGCACGCGCCCGAGCGGGAAGCGAGAGGAAGGGGAAGCGGATCTGGGAGCGGAGGGTTCCGCGTGTCGCTCCTGGCGCCGCTTCCGGCGCGATGGGCGTCCAGGGTCTGACGGGCTTCGTGGAGGAGCGCGGCGTGTTCTTCACCGAGCTGCGGGTGCGGGACACCAAGCTGGTCATCGACGGCAGCAGCCTCTACCACCACCTCTGCTTCGCCCCCGCCGCCGACTTCCGACGCGGCGGCGACTACGGCGCCTTCGCCGCGGCCGTGCGCGACTTCTTCGGCATCCTGCGGTCCTGCCGCGTCGCCCCGTTCGTGGTGCTGGACGGCGGGCGCGGCGCCGAGGACAGGAAGCTGCCCACGCTGCGGGGCCGCGCCGCCGAGCAGCTGCGGGCGGCGCACGGGCTGTCCCGCGGGGCCGGCGGCTGCCTGGCCCCGCTGCTCACCCGCGAAGCCTTCGTGCAGGCGCTGGGCCGGCTCGGCGTGCCCTTCGTGCAGTGCTTCGCCGAGGCCGACCGGGAGATCGCCGCGCTGGCCAACAGCTGGGGCTGCCCCGTCCTCTCCCTCGACAGCGACTTCTGCGTCTTCGACCTGGCGGGCGGGTACTGCCCGCTGTCCCACTTCCAGTGGGAGAGCGTGCGCGCCGGGGACGGGCCGCAGGGATGCTACGTGCCCGCGCGCTGCTTCTCCGTGGACCGGTTCTGCAGGCACTTCGGCCGCCTGAACAAGAGCCTGCTCCCGCTCTTCGCCGTCATGAACGGGAACGACTATGTGGACCTGGCAGCTCTGGAGGCGTTCTTCAGCAAGGTGCGCCTGCCGAGGGGCTGCGCGGCGGGGAAGGGCGGGAAGCACCTCCGCCTCCAGGGGCTCCTGAACTGGCTGTCGCAGTTTGCGGAGCCCACCGAGGCCGTCGAGAATGTGCTGAAATACCTTAAGAAACATCAGAGGGAAGAAATAAGGGAGCTTCTGTGCACTTCAATGGAGGATTACGCTCCGTCCGATGTGAATCTTGAAGAGTTCTTTCAGAATGGAAGGTATGAATGCGAGGCTGCCAGGAAAGCAGACATACCACAGTGGGTACTTGATGCTTTGGCCAAAGGTAAGCTGGCCCCATTCATCATCAATGCCCTGATACTAAGAAGTACCATCCTCCGCGTTCAGGTGGAGAACATGCAGAGACCGAGCGCTCATAGCACATCTTTGCCCATCCGACAAGTTATCTATGGACTGCTCCTGGGGGTATCTCAAAATACTGAAACTGCTTCTCCAAGTAAGCAGACCCACGAGCTGCCCGTTGTATGTGAATTTGACAGATGCCAAAAGACAATTAAAAAAACATTTGTTCAAGCAGCAAGCCTACCCACAGATTTTTGTGATGATCGTTTTCCTTTGGACAAGTTAATGGAGGTAAATGGTTGTCACAACAGATCACGGTTAACAGTGTTTCACGAGTGACAAAAGTAGTTGGGACTCATGTTTACCAGCTGGTCGCTAAATGTGATGTCTGAACTAAGCCACCTCAGTAAGTAACTACTTCATACAGAGGTACCTGTGATATTTAAGAAGCTAAATAGATTGTCTTTATCTCTTTCTCTTCCTGCTTCCCTTGAAGTGTACCAAGAGAAATTATATGAAAAGTTGTTGTTTGTATACGCAGTACTCCCTAAATTTTCTATACTAGGCCTTTATTTCATCCTATGGATTTTGTTACACTAATACTTGCTTTTATAATTACAGGAAGGAACTCAGTTTCATGTAATTTAGAAAAGTCCAATTTAACACTACAAAACCTACTTTGTATTTGATCAACCGATGGATGTGTCAGAGCAATGTTCTGAAACAAAATCTGACCCATGCCTTTTTCTAAAAATCATCATTATTTCATGTGTGCATCTTGCAGCTGCCCAGCAGTTTTACGTGCCCCGGGTAGGCTCCTGCTAATGCGAACCCATACTGCTTGCCAGACAGAGCAGAACAGCACCTGAAAAACAGCTTGAACCAAAGGAAAGTTGTACTAGGCTAGTTCCCATCACCAGTAGCAATTCTGTATATTTAAATTCTAACGATTAAGACTGTCATTCTTGCCGTGTTGGAAAGTAATCTCCTGTTCCCAAAGTTGCATAACAGGTATTGTATGCAGTAATTTCTGCAACATCTAGAAATACAATGTGCGTCTTTTCATTCTGGATACTTAAGCCACATGCTCTATCCATTTTGGCATTCAGATCAACTGTTAACACATTTCAGTGTGTAGTCAGTGCTGGATGTTTTGATCACTTGCTGGTGGCTATTTTGTAAAGGAACCAAGTCTATCACTGCTATGCCCATTAAATGCTACAAACAGCTATGAATCCAAAGGCCTACATACAGGTTATTTTACACAGGTTATTGGTACAGGCCTTTTAAAGAAGCAGTATGCAGCACTTAAGATTTTTCAAAAAATGTGTTTGGGGATTATAAGAGATATTAATGACACCTTACTTCGACCTTGGTATGTGTGCTGTTTGTTTAATGGATTTGAGCTTCTGCTATTACAGCTTTCCGTACTAAATATATGGAAATTATCAATTGAACAGAAGGTTAAAAGAAGAAATGTTATTCTGCATTGAAAGTGCTCTAGACAAACTGACTTCTGTTTCTCTTCTGCCATAGGGATGTCTGCCTAAGAGTAGGCAAAACAATCCTAATCAAGGTTTACAAAGCACTCAAATTACAATTGAACAGCCTACTGAGATTCTGCTGCATGCATGAAGTTAGGGGCACAGTTTATAACATTTAACTTCTGGAAGTTAAATGGCACAACAAAGAGCGAGCAAGTGCTAGGAATTAATACACTGCAGGTGAAAAATGTAAGCTTCACACTTAGATTTCACTGTGATTATAGGTAAGCACGTTTTCAACATATTAAGAACAGACATCATCATTACATCTTACAATGTAAGGATAACTTCTAAGAATAAAGGGTTTATATATATGTATATATATTTTCCATAATTTTAATGCATTATGGTTACAAGATTTCCAAACAAGTCACCTGATACGAAGACTTTGAAACCTCTCAAAATCTCCTCATGCAATTCTAAAAGATCACTTTTAGCTTTCTACTTGACATTTAGCTATGTAGCTAAGTTTTAAATAATATTTAAAAAAATATTTCCTGTTCAGAATATCTATGAAGCTTAAATATTTTTTTAAAAAAATTCTGAAGTGCTAGCTAGTTTAACCAGAAACTTACTTGCCTTTTGGAAATTGCTCACAACAAATAAAGTCTCTTACCTTTGTTTTTCCATTCCAACTTTTAAATTTATTTTCAGATGTCCACGTCATGCCGTCAGATGCTTTTGCTGGAGACTCTAGGAGTGAAAATGAGTTTCCTAGAATCCCTCCCACATCACTTACAACTCCCTGTTGCTGTAACATGTTACTGGATACGTTGTTCAGAACCAAAAGTTAAGTTGCATCAATTAAAGGCTCTACTTCTAATGATAGTATCTGGAGAACTGCACAGGATAAATGATGATCCAGGTATGTCTCCAAAGAATTCAATTTCAGGTGTTCAGCTACTACGAAAATCTGTACCGTAATTAATTTTTCCCACTTGCGGTGAGGTGTCCAAATTTAGATGAATTAGCACTGATTTACACTGTGTCCTGAGGTGTCACATTCTCTGCATTGATGAGTGCAGAGAAATAGTGCTAACCCTCAATATAACATTTTATATAGGTAAAACAGCCCTTTGCCACCTTGTAAAATGTAATTTGCATTTAGAAAAGCCTTTTTTAGGACTAAATATTAATTCAGATATAAAATAAGCCTTGTGCATCCTACTATTGAAGCATTTGGTTTTGTTTTTTTTCCTCTTGAGTTTTTCTAAAATCATCTGTACTTAAGAATGCTGAGTTTCCCCGGTACACTTTATGTACCCCTGAATTGCAAATTTGAAAGCACTAAATTATCACAGAAATTGCTTCAGTAATATTTATGCCTATTCGACTTACAGTGACACGTGCTCCAGCAGTCCTTCATTTGATGGCAAAGATAATGCATGCCAGGCTTATGCAGTTTCTTTAGGTTCTGGTTTATAGAAACCAGGCTGACAAGGTTTCCAAGTGGGTTGGAGTGAGGTGGGAAGCTTCTTTGGATTTGCTCACATAGAATCACAGAATCAACTGGATTGGGAAAGATCTCTGATATAATCTAGTCCAACCCTGGTAATGGTAGATTTGATCCCCCTCACAGCCCAGTGTGGCAAATTACCTAACAAACAGAATTCCTGACTTCACAATTCTCATGGATATTCATACTTGAATTTTTACACATTTTTTTACACAAATTAAGTTTGACACGTTTGAAAACACTACTAATGCTTCCTTGAAATAGAACCAGAGGTTTGAAGACCCTATACATAGCAGATATCTTTTGTACTGTTCACAGCAGAACATTTATTTTCATGTCATTTTTTATTTATAACCTGTATTTATCCCACAGTTTTAAGTGCTGAAGATGACAGTGTTGCATATAACGAATTTCTAAAATGGAAGGAAAAGAAATTGCAAAATAACGACTTTGATTTAGATGCTGCACACAGTTTTTGCCAGTGGCAGTGCTGTCTTCAGATGGGATTGTATCTGAACCAGCTACTTTGCACTCCCCTCTCTGAGCCAGACCTTAGTAGGTAAGGATGTTTCAGAGATCTGCTTTCCACACAAGGCCCTGATGAACACGTTCAAATGTTTTATTTTGTGTCAAACTCCTTTAGCCAGTTGTACTACATTTGAACTCCCTTCTTGAATTAATACAGAGAAAAATACTCTGTAGCATATGTGTCCCTTAGGCGTTGACTGTTGGATACTGTATGCATTTGTGTTTATTCATCCAGCAACATGTTTCTGTACCTGTTGAAATGCAATTCTAAATGAAGATTCTCCCCTTCCTTTGAGCAGGCTTTACACTGGGACCCTTGTGCACAGACTGTATCAAGAGCTTAAATCAACACCTTCAGTGGAAAATCTGTTTATTTTATCTCCAAAAATGACTCAGCTTTATCTGCTTTTGCTAAATACACTGGAGTCAACTGTATGTCCAGAATTCTTTCAAAAGACGACCAAGACTAGATCAGACTCCTGTAAAAAGAAGAAAGCATCTAATAAGAAGAGAACAGCCACCACGTGTGCAATGCCAGAAAATCTGCGTTTTTGCAGTGTTAACAGGTTTGCATCACTGGAAGTGGATGACTGAACGCATTATTCCTGGAACAAATTCTAATGCCATATCGATGAAAGAAAATGACATTAAAATATATGACCATATTGGAATTTGCTATGCTGTTTTCACACAAGATCCTGATTCAATCTTTACCAAAAATCTTGCTTCAGGGGCTTTTTTATTCACCTTTTGTAACTTACATTCATATAAAAGAGATGCTATATAAAAAGCTGTGTCTTGTTTTTCTTTTAAGTATCAGTCTAATTGAAAATGAGAGCAAAGTTGTTCAGCATTTCAGAGCTGGACTATTTTTGAAGAATTCTTTTCCTGCACATTTATAGTTGGCTCTGCTCTGAACACTTCTCCTTCCCAAAAAATCCAAAAGTTTGTGTTTGAGGAACACAGTGATTACAGTCTTACAAATGAGATTGAAATGGAAATTGCCAAGTTTAAAAATATTGTATAACCAGTCTTTACATGTAGAGTACTTGTACTCTGAGGGAGAGCTAGCTTTACTCGGTGACAACTGACTAGTATAGGTACTGACTGTACTCGGGGATAAACTTCACCTTCTGTTCCTGCCCCTTCCCCTGTGACATGGTTAAACAAAGGGTTACATGCACGCACAAAGCTGTCACGTGGGAGCAAGTTTCTGAAGGTTTGCTAATTCGAAGTAATTGTCACAGTCATTGTGTACAGTTTTCTGCCATTAACAAACTGGTGTTGCTCCTCTTTCTATAATGCCTATACTAAGACAGCAGACTTGTTTTGACTCCCCTGATGTACACTAATGACTTGACAAACCCTTGCTATCAACATGGCAACACTGAAAAACAATTTATAATTAAAAAGCAAAATCCTACATCATCAGTATTTCTCAGTGCTTTGCATTAGCAAACCTTTCAGCATATTTAATCAATTTACATAAATGCTTTTCTTATAAAACTATTGGTTTTCCAGTGTCTTCCCCATGTAAAATTTAATTACTACATTTCTGGTTTTTTTCTCCTCAAGAATCCGTGTAATTTTTCTTACATTTAGGGAAATCATGATTTCCACCTTTCATGATTAAAGTTTTCCCATTACTTACCAGAATTCAAACTTGCTTCCTGTACTGTCTGCTTGAGGTTTCAGTCCTGCTTATGCTCCCTATCACATCTGTTCACATGGAAGTAACTCACTAGATCTTGGGACTTACAGGAAAGATCTCTGACACCATGCAGCTGAATCTCGACACTGCCCTAATATAGTCAATAAGAAAAGAATAATCTGTAAGATGTTACATTAATGAGAGAACTGGGTTTGAGCTACTGTCTGTCATAGCAAGATTGGTTTCAGTACAAAAGCTGCTACTTGCTAAACTACCAGCAGATGGCACCTACACTCAACCACACCACAAGTTACCAGAATTTCACAACCTATGTGTAAATAGACTTCTATTTGCAGCAGCCTTCAGCATCACATCTCCATCAGACAATTTTAAATAGAAGTTGAAAGAGGTTAAATTTAAAAATCTTGATTTTACTAACTAAAACTTTAATTGTCCAAATCATCCTCTGATCCATTATGATCCCATGTGTTTTATTTTATCAAGCTTGTAATTAATCAGTTCTTAATCATCAGAAATAGTCATATGTAAAGTAAGTCCTAAGTAAAATATCAAAATACAGGCATGTTTGATTCCAATTCATTAGTGATGTGAGAAGAGGATCTTAATTTACTTTGAATCCCGTACTGGAAAACTGCTGTAGATCATAAAAATTCTTGAGACATTCTGAGAAGTGGTATCTTCAATTAGACAGTTCAGAAGACTGGGATAAGATCAAATACTCCACTTTCAAATAAAAACACTTGCTATGACCACACAGCATTTTGAGAATACTTTTGGGAATGCTGACTCAATGATTAAGAATTACTGTACCGGAAATGTGTCCTCAATGCAGAATTCAGCTGTTCTTTGTTGCTGATGAAATGACATACACCTCACTGCAAACACCAACCCTGTATGCTGAAGAAAATAATTATTGATTCTAATGCTACCATGCAGAATTTTAATCGAGTGTTAGTTTTCCTTTTTGACTCATTATAGGTTTGCAAACTTATTTGGAGGAAATTGAAACATTTTTTATTCCACGTTTTAGTAAAAGCAAGGAAATTCCTTGGTTGTTGCGTATTTTCACTCTACAAGAAATCCCTCCTCATTTTTGTGGAAAGTTCTCACTATTGATTCAATTGCTCTGCAGAAAAATCTCTCAAACGTGCTGAATGGTGCTAATGAACCACAAGCAAGAGCCAAAACAATGTCAATGGAATTCAGTCCAAGAAATTTTTATAAATAATGACATTGAGCTGGATTTATTATTTGTATTTCATCTTCCATTAGAAAACACAGCACCAAAACTTTTGACATATTTAAACTGAATTGAATTCAATTAAATCCACTTCCAAGAAGGCAAAATTGTCCGTAGGAGACTGACATTTTATTTCTTGTCTAGACTGACATACCTTATTCAGAAAGCAAGACTTGTGCTGGGAAAGGGGTACTTCATAAACCCTTTGTTTAAAAACTAGACAATGACACTTCCAAGAGAAGACAACAATTTGGCATCATCTGCACTTCTGGGGCTCCAAGACAAAGAGCAGCACTCAAAGCAGTCAAATCCCACAGAAGAATATCAAACACAAATTAAGACTTCCTGTGTGAAAGGCATAGTTACTGTGCTTTCACAAAACCAAAGTTTGTTAAAGAGATTCTTCAGCAGCATGCACAGTCAATTTTTACTATCTATTTTATTGATGAATACTAAGGATTTTATCAATAAAGTGTTCTGAAATTGTACTGGAATACCAAACACCCTACAATATTGAACAGCTACAGCCCCACTTGCCAAAGACAGTTAACAACTGTGAAATCTGTTCAGCTTTGGAAAGGCAGAACTGATGTAAGAAACTTCTGCTTGAAGACACAAGAGCATTTCTGTAAGAGGTCATCTTCTTCAGGCCCCACCAGCTCAGTGGCTCACTTAACAACCCACAGGAAGAGATGAGGACACATGCTGGGCCTTTGTCTTTACACAATCAGATCTACAGCACACAGTTAGTCCAGGTAATATGTGCATATTGAGCAGGCCCAGGGTCAGGCAGAGCAATGGATGAATTGCATGTGTAAAGCAGTCTCAGTGGGGCACTCATGCCCCACTTCCTGACCAAGTCTGGGAATCTCCAAAGGAAAAAAAGAAGAGAACAATTAAAACAACATATTAGCAGAGAAATTCAGACAAGCACTTTCCAAACTGCCAAACTGTTTTCCAAGAACTCCCCTGATTCTGAGCATGGTACATGGGGCAAGTCACAATGGTAAGAGCAGAAATATACCAGTGCCTATTTCCAACAATTCCTTATCAACTGACAGGATAACAATCATGACAGCATGGTCCAGAGCCAATGCCACTGCCGGACTTGCATGCTAGAGTGAGGAAAGATGCATATGCACATGTTTACAAAGCAAAAGAGATACCACTGTGTCTTTGACTCCCCCTAGAGATCTCAGACATCCTCAAGATTCCCTAGATGATAGTTCCTTACATTTCCTCAAGCAATAATGGATCTTACTCTGATGAGAAGACACTGATGACAACAGCTACAAGATTATTTTGAGGAATAAAACTATTTCCAATTAGTGAATATGAGAGTATTAAGACATCATAATAAATTAAAAATACTTTTAACACATCAAGGCACAAATCTGCTATCATGCTTTTCTAGCCACATAAGTAATTCCGCAGGCTAAAATTTAAAGTTACATTACCAATAAAAAGTTATTTTTATGAACAGGGTGGAAGAAGGAAGGAAAATGAAGCTTCTTTCAAAAAGGGGTGTGATTCTTTTGCCATTAGAGTAAGGAGCATTGCATTCATTTTCTAATTCATTACACTACAAATAATTTCAATAACTACTGCCTTATAGTCACTCAAGTGATCTGAGAGTCATATGCTAAAGTAAATATGGAAGGAGACATGAAACAAAGCCTGTATCTACAATTCCATCAAAACAAGCACGCTCATCTGGTGTAAAATGCCAGTTTCTTTTAAAACAAAGAGTCAACACACTTATAAGAAAAGCAAACATTTACTTCAAATTGCAGTATAGGCTTTTCGATCACAGAAAAAGAAAAGAAAAACAGTGATCCGACAGCGGTCACATCCTGTGCAAAAAAAACCAAAAACAAAAACAAAAAAAAACCCCAAAAAACGAACTTGGGATACAAAAGAACTGTAGCACAAGGTACTTGAGCCGCTTACACATTGCAGGATAAAGTAAATAAATACAGTAGCTAGAATATGGCACTCTTGTGACAGACTCTAAACCCAGTGGAATGCCTCTGAAATCTTTTCATCCTTGTATTAGTAGCAAAGTCCCACCACCAGAAAAGTAGAATAGTACAATGCTTTAAATAAAAACAAACTAAAATATTTATATCTAAGAGAAGGATTTTACACAGTTATATCTTTTAAGTGCAGAAAATGGGACTTGGGCTTAGATCTTTCTTTAAATTAACCCCTACCCCCACCCCCCACCCTGCAATACCATTCAATCTCAAAAGTAAATTTATGTTTGAGGAAAAATGTTACCAAAGTTGCATAATTTCGTTTGTTACTTCCACAGCTGGAAGTTAAATTCTAAACAGTCTTGTAACATGAAGTTCGTCATTAGCCAGTGAAACAAAGGACTTATCAAAAGCCCTTAGGATTTCTTTATCCTCCAAATATTGTTTTGCTTTCTCCTACATCTTTAGACAGCAATCGCTAAGTTTGCAAACAAAAGAATGCAATATGCATCATACATCAAGAAAAGACGAAGTTGACGAAGAAGAACTTCCACGTTTCTGGATCTTTTCCTTGCTTCTTTCAAACTTCTTTATTATCTCAGTCACTATGCACACAGAGGAAGTGAGTCCCAGAAGAAACAGTAAATCTGGAAGAGATAATGAGCCTTTTTTAAAATTGCTATTTAAGGCTGAAGGAGAGATGTAGAAAAGAACAAGACTTTCAAATTTTCTCCCAATCATTGGGTAAGTTCAGGAGAAATGAAACAAGATTCAATGTTTTGCAGGACCTGAAGACTACCATGCATAGTTCATGCACAGGCTTTTACAGTATTTCATACCCTTATTTTTAGCAACATCATTAACTTAATTCTGAAAAAAAAATTAACATAATCAGAAATTATGCTACAATGAAAAGACTGACGTAAATACATGTATTTCATTTCAATCATTTAACTGCACAAAACCATAAAAGTAATAAACTTAAATGAGTCCAACAGCATTATGTATCTAAAGCTTCTTAAAATCCTCGTGTTTATTTATCCTATGACAGTGCAGTTGATAATAACAGAGATTTCTAAATAAGGTGTTTACATTTTGAGAAAAAACTTATGAAACAGAAAAATTAATAATGCTGAAAAACTACAAAGTGTATAATGTTGTCTGCAACAAAATTGATATTAAAAAGCCCAGTATAAATAAACACCTAAAAATTTAAGAACACAATGGTAAGTTGTGTACCATATGCATTTAAATCATGGTTCCCAAAGAAAGTATCTAAAAGGATTTAAAAAATCTCAAAATAAAAAAACAAAACAAAACACAAACCACAACCAACAAAAAAACTAACCAAACAAAAAATTACAAAAAAACCCAACACAAACAAAAAACTGCAATAAAAACCCAAACCAATGAAACAAACAAATCCCCAAAAATCTCCCACACAAAACAACTAGGGTCAGCAGACTTTGTATTCCTGTTGTATGCAAACAGCCAGAAAGTGCTCCAATCACCTAACACATTTATAAATTAATCCTTAATGTACAGTTTAGAAAAGGGAACTGTTCTTACCCAAGACACTCAAGCTCTCTGTTTGGAAAACCTTCTGAAGTGGAGGAAAGTAAATGACCAATAACTGCCCCATTATAGATCCAAGGACAGCATAGCAGAACATTTTGTTACTGCAAAGTCCAATTTCAAACACAGATTTTGTCTGCAAAGAAAGTAATATGTTACACTGTGCATGTAATCTTAATTATCTAGACAAGAAAATACACATAACTACAAACTCTTTTCATCCAGACTTTTAGAAAAAATGTAAAACACTATTGTTGACCTCTTAGATAAACCAGAACAAGTTCTTGAACAGGTTAATTGCATTTTCTCCCTGGTAAACAGAGTACAAGTATTGTCTTCATAGTCAACACCTTGCATATTGACCTTACTTTTCTCCAATTACAGTGCATTAGAAAAATGTTCCCCCTATACTAAAAGGAAAGGTGTTTTTGGTGATCTGACAATTCACATTGGAAAACAGACTGGCAATTAGAGTAAATGTAGTAATGTATACTAGCACAAAATTTCAGACTTTCCTTAAAACAAAAAAATATAGACAGAACAGTTTAAAAAATTTTCCTTGGACTATGGGTTTAGTATAATAATATAAACTATAAAAGCTAAGGCCTTCAAGAAATTTCAGATTCTGGTAAAGGAAAAATCTCACTGAGTCTACACAACACTACAAAGAATCATCACTTCAGCTTTTAACAACAATTTCCTTGCTTCTCTCAGGTTAGAAGCATTACTACCAGCTCTGCATAATGTAAACAAATTAAGTAACCTAACTTAACTGTAATTTAAGAAGTGCTACCTAGTAAATACATGAAACTCTGAAGCTTAATAACAGATGTGAAGTAAATCTGCAGGAAAACATTTGAAGCAAACATAGCAAGATCTTCCCTCAAAGTTGTTCTTATTGTGTAAACACTGTGTAAGTGGACAGTAAGAATCACTTACCTGAGATCTAGAACTCAAAGCATTGAACATATCAAAAAATACAAAACAGGTGAAAGTCATGGTTGTATCTCGAGGTGTTATTACATTGTCTCTTAACTGCCAACAAAAGAAAATGAAATGGCTTCAGCATGTTTATACCTGCCACAATTAAACAAACTTATCACAATAATTCAAGTTCTACTAGCTAGGAAATGAAATCAAAAGTAACTTGTTTGCCCTAAGCTGATTTAATAAACCATACAGCAAAAATTGCACACCTGTAACTTACAACAGTTTGTAATTCTGAACTATGATTAAATGAAGCCTCATGGCCAACATTTATGCAAGCACATGGAATAGCAAGAATTCTATGATGCTCTATCAGAAGTTCAAACAACATTTTTCTCTACTGGGAAAAGAAATCAAATGGCTGTTTCATAACAGTCTGGCTAGAAGATTTGTACAATTACTTTCTATGGGCTAAAGTTTCCCAGGTAGATTTGGGACCTGGAAAAGCCTATGTTAAAACAGAGATTGGGGAATAAAACTGGATTTCTCATTTCAACAACAGATTTGAAAGTCTTCTCTCTAATCTGCTAGCATTAAATAAGCATAGGCAAAAATTGCAACTAAGTTCACATTAATTCTGAATTCCAAGAGCTGGTATAAAAAAGATTTCCTTTGAATGAGGTTGTTACCACTTAAGTTTTGCACTTTTGTCATACCTCTCTCCAGAAGACGAACAGCGTTCCGCACACGATAATTATTGATGAAACCAGTATTTTAACAATCAGGTTTTTGGTCAAAATGCTGTCCTTCAGATTTCTTGGAGGCTTTCGAATAATATCTTTATCCACAGGCTCCACCCCAAGGCTTACAATTAAAAGAACATCTTACATTTTTATCATCAAAACAATAATGTTTCTAACTAGATTTTCTGAGTTGGAGGAAAGAGGATTTATTACTATTTCCTCTCCATCTCTCCCACCACCATCTACCTGCAGTGAAGAGGATCAGAAGACCACCCAAGAGGGAAACCAAAACTCTGCATGCAAGTTTCATGGGCATATCCACTGATCTTTGGGTATCCTTGCTGCCCCCCATAATATTGTCAGTCACTAAAGCAAACCAAATGGAATTAACATAGAACTATACTGCAAACGTTGTAATTCAAAGAAAAAGTTTGCTGTTTCATCAGCATTTCACTGAAGGTTAACACTTCAGTTTCCTTTATGAGCAACCATTTTCCTTGCTGAAATAAAAAGACTACAGAACATAATGGAATTTAAAGTAATTACTTACCTTTGAGCTGGAGGTCCATCCATAATAATATTGATCCATAAGATCTGCATGGCATTGAGAGGATTAGGAAAGTTCATTAATGTAGCCAGTGAGATTAAAGTCAGTGCTGCTATACTCCTGTTGAAAGAATCCATTTTTATAACTGTCAGCATGGAACATTTCTGAAGATCTGCTGATAACTGCTTTGTAATCAACACTTCAACTGTTTAAGAGTAGACACAGATTTTGACAGTGTGAATCATGACTGACGTAAGCCGAACTTTAATGGCAGAGCACGAAATCCTTTAGAATACTCATCCTGACACAGTCCATATTTAAACCAGCATTGTTCTGGCAATAAAAAGGCAATGAATTTGCATCTAAAAACCTCCCAAACTTTTAGACGACATTTCGGAGTTATCACTCACCTTCACCCATTGGTTTTTTTTTGCTGGGGAATTGTACTTTTACTTTTATTGGGGTGTTGTACTTTTGTTGTGCCAGAAGCCAAACTTGTAAACGTGGTTTTGAAAAACAAACTGCTTTTACACTTCTGATGTAAACAAAATCACTTTGTGCACCTGTCAGTAGTTTGACTGATCAGTCCAGGCAAGGTACTACCCAAGTTTCCTAAAAATACCTACACCACTCGGCATTAGTAGCAAGATGGGAAGGCTGGGTGAAAGACTGAAAAACAGATTAGCTGGCTGCAAGCTCAGTATTAGAAACCTCTGTAAACAAGTAAGCATTAATTGCTCTCAGTGCAAGATTAAGTGGTTTCATAACCAACAAGAAGAGAGCAAGGCTTTTAAGAATTCCAAATTTAGCACCCTACTGAACCTCATTATGCTCTCCCTGCAGAGAGGGACAGAAAAAACCAAAGGGTAACTTACTCATCAAAAACCTGAGGCTACCATTCCCACAGCTAACAGGCAAGCACACTTTCCTAGAATATCTAGACTTAATTATTTTTCAGAAGCAGATTTTTAAATACTAGTCAAGGCTGGAGATATACGCCACTTCTTGTAAGTTTTATGCAGGTAAAGAAGTTGGTATTTTCTGGGGTTTGTTGTGAGTTTTTGTTAAGGATTTTTTTTTGTTCTTTTGGGGATTATTTGGGTGGGGCTATTTGTTGTTTGTAGGTTGGGGGGGTTGTTTTGGTTTTGTTTGGGGGTTTATGTTTTGGGTTTTTGTTTGTTTGTTTTTTTAATTTCTGCAACTTTCAGACCACTCTGAAATGTCATGAAGTACATGGACAACATGGTGAAGACAAAAGCCATGTTCCAGAATCCAGATTCAATAAGATAAATTTTTGAAACTAAGGCTTAATAAACTCTTGTCTTACATACATATTAGATAGCTTGGATTCTTACATGCAAGAAAAGGAAGTCGGCTTTGCATAGCTAACTCATTCCACGAACCAATGTATGGATCACAGAAAAACCTCCCGTTTCCCTGGTTTCCTCCATTTGAATACATATTCTGGTTAAGGAGGGACTGACTGCTAGCTTCTCCTTTGAAACAGAGACCCAAAGGTAGCTATGCTGTTTCTTTCTATCCTTTCAGTAACTGACTTTACACACCTTAGCAGGAAGAGCCCTGAGTTAGACGTCTGTTTATTGCTCTGTCTTCTCCTTGTTTCAAAATGTAACAAGCCACCAAACACAAACTCAAAAGCACACCTTATCAGCATCCTCCCTGACATTTACACTATTGACATGAAGCACATCTGTACCATGATGTTTTGATTTATTCACAACTTAGTTACAAACTTCTGATATTGACAAATTTTCTAACTTACGTGCTCAGTTGAAATCTAACAAAATTTTTTATGTTATTATAAATTCCTTTACCCTCTTCAATTGCAGACCTGCAATTAAAAAGAAAGATTACATCACAAGACTAATAAAACTGCTGCCAAAAAAGGTTAAAACAAAGCAAAAAAGATATTAGTTTAAGCAGCAATAAAAATAGCAGGAAACAAATGGAGTTGATGTTCTTATAATATTGGCGTTCATTGTTTTTCAACGTGACTGTAAGAACCCAAACCATTCTCTGATTGTGACTAATCACAAGTTATTTTTCCAGCTGCTTAACTTTCAAAATGAAAGGTTATTGTAAAATCTTCTCCTTCAAAATTCACCATCAGCCTTGATGAGAGCTTCTGATTAAAGTCAGATAATTAAAAAAAAAAAACAACAAAAAAAACCCACAAACAACTCCACACACACACTTTAAAAAGTCCACAGAAATATAGCATGACTTCAGAAGACCATGTATTCTTACTGCACCAGAATGAAATATATACAGATCTTCTTAACCCCTAGCATGTGTTACAACTTGCCTATCACCTTATCACAATTACTGCAGTGAGAAAGAATTTTCTAATACCCAAATCAAGCCTACTTTGCTGCAAATAAAACAGATTTCTTTCTTCTATTCCCCCACAGCCAAGAACAATTAATCAGCATTTCTTCTGTAACTTTTTAGACAAAAAACATTAAAGGGGTTGGAGGAGGACGTAAAACTATGGAAGTTCACACTTTTTTTTGTTTTTGCCTCCTTAGCATTCATCACTCTCCTCACTTTCCTATTGAGAACTTTCCTGATGAAGGGAGCAAAACTGGATAAAACATTTCAGCAAAAGCCTCATTAAGCCCACATGTCCTTCCTATGCACTCTTCTGACTATGCTAAAATGATTCCCTTCTCTCTTTTGTTTGTGCATAAACTGCACATGGCAGTTGGCTGAATTAGTATAAAAACCTTTTAACTCTCAGATCACCTTTAACATACTGCTAACTAGGTAGATTTTCTTACATTGTACTTCTACATTTCACTTCTTCCCAAGGGTTAAGTGTCATAGTTCAAAACTGAAGTGTTCTGAGATTGATGCAAGACTTCTAAATGGAGGCTATCTTGCTAGACAGCAGTCCAGCTCTGCCAACAATTTCCACCTTCAAAAGTCAGATGAATTAAAGTCAAAATATTTTTTTGAAATACACCAAACAAACAAAAAAAAAAAGAACAAGTACAAACAGCTGGTTACTAGAAGCTGATAACCTATTTTCACCTGTGATATAGAAGTAGTTCATTTTCTTTTCCTTTTCTGCAACACCACGACATTTAAAAGTTGAAAATGAACACAGAACTATGTAAATTTTTTTAAATCTTGAGTGGAATGCTCTGTCATCTTTTCATAAATTTTATACTTCTGTATAAGTAAGAAATTAAATGAAGATGAATTCTACTGACAGCTAAAAGACTCACAATTTCACTTCAGTTTTGTTTCCAAATATGCTACTTCCATGATTCTAGTTGGAATAGTAGAAATACAGGTTCCTTTTTAAAGCACATACAGCCTCCTTTGTTATTTACATCTGATCTATGTATCAGTCCAAAGTAGAAAAAGGTCTAAACAGGTAAATACATGCTTATATTATTATAAACATACAAAACCCCACAGAAATTCTTAGTTGCCCACTGCACTGTTATGTTCCCATATCTTTTTTTTAAGGGGATAATACAGGCGATCAACATAAAGATAATTCCCCTGACTTAGTGAAAAACTCATTTACAGCTGCTACACTTACAAGTTCAAGGAAGTTCTGTTGGTTTTAACCCAGGCACAATCTCATTAAAACTACAAACTCTACAGTACCAGATATGTATATAAAGGCCACCTACATTATTGTCTGAAAATCATCATCCACGAGGATCATATCTGCTGCCTCTTTACAAACATCTGTTCCAGTCTGTCCCATTGCTACACCAATATCTGCAGCCTTCAGAGCAACAGCATCATTCACTCCATCTCCTGTCATAGCTACTACAGCACCATTATTTTGCAGGGACTAAAGAAAGGGAAAAGAGCTTAAATCAGGGATTGAAATAACCCATCCTATAAAATTATTCTACATACGAGGTTTGTGTCCTTGCCTGCCCTCCCCCATTTCTTATAATTGTGCCATAACCTCCTAAAGAAAAAAGCAGCAGGTTTTGTTCTGATTAATTTTTATACAAGATTTTAGGTTAAACTTCAGTTCATATATTCAGACAGCCTACATTTTAAAGCCAGGGTATATAAAATTTGCCTTTAAGGGAAAGCAAAAAACTCTGGAGAAAGAAAGAAGACATTGTATTAACATTTTAACGTTATCACCTGCTTATAAGTTTTCATGTATTCCAGCTGTCTCAGTATTCTGACTTTCCTTCTCCTTTTTGTTACCTTTTTGATTGTACCAATTGTTACACTGAGTATGTCCCTCTTTTCTACCTTCTTTTGTTAACTTCTGAATAGAGGCACTGCCATAGACATGGCTTGAAATTCATGCCCTTTTATCTGGTCTGAGAGGAATCAGATACATGATTCTTTCAAGTTCCCAGTCAATTCAACTGCAACGTGACACAAAGTCTTGATCAATCCTCAGCTGCCTCCATAGAAGAAAGCACAATGTGGCCTATCAGTAGCTGCCTATTCGTCATGGGCACTATGCACTTTTCTAGGTAATATTTTCAAGCATGCTTCACTCTCAAAGCATTTCTGATTTCATCTTGACACATTGTAGCACATATAGTTTAAGTAAAGGCACCACAGGCAATACCCATAGTAACAGTCCAGGAATTGAGAACTGAGCCTCTATGAGACATACCTTTATAATTTTCAGTTTATGTCGGGGACTGGCTCTGTAAAATACTGCAACCTGTTAAAAGGACGAAGAAGAAACAGTGAAAATTTGAGAAACATAAAGAATTGCACTGGATTTTACAAAACTAGAGGACAAAAAATACTATCAAGGGCCAATTGTTGAAGCACCAGTGAGCTGTTCTTTTAATTGCGTGAAATCCTTAATTCCAGATAAGATTCTAAGTGCGTTCTGGTAAATAAAGTTGGTGCTAACTATTTCAGGATAGAATATGCAATTTAGAAACCTTCTAAAATAATGACGTAACTGAATAGCTGTTAGCCTTCCTGACTAAATTCACCCAGGCAATTGCCATGCTGACTCTACAATTAATGTCCTTTTCTCTTGTCAGGACTAGTGGTACGATGCTCAGGATATTTTAACTTTACCAGTTTCTGTATCATAATACTAACAATTGAAGTTTCACGGCTAATTAATGAAGAGTCCAGTTTAGAAGGAATAATCTTCAGATTTTTCTTGGTCTCTTGACTTCTCTGTAAATTGAAATTTGAGCACATGGAATTTAGTTTTCCATAAACTCCATACAGTTAGCATTTTTCCTTTTTAAAAAGCCTCACAAGAAGTTAGGCTTCAACAGTCACTTTAGACTGCATAAGGATATCAATCTCATTAGTTGATTTTAATTAGTTCTTAATAAGATTTTAAGTAAATACCTAGAAGAGAAATTGGGTCTTGGATCAAACATGCATCAGCAAATTTACAGTAATTTCAGTTATTTAATGTGGAAAGCCCTTAAGAACAAGTATTGCCAAATAAACTAAAAATTGCTACTTGCCACACAATTCTTTTTTTATTAAGTTACTGTGAGTCACTAAGGAAAGACACGTAGCTGACAGCACACTTCCTGATTGTAAATATTGGCTTTTGGCTTGTTTACATCAGACGCAAGCATGCTGCAGTCTAAATTTGCAGTCTTTTGCAAACAGAGCAGCATTTTGATGCATAAATTTTGCAACACAGCTAAACCTGAACCTCAATTGCATTTGATTATGCCTTTCACATTTACAACTTTGAAACTGGTTAATCCATTTAGTTATTTAATAACTAAAAAGTATTAAGCAGTAACTTAATAAATAGACCCTTTCAAAATTCTCAACCAGTGACCTCAGATCGATTAAAATCATTAAAAACACAGACAGCTCCTCTTACAAATTACAAAACAATGGGCTGTCTGAACATGCAGACTGTAAGGTTATATACATATATTTTTATATATATAATTATGAGCTGAGTTGCTCAGAAATAAAATGGTCTAATAATACAAAAAGGTGACGTTCACTGAGAGGTGCCAAAATGAACATTCCAATAAAAGCACTGAAAGGTAAAAAATAAACGGAATCATTAAAAGAGATAAAAGTAATAAATTCACTAAAAAGATAACTAAGTTGAAAGAAATAAATTTTCATATTGTCTGTCATATGTCAGATCAAAAGACACTTATTAGAAAAATATTATTTGTATCTCGGAAGTTACATTTTAGCTTTCCACAGAAAAAAAAGCATTTCTCAATATGTAAATATATCTTTTACTGCATTTCAATAAGTAGCATATCAAAGCAAACCTTTGGTGTTATTTGAGAAAGCTGCTGAATATCCAAATCATCTATCTCTTCTCCAGAGATTGCCTGTGAATTTTTGGAATACAATCCTAGTCGGCTAGCTGTAAATAAGTAATATAAAAGACATATTATAATAATTTATCCGTTTAAGATGTTAACTATCCAGTTATATTGTTTTCATCCTAATATTTTCCACAGAAATTCAGACCATCTTACTACATTAGAGATTCAGAACATTGGAGTAAATTATCTGAACTCCTGAGTAACAAAAACATGCTACCAAGTCTATTCTAATCAGATATTTATTTGCTCAGTCTTTTTAGGTCTAAAGGTTTGTAGCTCATTCTGTCAGGTGTCATATAAACAAACACAAGGGCTCAGTACTCTCAAATAATTCACAGTTGAAAAATAACAAGACATAAAATGAAAAATAACCTCAGGGAGACAAGTTATAAAAACCTCTGAGAAAGTACTGAAGTTGAGTGTAAGGAGGGTGTCAGAATCAGAAATCAAGTCTATGCTATACCAAAATACAGTAAGAAAATACATAGCTTCAAACAGCAAATATTATATTAAGCAAATTAGAAAAAGGTGTTGGGTTTTTTGTTTGATTTTTCTCTCCTGCTAATTTCACTGTGCCATACGTTAACCTAATTCACAAAACTCACAAACATTAAAGACTTAATACTCACACTTCATAACAATCAGCTAAACAGAAAACAAGTAAGAAATGAAGGGAAGTGGACTATTCGTACCGATGGCAACTGCGGTTTCCTGTGAATCTCCAGTAACCATTTTTATTGCAACTCCGGATGTGATCAGTGTAGTAACAGCTTCTTTCACACCAGTCCGCGGAGGATCAATTATTCCCACGAGCCCCAAAAAAGTTAGCTGTCCTAACTCAGGACCAGAAGCTAAGGCCAGAACTTTTAGGAAACAAACAAAAAAGGAATGTTATGATTTGAAATTAAGGTTTACACCAGCATTTAAAACAACTGTTTCACACTAGTAGGCCAGCATAAAGCAAAAGGGTGGGAATTGCAATTTTCCTTTTTTTTTTTTGAACCTTGGTAGCAATGTATGTTGAATATTCAGCATACCCTACTTATGTATATGCCTATCTTCTAGAGTAGTTTTCTTACCAAAGAGTCATATTTCAGGTTTTAAAGGTAACTTTCCTATTTGTTCTCAGCTGAAAGTGTCCATGCTTCCACTGTGTGTAAAGAGAACAGCATCCAGCTTTGTGTGTTCTATGTACATTTCTTTTATGCATGAGGATGAAAGGGAGGATCAGTTAATGTATTTATTTTCTGCTTCGGTGTTTTTTCCTTTTAGAGAGGCAGATTTCATTGAGTACACACTGAGTATTTGCTGGAATGTCTTTTACAGTAGGATTCTTAATTCAAATAGATTTAAGTAATGTTAGAGTTGCAAGGAAGAAAGGAAGTTCACTTTTTTCAAAACATTACCCTGGTTTTGGTTTGACAGACAGAAAGAATGGCTGTCCAAACAAAACAAGGAGATGCCCCTTCTAGCATATCCTCTCAGATTCTAATATTTTGCATCTTTGGAATTTCCTGAGCCACAGAATACCCACACCCTAGAGTTCTCTTTACAGAGGTCAAAGTCATGTATAATCCTGGCCCCATGTCAGCTCCCGACCATCATTTTAAATACAATAAAATATTTTTTGCAAAATCTAACACAGCTTGTTAACATATAAGATAATTATAATGGCATCTTCTGACCTGCAATCAGTTGTGCTAGCCTAACTCATGAAGGTGGAAGGAGCCAAAGTAGTAGAAAAATAAACATACTCATGTTAAAAAAAGTGCACAGACATCTGTAATAATGTATGGAAGCTATTTACCATTTACCATTTAGCAATTTACCGTTCAGTTATGGTAACATGCATGACAGGAACCAACAGTGCCTTTTCTCATCCTTTGCAGTTTAATCACGTTATTATACAGGCCTGAAGACTAAACAACCCAGGGGCACTTACTGAATAAAAAAAAAAGATCCTAGTGGTTTTGGTTGCTCTTGCTTGTTGTTGGTTTTTTCTAAACAATAAGCAATCCCATTAAAAAAAAAATGTTATTTTGAGACACTGAAACAGCCTTACCTCTAAGTCCTGCAGAGCCCATAGATGTCTTCTCTTGCTGGTATTGCTCTCTCTGTTGCTGAACAAGAGGTAGGGTCTGTCCCTTACAGTTATATGATGTACAGTACCTAATGACTTGTTCGTAAGCACCTTTCATAAAGCAAACTTCAGGTTTGTCCTGAAAGGAAAAAGAACATCACAATGTGTATATATAAGAACACACACACAAGTACATACACGTGGACACATAAGAATGGCCTATCTGTACTTCTGTTTAGAGTCTTCAGAACATAATGAAAATCAAACTTGTAAACAAAAATTCTGTTCTTTTCAGTATCTCCACACAGTGTTTGTTCAAGAGCCGTTATGTCAAAAGAGCCAAGCTAACAATCAATATCTCATTTCAGTAGACATCAGACACATTAGCCACAGTCACAGTGTAGACTAAAGAGGCCATGCAAAGTCACATTATAGACTTAAGAGGCCATGTGAAGGACAGAAATTAAGCCTACACAGAACACTGGACCTGAAAGACCTTTAGCTCATCGTCGGACTAGCTGCACCGGTAAATAAATATCACCTGCATCCTTGTTTCAGGATATTGATAATACAGGATAAAATCTGTCAACACTGTGGACATGAGGTCTGCATCAAAAGTAGAAACTCTGTTTTCAAACAGAAGAAATTTTACTACTGAACATCAATGCATATTCTTGCTCTTAAGTCATTATGTAACTAAGCAGCACTGAAACAGCAGAAGATTGGCAGAATTGCTTTAGATGTTTCAGGAGGGAGAAGGAAGAAAAAGCAGCCAGGACTACATTCAAGACATCAGTTTTCAATATACTTAAAATAATTTCCCAGTATGCCTTTTAAAGAAATAATTTCTTGCTATTCCTTATCTCCACTTCAGAGCTTGAAACTAAAGCTGTGTCTATTATCAAACTCTATTTCCAGGACTGTGCACTACTGCCAGCTTGCCATAACTCCTGAAGGGAAAAATTAGGATATTAAACAAAGTAGGTAAGTGTTCCACAAAGCCAGTGCACAAGCAAACAGTCATTGAAGTTTACCTGCTGTGTTCTGTGAATGCACTTTACAGCCATCCATTTTTGTTCTGAGCTGAAGGGATATTCAGCCTTCCTTATGTAGTCTTCCTGGAGCCCATCTAAACCCATCTGTATAAAACAGAAGTACCACCACAACATCAGGGCCTTTTCTTTCCAAACAGGTATGCAATTTGTTGACTTGTTGAGACAGCTCAGCTAACAAACATCACATAGTTAAAAACCAGTTTCATCTCCAAAGCTGCTTTTTTGTACGCTATTCCAGTTTAGACAGACTTTTGACAAACCAGCAATGAAAGCACCTAAAACCTTCTTTCAGGCTTCAGCATGAGTCAGACCATTTAACACTATTTCCTCTCTTTGATCCAAAGATAAATCTTGTAATGGCTAACAACATAGTTCTTGATTTGACAAAAAATGTCTATCACCCTAATGCATTTTTTTAATACCTTCTATATAATTTCTCTGCTAGAAGTGCCTAAAAAATTATAACACAAGACTATGGCAAAAAGTCTGGAGAAGGTAAGACTCTGATTTTAAGTTTGAATGACCCAATCTGAAATTACTTTTTTTTTTTTTAGTGATCAGGATCACCCAAGCATTTAAACTGAAACTAACCATGAAGACTCCAGACAAAAGGCATTTCATTCCAAATGCTATTCTGTCCCCAGCCCTCATGCACTTCCCTGCATTCTGTGCTCTACTCTTCACCAACTCCAAAGGAAAATGCCAATTAAAGAAGGTGCAAAAACAGCATATAAACCACTCTTAGTACTTACAGAGCTTCACAGCCCCCTCAATACCTACCTCCCTTTCCAGCAACAGATGTGAAAGATTCCTGTTCTTTTCAGTTTCTACACACTTGCCAAAATAACATCACTCTTGTCCTTTCCAGTCCAAGACTGGGGACTTAGAATGAGTCTCAGCAAAAAGATAGTTACAATTTATGCCTGAGTTACACAGGGAAAGACTGTCACATGTTCACCTATTAATGTTTTTGAGTTCATTCGCCATCACAGACAAAAAAAAAAAAATCAAGTGCTAAATCAAGTGCTTTATTACATTTCTCAGTAGCTGTCATGGGTGCTTCAAAACATTATAAAAAAAATAAAAAAATAAATTAAAAAATAAAGAACAACACCCTCTCTCCTTCCCCCCCCACAAAATAAATCCCCAAATAGTTCAGCACAGTGTCCACAATTCAAACTAGCTGCACCCTGCACTTAAAGTGAGCTATAAATGCTGCAGGCACCTATACATCAGTTATCAGCTTCTCACTGCTTCTGATGAGAACTAGGAAAAAGACAGCATAATCAACATTCAACAGGTAAATTAGTTTGTGGCAGGTAAAAAGACAGTACTAAGTGCAAGAAGATTAAAATAGAGATTTTACTCAGTCCTAAATATTTTTTTATTATCCATTAGGACACCCAAGATTTACAAGAAAGAAACACAGGAGATGAGCAGCTACAATACAAATCTAGGAGACCCAAAGGAAAAGAAAATGAGAAAAACAAAACCACAGCTTATTTCTACACACTTCCCCCCTGCTATAAATCCAAAAAGCATCACCAGGTACTCACTTTCATAGCAAGTGCAATTAAAGCCCCTTCTGTTGGCTTCCCCATCAATGTGTTGTTCCTAATCAAAGCATCATTGCACACACAACCGGCCTAAAAGTTGAGGAAAGAAAGGGGTAAACAGAACACAAAGTAAATGCCATACAAAGCTCTTGTGCTACATCGTCAATTAAAATTCACCTCTCTGTGCCAAGATCTTACCTCAACAATTTTGCTAATGGATGGGTTGTTATAACCATGAATGACTTCACCATCGAGCATCACTTCTCCAAACCTGTTATAACCTACCCCAGTAACCTGCAAAACAAGCAGTCAAGCTATAAACTACAGAAAATTTTTAAAATGCCATTCATAATGACTGATTTTACTCAGTGTGCAGGGATTCTTCTTACTCAGCTTCTAACGCAGCAACACTACGAGGTCAATGAAATATATTAAAGACTAATTTTTTTAACAAGTATCAAATTTATTCCTTAGCATAAATAAATGTACTGTATATTGTTTCCTTACAGTATTAGGCATGCTTCCTTTTTTTTTTTCCCCTTTTCTTTTGCTGTCTAATTTTTGTCTCCTATTCATCTTTACCCTGGTTAATAATGCATACCCCCCTGCAGGGGAATGGAAGTACAGAACAGAGTCCTACTTTCATCCAGTAAGAAGAAAAAAAAAAAAAATCAGTTGAACAGCCTCTCAGTTGAGACCTCAGGAAGGTGTTAACACCAGTAAAATTGTATTTTTAGTGCACAAAAACCAGGCATCCCACTAGGATCCTAAAAAAAGTCTTCATGTCTACAGCATTAACAGCTAATATGTTTCAGAGCCATTTCAAGTTCTCTATCCATTAGGAGAAAGGAGCTGATTTCACTCAGATACAACTATGCTAGTAGTAAAAGAAAAGCAGTTACAATATTCCTACAGTATTCTAACAATAAAAAAATAGCTGTCACCATATATAAGAAAACATAGACAAATAACAGGAAACAGTAAGAAAAAATGCCAGTATTTATGCTTACAAAAGAAAATGACAAGACCACCTATTAAGTGTACTGTGGAAACAAAAGCTGATCAAGGAGCTATTTAAGAACTTATTTAAAACACTCCAAGTTCCACACTTCACTGCTTTTCCACTCCTGCTGCTTTTGCTTCTCTTTTGTGCAATTACTTCAGCAACTTCCCAAACTCAACCACCACTCTTTCATATCCTACTTCTACTTCCAACTCCATCCATTATACAAAAAACTAAGAACGACAGCACATGTTCAGTATGAAGGGTTCACGCAATAAACTGCCTTTTAGCCAAAAGCTATTTTAAATGTTTGTAACATGTAAATTTTATTTTTACGCACCTGAAACAGTAAAATAGCCTCAACTTTCTATACTGAAGAAAAACACAATTTCTCAACTTGCCTTTGTGCTGTATCTCAGAATCTGTCTCTTATTGTGACCTACAGCCATCAAGAGATGCAAGAACTTAACACCTTATACAAAAAATTCTTCTGTAACTAGAAAAGGCTTGGATAACACAGCTCAAAGGCTACAATACTAAATGAACTGAAGAACAAAGATGATTGGAAGTTGAGGGACAGGTGTTTGGTGCAATAAATTTACGCTTTCTTGACTGATACTTTACCTGCAGTGTATTCAAGAATGTTTGAGCTGATACACAAAACAAAAAGGAAAATTCAAGCCTAAGCATCATGCTACATACCTCAGCATGCTGCCCATCAGAAGTAAAAATATGAGTAACAGTCATTTCATTCTTTGTCAGAGTTCCAGTTTTATCTGAACAAATTACATTGCAGCAACCTGAAATAACGAATTAACATTTATAAGACAATGCTTGTTTAGAATAATGTAACTAACATAGCCAAAAGTATTCAAGACAAGAAAATTTCTAGAAATACTGCAGTTATCTGTGAAAAAAAAAAAGAGATTTAACAAAAGACAGCAAATTTTCAAGTACTAATGAATAGCTGCACAAGGTTCTTTGCAAGTCTGTCCAATAAATAGAAAAAAAACTAATTAAAATCCCAAATTCACAACTCATCCAAAATACTTCTATTTACTACCTCTCCTTTATTTCATTCTGCTGTATCTCAAACTACATTACTGAAGTCTCAGTTGTGATTCCTGGTGGCAAGGAAAACTAAGGCCCTGCTTTACAGCATTCATTCCTCTTCATTAAAAAGTACAAGATCTATCGATCACCAGCCACAACACTTTTGTCACACAAGTGTGACTTACTAATAAACCTTCAAATTTCAATAAGCTTGAAAAGATTACAAAAATGTCAGATGTCTATATGCCTTTTTAAAATCAGGAATGGAGATTCGGATAGATTGCTGCAGCATCTTGACACTTCTGGACAGGACAGCAGGAACTGCAAAAGCAACAAAAAACCTTGCAACACTAATGAAACTCCACTAGAGGCATTGGAAAAAAAAAATATTTCCAATCTTCAAATGCAAAAAGAAATTCAAATGCATCAGAATTATTTAACTTGGTATTTCTATTTCTGTTCCATGGTCTGTGCTTAACATTTTTTACGACTCAACCTGCACGCCAAATGTTTTTGATATTAAACGTTTTTAAAAGATTTTAAGTTTTAAGATGAGCAGCATAACATCCTGAAGGTGCACTATGACTACAAAGCTTTTTCTAATATTCAAATCTGGATTTGTTTTCTACTATCAATATCATTCCTAAATTTGCACCAAAAATTTTTAGTTTAAAAATCGTTTCACACGTCTTATTTATCAAGAACATCTTATAGCAAACAAGTTTAAAGAGTCTATCTATACAACCGCTCAGTTTAGAGGACTGCTAGCATGGCATGCTATTAACTGCTCATTTCAGTTCAAAAAACAAATTAATTAGAAGGCCCACAGAAACATCTACCTGAATTCCTACTGTGTAATAACCCATTCAACTTAGAAACGTTTAAAGATGTCACCACATTGCTAGGAAAATAAGAATACCTGCTTTGCTTTTATTATTAGTCATCAATTTTGCTATTGATTTCCTAATATTTATATCAAAATACTATCTCTAAGTTAGTCTAATCATACCTAAAGTTTCAACAATAGGCAGCTTTTTTACAATAGCCCGTTTCTTCACCATTCTCATCACACCAAGGGCCAGTGTCACTGTTACCACAATTGGGAGTCCTTCAGGGATTGCAGCTACAGCCAAACTGTAATGAAAGTAAATACACAAATCTCGTTTCGGAATGTTATACAAGATTACATAGTAATGATGCAAATCTGAATTTATAGTTCAGAACACTGTTTTTGTAGCTGTCTGGCCACTGAGGTTAAAACTGAAAGGAAGAAGCTGCCATGTGTTTCTAGATGTATACCATTCATTAAAACATGTCCACTGAAGATAGTAAAAAATTAAATAAATTAGATCATTTCCACTCATTTTTTAAGCAAAAGTATGAAGAAATGCTGGGGTGAGAGAGAAATTGATTGTACATATTTTGCCTACACAAAATACTAATCAGGGCTGTGCAAAGCAGCCCAGATAGTGAAGAATAACTGTAGTCAGCACTAAATAGAACTAAGAAATGCCACAACTGATCCACAATGGCTACTGCCAGATCATAATGTGACAGCAATTTAAGTGAGGGAATGACACTCTTAAAAAACAAATAAAAAGCATGACGACAGTGTAAATAAGATCACAATAACTCATTAGGCAATGCTCGAAGATGCAGCTTCTGAGAGGGTAAATATCCAGAGTCTGATCATGTAATTTAAAGAAACACTTCTGCCTTATGCACTGTCCATGAAATTAGTATCTCAGCAACTTTTCTAAGAGTACAGAGTTAGACCATCTAAATTCAGAGTTGTTCTCAGCAAACACCCTGGGATTAAGTTTGCATAATATGGTAGAAAATGAGATATTGAACTACATGACACAAGGCTTGAAGTAACTTAGTTTTGTCAGATGACTCTTACAAAATTAGTTTATTATTAAATTACTTTATTTACTCAGTGATGAAAATTCAAACTGTACGACTCCAGTGCTTGTTTGCAGATGTTCCCCACGACACTCAGAAATCACCACACAAACGTGCAGTTTAAGAGACTGACAGGAACATACTGCATCATTAAAAATAAGTATGAATTTGCTTTTCTGTTTTCATTTTTAATTATTTAACGTGAAGTTAAGAGCAGTGCATGCAAGCATATTACAAAACACATCACTAGCTTTCAGACATTTGCTGGAATGCATGATCTACACTATTTAAAAACAGAAATCTTACCTCACGCCAATTGTGAACATATCAAGGATATGCTTTCCTTGCAACCAGCCAACTAGCATAATAACGCCTATAAAGAAAATAGTCGTCAGGAAAAACATAAAACCAACATGTACTGTAGCCTCATGGGGACACAAAAAAAAAAAAAAGGCAGTCAAATAGCCAAAACCAAGCTTATCATTGTGCTACCTACAAAAATCTGTTAGTTCTTTCACTGTCAAAGCATGATTCCATTAGTACGGCAAAGGTGAGGAAAGTATCTGCCAGTCAAGTTGCCAAATCATACCAACAGTGAGGTACTCACTAATGCACACCTTCAATCTGAACACAGAGACATACTGCAACTTAAAAGGAAGCATTGAAAGGACAAGAGGTAAGTCAGAAAAGCACATTTGCAGGAAGAAGCAAGTTAACGACCTTATGATTAGAGTTATGTCACATTAGTAATTTTCAGATGACTAATGGAACGAATTCAAAGTGACCAATAGAATCAGAAGCCAAAATATGCTTTAAAAAGAGATTAAGCCTTCCATTTCCCAGGCCTACACATTGGTTTCCACTAGATAATAAGCTGTAATTATTTTACATAAATTATCTTACCTATTATACCAAAGGAATACAATGAAAGCTGTTTTCCTAAGAGATCCATACTCTTCTGCAGAGGTGTCTTTGGAGCCTTGATAAATGGCAAACATGCAGCAGTTAACAAATTAACTGTATCACGTATTACTTCACAGGTGCAAAATTCAAGACAGTCAGTGAATAAGGGGTAGTTATGCCCTATGTTTCCATATATTTCTTGGAGAAAACAGACTATTCTTTCATAGAATTTAGAAAAACAATTATTAGAAATATTCTTCAGGAGCTTTGTGATGTCTGCAACAAATTTAATACAAAAGACCTTATAAAAAATTTCATTTAAAAAAGCAAAACAACGTGCTGACTAAAAGCCACTGCACTTCTTCCAAGACCAAAGAGCTCTTGAAGAATAAAACTGATTTTCAAAACAGAGGCATTGGAGCCATGGAAGGTAAATTAGATCTCAAAAGGAATTTTTTCATCATCTGTAGAAAATTCAATTTAGCCAAATAGAAAACTATGTAAATATTAAGACAGGTTCAGAATATTATTTTCACAGTTAATATCTTCAAGTCAGCTATGGATATTTGTTGCACTGAATTCAATTACTACTTTCATGTTCAAGAGCTAAGATCTGCTTCACTAAAGGAAACAAAAATACTGAAAGCAACAAAATTATGTTTAACTAAATTCCCATGGAATAAATTCAAAGTTTTAATGAATGAAATACACACTTACCTCTTCTGCTTGCATCATTTTAAAAACCTCTCCAAATTCAGAGTTTTCTCCTGTTCCAATAACTATCCCCTAAAAAAAAAAACCCACACACAAAAATAAAGCAAATTCAAATATCTGAGGTTTAATTTTTATGTTAGTGATCTTACAGCTTTGGCTCAAATAGTGGGCAAATGCTTTTCAGCCTGCTAGTTAACTTTGTTTATAAAATTATTCTTGTCACAAGTAGAGATTTTTTTCCTAAAAAACCTTTTGTCTCTGTGAAACAAACTGCTATTCCGTGCAATGCTGAAGTACTTGTTAACTACCAGTAACAAAACTCAAATAGGGTAACACCTACACGAGCCACAACTGAATTTTCAGTTACAGATTTTCAAACATGTCAGTGTAGCTCTAGAAGCAAATCACCACATCCTAGAAAGAGGAGTTTCACATCATCTGCTCCCTATAAATTTGAGCTCTCCTGGTCCCAGCTTTCCTATTAAACCAGTGTCTGAAAAAGCACCAGTGAGAAGCGCTCTGCAGAGTATCATACTGACTGAGAGGTGAACTTTAAAAACAAGAACTGACTTCAAGTTGTTGAAACATGGAAAATGCTCTTCTCTATCAATAATGATTTTACCTTTGCTTTTCCACATCTGACCAATGTCCCCATGAAAGCAATATTGCTCCTAGAAGTAAGGTCTCCATTGGTTGCTGCTGGCTGAGGAGCTGTAGATTTAGAGCAAGGAGCTGTCTCACCTGTGAGACTGGATTCATCAATGGAAAGGTCCACAGCCTTTGAAAACAAAATAGGTAAAAAGCATGAAAATATTTTGTTAAGTACCTGGAAATGTAAACCTAAGTTTCACAATTTTGATCATTAAAAATATATCCACTTCATTCACGTGGTAAGGAGCTATGCCAATATCGACCACATTTTAAGGATCAACAAAGCAACAAACCCTCCTAACAAAGCTCTCACTTAAAAGAGCCAAAGATGGAAGATGAAGATGCCACTTTGATACTGTTCAGATATAGCCATGAGCTCTGCAACTTTTATCATCCCTACCAAAAGGAACACTGTTTAAAGTCTACACTGTTCCAAGCATGTTAGTTCTTGATGCAATACTCTGGCTTTAGAGAAGATTATCATAAAGCTTAATGGACTGCTCATCAACACACAGGAAACTTAGGCCAGAAAAGATTTTCAAATACATTTTTAAGAACAAGATTGTCCCTGCAAGATTAGACTAGTAAAAAAAAAAGTTAACACATACAAACGACTTCACAAACTAAATAATGTCTAATTATCACTTCTACTGTGTTCAGGACACATCAATGAAAATATACAGAAGAAATCTAGATCCTTCTCTGAAAAGATGATCTCCATATGATCCTCTTCTTTAAAACCTACCACCTTGTAGCAATGCCCAGTAGACACAAGATGAAAATAAGATGACAAGCTCTTATTTTCAAATGATCTGCAAGAGTAAAGGATGGCAAAAAAATTCATCTAGTGTAGGGCTGCAGACAGATGAGAAACTTCTAAATCCATTTCTGCTTTCCTCTGTAAGAGGTTCAAGACTGCTGCTATCATAGCATGATATCAGATATGAGCAAGAAAGTAGGTGCTGCAGCAGCAACTGCAACAGCAGTTTCATAACAATGCAGAGACTACACAATTGCCAAGGGAAGCAGAAAGTATTTGCAAACACAAAAACAAACCTACTCAACTACTAACTACACTGCAGAGGCTAAAAACATGATCCAGAAAATTTCTCAAGAGCAACATAAATTTGTCTCAGAAGCTAGTTCTTTTCAACTTGAAATGAACAGTGATTAATCAAGTATCAACAGTGGATAAAATGAATATATAGATCTTCATATCCAGAAATTACTTTAACATGATAGATAGCCCAGATACTGGGCAAACTAAGGATGCCTAATCTGACAGAAAAGTAACGTGAAATTCAACCAAAACCATCAAAATAAGCAAGATGAATATATATATACCCATTACACTTTATTTTTAGAGAATATACAAATACTACAATAGTGCCATTGCTTCAACTCAAACACTTCCACCAGTGCTAACGTCACAAGTTAAGTATTGAGTAACCTAGGAGAGATAATGACACACACTGATGAAAAAGTGTCAAAGAGAAGATTACACCAGCACAATTGTTCCAGTATTCCATTACCAATGAACACAGGAACTATATCCTAAAATTTAACGCAAATAAACCTGCAACCAGTTGCTAAAATATCTCAGCATTCAGACTGAAAACAATGTTTTTGCAACATGTTTAACATTGAGGGGGAAAAAAAAAATTAAGATTTTCAACAACACATTACTACATAAAATTCACAAATTCTTTCCTCTCATGTCCCACAGCAAGACACTACATACATTGGTTAAGAATCCACGATCACATTTGGAATGTAATTCAAATTTTCTACCAAGAAGTCCAAACAAAAACACTCACTGCACCTCAGCATTCAGTAGCTATCTTCCCTTCCCCTCTATCCCACAAGAAGGAAAGCTATGAAGTATTACATCCATTTTAGGTTCATACCTCAAATAATCGTAGATCAGCCGGGACTCTGTCTCCAACTGACAGGCAGACTGTATCACCTGGCACTAAATCCCTGGCAAGGGTATGTTCCACCCGACCTTCTCGTACACTGCAGGGGAAAACACGGAGAGCAGTAGGAGTGTCTCCTCTGGCATTTTGTCTGAGAAAAGCACTCACGCCCTTGACTATACGTTGCAACGTTACAGGTGTCAGCAAAATATTTCTGATTTGCTGCTTTTTTCCTAGAGGTTACATCATTTGAAGGGTTCAGAGAGGCAACGACATGGTGTAGTTTTATAGGCTCATAAAACAATCTTTAAAATGAGAAGAAGTGTGTTCTATGTCAGCATAAAATCTTGATGCAAAGGAAGTAAGTTCAGTAAAATCTTTTCCATTTACTCATTTCAGACTAAACTTCATATGATTTAATTTAGGACTGACAGGACAAAATTACATACCAATGGCATTCTGGAGGCACAAGTTTACTAAGCTCTTCAAGAGATTTTTCTGATCTGTACTCCTGCAGAGACATTTTTTTAAAAATAAAGCAGATAATATTTTTAAAACAGGGAAAAGTTTCACAATATAAGACAGAGCCACTGAAATTTATTTTATCAGTGCAGTTGTATTAAGCAATATTCCAAACAATTAGATAAGAGATGACATTCAACAGTTCTTCATTAGACACTTTAAAAACCAAATATGGTCCAAACTCTGAAAAATTTCCAGATTTCCCTACATGCATTTCTTCTGAAAGAATAGCAGAGGTCCTTTGCATTTCCTTCATTATCTTCAGTTATTTGTAATACTTGCAGTAACACTTCTAAACTCAGGGATTAGACACCTTACTGAATTCTACAGTTTAACAAGTCAGTACAAAAAGTACTGTGCTCTTAGCTCCCAGAGAACTAAGGTAACAACTCATATCTAACTCACTGAGCAGAGTACAGAATTCAAGTAATTAAAGATATAAAGCAAAAGTACAAAGCAATTTTGATTCAGGTATACCCTGACTAAAGCTGTGTAATTACAGAACAAAACCAACTTTTTCAAGACTTGGAAGACTACTTAGATTTCTTTTTTCCCATTTCTGCACAAAATTGAAGCAAGAGCTACATTTTTAAAATCTTTTATATGAAGTTAAATACATAAGTATTTCTAACTGTTTACTCCAAGGGCTTCATTACAAGTACTCTTATGGCTGAGTATAATACTGATACAGGTGCATAAATGTCAGTGTGGTTAAAGCAGGACAAATCATGCACTGTAGAAAAGGCAAAAGATTTTGATCATTCACAGCACAATGCGTCAAGACAACTACTTCAGTCTTATTAATAAAAGAGTTTACACAAAAGCAATACCCTTATTTGGACAACCCAACGGCTGTCTTACCTGAACGAAGGCAACTGTAACAACAATGAGAATTGCCTGAAAAATAAAACAAAACTGGGTGAGATAAAAGAATTCCAAATTACCAAGAAAGTCAGCAATCAGATTTGGTTTGGCTCACATTAACAAGATGATTTGAAAACAAACTTTCTCATGCTAAAAATCACTTGGTATCCCTGGGGTCTGTTCCAAAAGCAATGGCATTATCTGTTTACACCTGCTTCAGTGATGTCCAAGGACGTGATAACCTGATTTTCCTAAAACAAGATTAATAACTAGATAGCAAACTTGAAAATTCCCTTTGCTTCCTGCTTTCTAAATGGTGAGCAAGAGACAGCAGCAGAAAGATATATGACACAAGTAGAAAAACTGGTTGTGAACAAAAAGGTGTGTTAACTGCTACAGGGCATCACAGATGTGGTTTTATTCAAATAACCAGGTAACAGAAAGGCTAAGAATCACCTGAAGACCAGATATAAGGCAGCTGAAAAACTGGTCTGGAGTCATAAAATATCCTAAAAAGAACATTCAATTCAAAAAGAACAAGAGGAAGGTGACTCAGAAACTCAGTAACTCAGAAACTCTGCCCCGACACCCAAGGAGAGAGACAGGACACCAGGCACACCCCAAACAGCTGAGATGCCACAGATCCAAAACAAAAAAGCTAAAATAAATTGCTTTTTTATAGTAATTCAAGGCCTCACTAAGGCCTCAATAGCAAGCCTTTATAGTCCCCCATATCAAATACAGTTCTGGTCACAAGACTTCAACATAAACATCATGGGCCTTCTAAGTAGATGATGTGAAAGCGCATGAATTAATTAAATCTATAACAGGAAATAACAATGATCAATTTGTTGTAAAGTAAGTCTCATCTTCTCCTTCAATACACTCGCGAATTGGGTTTTCTTACAGTAACTGAGTTGTTACTGAAACAGTTGTTATACTCATTTCTTACAGAAGCATAACACAACATCCATTAATTAAGCCTTTAAAGTACACGCAAGTAGCAAGTACTAAAAATATCCTAGATATTACCACTTTGCAAGCAAAAACCTCTTGAACTCAACTAAATCCACACAAATCCAGTAAATTTGCCTTATTTGTGATACTAACATTAGCTTCACCAACTGAATATTAGGAAGTGACTACATAAATATTCCATCTTTCCATGGAATATTTCGATCACAGCTACACGTTTCTTTTGGAGTCAGTATTACATTCTACAGATCATTCTACCTGGCACAGCTTTGCATTCCTAGCCTCATATCAATGGAAAGAAGTATGTAATTATTTTATTTTTCTTTTAATCTTCATCAGTTCCCAGTCCAGAGCACAATACCTTTGTACCAGCAGAGCTAAAAGGATGGCAAAAGCAGCTCAAGCCAGCATTGCCACCAGAAGTAATACATGTCACTGATCTTTAGCAGCAAACTAGTTTTGTTGATATGCTCTGAACAAACAAATATATAGTTATAGAAAAGTCGCACTGTCATCTGAAAGTGAAGTAAAAGAAGCATTCACTCAGTGATAAAGTGGGCATTAATAGTAATAATAATAATAAATGGTAGAGGATAGTCAGAAGTTAGACAAACCCCAGAACTGATCAACTTTAACTCAATCACACCTTTTGCCTCCATATTTTAAGACACATCTACCAATGTTCACAAAGCCATTGAAAGATTCCATCTCAGGCTGTAGCACAGAATGTAGAAATTACTGCTCCCATACACTAACTGCCTTATTCTTTTCTCATTGCCTTGCTCAAGAGAGCTAAGAAATAGACTTAAGGCACTAACCAAGGGAAAAAAACATGAAATAATTCAACTTTCAGCCACAATAATTAAATAAATTTAATAATACAATAATTTAATTAAATCTAACTTAGGAACACACTAGACTAACACCATACTTAAATTCAAAATTGCAAGTTTTTTCTTTAAAAAGCCACATAGTTTATCTTTCAAAGAAAATTATTATTTACAAAAAAAACAGAGTGGTTAAGAGCAAATCTCCAGTTACCTTGAGTTATGCACAGAAGTAAAACTCAACACAAGAAGTGTAGAGGTAAGACAAGAGAAAAAAAAAACAAAAACAAAACAGCCAGAACTTCCCTCTAGTTATACAGAAATCAAGATTTTCAGTCACCACCTATCATCTCAAAAAGGCCAAAGGGATTAGAATTTTCTTCTCTGTGTCAATTGCAATGACAAATGTTTATAAGTATCACGTTTGGCTCATTAGTTTAGCACCCCATTTAACTGCAAGCTTCTGCAAAAAATTTACTATTTCAGCTTCTATCTTCTGTGTTTTCTAGAGAGCTCAGGTTACACTTCTTTTTCATGTTTTAAAAGATTAAATCTCTCAAGTAAATTCACAGAAGGCTGATGTTGGTTTCAATTTGAAATTAAAGCATAATTTAAGATTAAAATAACACAGAACATGCCAAAAATTGCTCCTCTGAACAAATGCCTAAAGACAGGCATTTTAACCAACAGAAGAGTAAAGATGCAAGAAGCAGTCAGAAAATTATTCAAAGATGTATTTTGATATGTATTGCTGCTATCAATCAAGGAAAAGAAAAAACCAAAACCTACTCACAAATTAAACAGATTCAGTGAGAGCATACAAACCAAACACATTAATAGTAGTCAAGTGATCCCACCCCACACTGTCATTCGTGTGACGTTGAACACACATGTGGTCGCATGTTCTGAAGTACTCCCAAGGAAGACAGAATTTTAGTTCCTTACCACAGTGATACTGACAGCATCATCAAACTGATGCATTACAACACTGATGACTGCAGATGCCAGGAGAAGCATAATAAGGGGGTTTTTAAACTGCAAGGAAACAGAACAGTAATTCAGCCACACTCTTGACAGAAAGGCCATTTTATCTACCCCTCAAAGCACATCAGATCTATTTTTGTAGCATATTGTTCTATTATTAAAATATTTATAACCTACCAGTGCAAAGAAAATCTAACTCTGTGCAGTTCAGATGTTTACTTGAGGAGTTTTCTTTTAAATATCAAAGACCTTGAATAGACTGTATTCAATATGCAACAGGAGAAGAACGTTTCTTACATTTCTTGATTCACATTTTAAATACAAAAAGAATAATCTCCTATAATTGCTTACACTGCATTTAAACACACAAAAAGAAGCCTGAAATACATTCAAAAAGCCTTCGATGTAAAAGACTGATCCTGTTCCCAGCAACTGATCACTATTAAGGCAGCAATATATTTCTTAATTTTCAAGTCATGATTTCTTGTTTTACAAGACACCAATTTTCCTTTTAGATCATATGACTTCCTCAGATTTTTAAGGCTAAAATAATAAAGGACCTTGATTCTATGACAGCTAGCTCGTTGCTAACATGGTGATTTTTTGGAGAAAATCTATAAAAAAGAACATTCCAACAATTTGACTGAAGAACTAAAAGCACATCTGATAAGCACATTCAAGGCAAATATGCATCTTAATAAATCCCATCTAAAATAGACCTGGATAATATGTCTTAGAAGTGTTCTGATGCATCAGACTAATTGACCCTCTAAGTGGGAAAATAAAGCATTAATGTCAAAGTACAGCTAGCATGGGATGATGTTCCCACTGCTACCATCAGCAGAGCACTGGATATCTTTTTAGACACTCCAATGTAACACAGGATCTCTAGAGTCAACCATCTGTTACTTCAAGGCTGCACTGAAATGTTGACCCAAATATTTAACATCAAATTCAGCAAATTCATTAGAAAAATCTTCTGTGTAAATATCTTGTGTAGCAAGGGGGCAGGAGGAGTGGGTAGGAGAAAGTAGTGACACTTTCAGATATATATACCAGGTATGTGCATATGTCTCTGAGATATATCACACTGATTAAAAAAAAAAATTCACACTTGACTCTTACCAGTTCTGCTTAACACCAGAATCAAGACTCAGTTCAAAGGCAGCAGTTTTGCTTTTCAAAATTCCCTTTGTCTATCAAGTTATTCATATTGCATAACCCATTCAAACATTTACCAACAGCCAAATGTATTGTTCTACAACCTTCATACAACTCAGGACCAAGTCTGACTAGAGGGAAGTTTATTCTGCTTTTCTAGCCCTCAGGCTAATTATGAATGGCACCCTTTGTCTAGGTATGAACACATATTGAAGAACAAATCACTTAATCAAAACACTGGTATATACCTAAATAAAGCCTTTTCAACAGTTAAATCAGATATAAATTACAGAGGTTGCAATTTCCCATGCTAATAGACTTTTCCCACTTTTATAAAAATGTGTTCATGTACACAAAAGCTGGGTAAATCAAAATAACAAGCAAAACTACTGAAAAGTATTAAAACTGAAAAGTAGAAAGGACAAAAACAGTCACCTGGGATATATATTTTTTCCACAGTGGTTCATCTTCACTAATATCAAATTCATTCCAACCATGGAATGCCCGTCTGTGACAAACTTCACAGTTTTTTAAGCCATTCTGAAGATTAGCCTATTAAAATACGCAAAGAGTAAAGCAATTACAATGAAAAGCTATACTTCAAAATAAATTCCAACACCCAAATATACAGTCTTAGATTATAAACATTTGGGCAACATCTGAAAGACAAGCCCGGTACTAAATGTTTGTATGACAATAAAAGCTAACATAGTACTACTTTAAAACTCCATTTGGCAGTATTTCAGAGATTCAACCAAAAAGTCATGTAAGAACTACGGAAGCAGATGTTGCTTCACATCTCTAAATGACTGCTGATCTTCCCTGCAGGAAACTCTACAACGAACCAAACTGTGGGCATACTTCAGACTCCTGAGGATGATGTCAGGAATTCAGTTGCTCAGCCAAATGACAGCAATTGCTTCTAAGTCTTGAGTTGTCAGTGACCAACATTTATCACGGTGTACTCCTCAGGCAGTCAAGCATACAGAAAATGAGAAAAGGACTATCTATCATGAAAATTAACCCAGATTCAATGGTTCATAACTCTGTCAATGGGCAGCTTCCTCAATTCTGTTTCTCTGCTTAAAATGAAGGCTACCAAAATAAATTAAGGGCATTAAGGATTCTGTAGGGATGGGAGCAATAAAAAAAAAAATTAAAAAAAAAGGACAGAATTTTATAACAAGACTGACTCCAGGATTTTTGCTAACAAGTAGCCATCTTCAAAGCATACAGAAATCCAAACATTTTCAAGTTAAATTTCGCTCCCCCTCCAAATACCCAATTCTTTTTTAAAAATATTAAGATATTAGAACATTTGAAGTGACAATTTAAAAATCAACTTGCTTTTAGAAGCAGCCAATAGCTAATATCAAAATGCATGATAATGCATCAACTTTCAATTAGAAGATCTGTCCTTAAGAAATATCAAACTTACTGTTTGGTAACATAAGTGCATTCTTAAGAGATGTAAAAACTACTTACTTGCAGGATACTTGCTACTTCATCAACTGGCAATTCACTTGCTTTTTTTGAAGACAGTACAGGAATCATTGTCTCATTGTCACCATCAGGGATTTTTTGAAGACGTGCAACCTAGAAACAAAACCGAAGTCTGAAGGGAAGGAGAGCGCCAATGTTTCACTTCAAATGATGTACACCAGAACCATTCAGTATTAATGCCATTAAAGGATAGTTTTTTATAAACATTGCACTTTAAAAAAAAATTCTACAATTCAGCAAATTTTCATGCAGTTACCACTTCTCTTTTCAATAAGAGAAAACATTGGACGTGCAACTGAGAAGACTCAATTTCTATAACAATGTGTTCAGCAATGAAAAAGATTCTAACAGTTAAATATGTTAATAATGTTTTAGCTCATTATCATCAATATCTGGTCAGAAAGTTATCACTCCAGATAAATTTCACCCCCTGCTACTTTCTACTCATTAATGAAGTAGAAGGAGGATCTTCAAACAGGTCTATTTAAATCATCTTGTACACAAAGGAGAAACACCATTAAGAAAACCTCACAGAGCACAGATGCAAGTGAAATCATGAAATTTGACTACAGTACAAAAGCTTCAAGTCAATGCTATAAAAAGTTATGTTTTCCTATAATTTTAGGAAGTTAAAATTTTGTGAACTGCAGAACAGTGCAATAGTAACATTGATTGCACAGCTCAGCACTGCTTTGAAATTTAATGAAACCTCAGAGTTTCTGATTCTTGCTTATTAGATGAAAAGCTGGAGTGTTACACTTTCTTCCTGCTCACTATCTTACTGCACCCACAATTAGTAACTTGCCATCATGCCACACACACATCCCACTCCATTAGCTGGAAGACACCCAACATGCAAACATGCAGACCGCAGAAATGGCTTTTGCATTAAACTTTCATAGAATTTCAATAGGTGGGTTTATGCTTTAGAAAATAATTACTGTATGTGTTGTATAAATCTCCTCTAGGGATGCTCAGACTTAAAATATACTTCAAGATTAAAAGATTACAGCATTTTATGCCCTAAAAGAAGTATGACAATCTTCATTTTCTATATTTCACACTGTTGGCCATGCACTTGAATACGATGGCTAATTTCCTCTGTAGCTACCAAACACCAGTCTAGGGCTGACAACCATTAAGCCTAAGTGCTGTTTCAAAACAAACCCACAAACTTATGACTTTGACCAAGATGACACTACCTCAATAAAAACGCTGAGAAACCAAACCTTCCCAGTAAGAGCAGGCAGAAGTGAACTGACAGCCATTACAAATTTTAGTGCTGAGAAAAAAAAAAAAAATCTTTTTCCCTACACCAAATGACATCACTGCTAAACACAAATAACTCCAAAAAAGGATACATAACTGATCATTATATCACAGCCATAGTATTAGCAATTACGATATTTTAAGAATTCAAATATCCTTAAACAGAAATGTTAAGGTACTCTCAAAGATTAGGGGTTTTTTCCAAATAAATCGTCATTAATGCAGAACTGTGTGCTACAAAGCTTATTTTGACAAGCTTTTTGTGACACTCAAAAAGCCATTCATTTTGAATGTGTTTCATTCATATTATCTCCACTTTTATGAAGAACACTGTACTGTATGCAGTGAAAAAACCTACAGAGAAAATCTGGTATAGCATCAGAAAGATAAAGGCTCAGAAGGTCTTTTTATAGCCAGCTCTTTTCAACAGAGTGAAATTACATATTGTATGACAATTCTGGATGGATCCTCATCTAACTTCTAAAAACCCTTTATAATCTATATAGATTAAACTACACTTGTAGTTCAGAAAAGAGCAATTTCAAATATCTAACACTTTGCCACAAATTAAATTCAATTGCTCAGCCCATGAGAAATGGATCACTGTTCCCTTCACAAAATATGAAGTAGATAACACCAAAAGACTGAGGTCCAAAAAACAGCTGTGCTTACTATCTCGTGGCACAATAACTGTATTCATGCCAATTTTTTTACTTTTACTATGCATTAGTTCCAGAATACAAGAGAAAAAATTACTTATTGAATACTGTTGGCAAGCGCTCTCTGAAGTCTTCTGCACTGCTGCCCAGAGCTGCACACCAGAGATCTGGGCTTCTGCAACACCTTTTAAGATCTCCAAAACCACAGCATTCTGTACTAAAGGAGACAACCCACATATAGCAAGATGCCTTCCCATCCTATGCCGCAATTAATTTTCAGGCATTCATCAGCTGATACCTTAAAATAGTTCAGCACTTCATTGCAGGCCAAGTTTTCATACGGATAAAGAAAATGTGGGCTAAGAAATTATACTGGCCTATGGCAGATATCAGATAGGCAGCACGTACATGATCACTGAAGCTTCTGGAGCTATGACTACAGCTTCCCATCCCCCTCTTGCAAATAACTCTACTAAGGAACAAAGCAGCAGGCTGCTAAATAACAAAAATAAATAGCTGCCTCAGGAAGGGCTTTTCTTGGACCCCTTCCAGTGTACACACTATCATTTCTAGGCCAAGAAAATGCATCAATCATATAACTATGGAACTGTGACCAAAGTATGTTTATGAAAATTAATACAAATTCGTCTGGAAGGGTTACACTACCAGAAATTCAGAGTTCCCTTCTGTTTTCTCTGAAGAAAAATCTAGTTAATTAGTTAACAGTAATATATTACTGTCTCTTCTTCCTCAGATGCTCCAAGAGCCTGCCTATGTTCTTTCTACCATGACCAATACCAAGTACCAACAACTTACTTCTACCTTTGTTTTCCTCAGCTTAGCAGGATGTGTTCATTTTAATGATCAGGGCTCACTGACATCAAGATACTTTTACAATTGTTTTTAAGGGGAAATTTTAGCTCTTCTTGATCAGAAAACGCAAAAAGTGGGACTACATTCACCAGCAGCTGTCTAAAAATTTAGAACACTCTCAGCAAAATCTATTTTTACACAAACTGGTGACCAAAACACTCTGGCTAATTAGCTAATATAAATTCCTGTAAATGTTGCATAAAGCTACTTAACTGACCTAAAAGTGCAAAATACAAAGGTAGTAGAAAAACAAAACTATAGAGAACAGCAAAAGTGGAAAAAAAGACACAGATTTTCACAAAACAATGACAATTAAGTTGAGGTACTGAGAGAAATTGTGATTCTTTCTTTGAGATTCTTTCTTCTGAATCTTTGGGTCCACCTGAGCCGCTCACTAAGTCTGCCTGAATCTATCCCATCAGTCCTGGTAAAACTGAACTCCTTTCAAGCCAACTCAAGTACTACAAAGACCTTTCAACTTATTTGTAATGATCCACATGTAAGACTATTGCTGTATGAGCAGTCAGTGACCCACATTCAGGTCCATGACTATCACAGATACCATGTGATCATTACTGAGTCATGCTGTGTCTAATCAATAGCACAATTAATGAATGTCCACATAATCAGTGTGTAACTAATCAATGTGCACTTCATTTTATGCACAGTACGCTGTCTTTTCCACTTGATATATTATAAGCACCTTGCTCAGGAATTGCAGTTTTATTAATAAGGATATTAGAGCATGTTGTCCAAGAGACAAGAAAGCCTACATTCCAGACTTGACTGCTATCAGTGATGGATGAATCTGTACTGTGAGCAAAATCATGTGACAGTACTAATAAACAACAAGCAAACAGGATCTACAGCATGTCATGCCCTGACCAGAGATCCATCCCAAGCCACATCATCTCAGGATTACAAGCATCAGAAAGGATATATGATTTTATAACTTGCTATCACCTTTTCTGAGTTATTACTTGTGATCTGCCTTTCAAGTGTTCGTGCCTTTCTTACTGGGATTCCAAAAGATTCAGCACTTCCTCACCCACTGTAAGAATTAGCTTTCATTTTCCCCCACTGAAAAAACAGTAGTGTTCAACAACATAATCAAAAGGTATTTCACTGAGTTTCACTGAACACAGAACAGACTGAAACTTAGAAGCTTCCCATTTCCTGAATTTTCTGTATGATCAAACTATATGTGATGTACACTAAAAGGTTTAAAAAGCTCATCTGTGCACACAGTAACATAATAAAATACCAAGTGCTTACCTTTTTCTGCACTGGCTGGAATCCTAAAAGCACACAGGGCTACAGATCAACTAGATGTCAATGGACACAGAGGTTTGAGTCTCCATGTGTCTGTCTGCATATCAACTTTGGAATCAACTCCTGCTAGGCAGATTCTTGGCTGGGAAAGGAATCTTTAAGGAAAAGACTCTACCCAGAATGGAAGTAATCCTCTTTTCTGACAGTTCCATCACATATGAAGATTCAATTCAAAATCTTCTACTCATTACGACAGCGGGGATAGAGGTTTTGGAGAGCCAGATCTTTAACTACCTTATTGTCCACTTCAAGCTCTCCATTTGAACAGATCATTGCTCAGCATCACAGCTGTGATTCCACAGAGTCTCTAGCTAACAATCACCTAAAAAATATCTATTTCACTACATATTTATGCCATCTTACCCTCCCCTGTTTGTCTAGAAAGCAAGGTGCTCCTGGACCTTCAATACAGGTCCCAGCCACAGAACAATGGCCAAGTGATAACAAGATACAGCAAAAAGCCAAGCACACAACATACAAAGAAAAGGCATTAGGCACACTTAATAGTTACAGTAAGCCCTAGACCAACTGCATAGCCAGAAGCAAAGCCTGGAAGCACAGGAGGTTCCAAAAGTGGAGCTAAAGCAGAGAGGAGCACAAAAGAGCCCTCAGATCAACAAGCAGTATTCAACACGGTTGACTACGGTTGACATGGTGACTGTGATGCAATTTTCTCTGTGAAATTGAATCAGATTTTAACAGGAATTAAATCTCCAGAGATTTTCACCAGTTATGCTAACAGAAGAAGCAGGTAGAAGCAGCAGAGTGTAGAAGATAGGGATTTAATAAAATAAATAAAAATCAGTGCAATCAAGTTCACAAACCATAAGTGCAGACAAGCTACAAACTTACCTTGATTAGGTAAATTCCAATTTTTAATGTCTTATTCTTGGCTTTTGAACTCATTTATCTACATTTTAATTATGTCTATAAAATTTGAACTTAGATTGAGGAAGGCTTTATCTATACAGACTGCACTGATACAGTTGTGCGTACCTAATACACGATTACATCACGGAGACCATTTATGACTGATTCTCAACTAGCAATTTCTCAAATGAGCCTCAAAATCCTGTGAATTTAGATATGATCAATACTTAAGTACTGTGACTGACCAATAAACCCCTGTAACAGAAGGCTCAGACGGGGCAACGGCGAAGCACCCCCAAAGCTCAGGAAATAATGCAGGGTGTGACTAACCACAGCTGTTGCAAAGAGTGTAACCACCTCAACTCGTGGCCTTTGCTTCGGATAAACAACTAAATCCGTTGAGTGGATCAACTGGTGGTGTGAATGTCTCTCCCTGATTTCATCAAAAGAACGCTAATGTCTGAGTTTGCATCCCACAGCATGCTGGTCTGGCTTATGTTGCTTTGTCAACATATGCACTGAACCACTGACAAAATTTCAAAGAGAGCAGCACGTGGGATTTCAATCCACATGATCCTTTCTAGCAAGCGGGATGCCCAGCATTATGATGGTGCAAATGTTATAAAGACTGGAAATAGGAATCACACTGGTGCTGCAACTGAACTGTATATTTCAATTTCTAGATTTTGCAAAGTTTAACTTAAAAAATATACTGAAAACATAATACAAATGTGTTGTTTTTCTAAATCAGAAAACCCACATAACATCAAGTATCTTCAAACACACACATTTGACATTACAGAATCAATTAGGCTGGAAAAGACCTCTGAGATCAAGTCCAACCTATGACAACACCACCAAGTCAACTAGACTATGGCTTTAAGTGTCACATCCAGTCTCTCCTAAAATACCTCCAGGGACAGTGACTCCACCACCTCCCTGGGCATTCCAATATCTAGTCACCCTTTTTGTAAAGAAATTCTTCCTAGTGTCCAACCTAAACCTCCCCTGACACAGCTTAAGACTATGTCCTCTTGTCCTATTGCTGGTTGCCCGGGAGAAGCAGCCAACTCCCACCTGGGTGTTTCTAGAGAGCGATAAGGTCACCCCCAAGCCTCCTCCAGGCGAAACAACTCCAGCTCCCTCAACCCTTCCTCACAGGACTTGTGCTCCAGATCATTCACCAGCTTCATTGCCCTTATATTCAACATTACACCCTCCACATGTGGATTATCCAAAAGAACAAGGTCTGGGAACATTATACTCTGACACACACCTCTACGAGAAGTAATGTTGTTTTCTTTGAGCAAGAAGTGTCAACACTCATAAAACACAAACACCCACGATCAATTTGGAAAAAGAGTATTTTGTCACTGCACAGAGTTGTCCCTTCATGCCCCTCAAAATGTTGTAATGAGTCTCTTGTGTTCTACCAGGTACGGTTTGCTTGGGAAAAGAACTACTTTTTGAGGGCTTTGGAAGTTACTGTATACTGTCTTCATTTGAAAGACATTTCTTGGAAAAGCGTGATGATTTTTCACTTCTGGGGAAACAGCTGCACCAGCCTTGTATTCTAACATTCAAAATGAATTTGTTCCTATTCAACAGTACTTTAGTTAAAACATTTTACCAGGAGCCCCCACATCAAAGAAAGTGCACCAAGAAAAGTTTGGATTCTAAAAAAGTCAGAAAAAAAGAGAAACACTAATTTGCATTAACGATTTCTCCTTGGAGAGTAATTTCTATCCTGGGAGATCACACAGTTTCAGCCCCTTGACATTATGTGATATTTCACAAGACCTGACAGACAAAAGACAATATTCAATCTGGCACAGACACCACCCATTACCCAAAGATATATAAATACCCAAATCATGAGAACAACCTGCTAAGCTGCCCTTTAAGCCTGGAAAAAAACCTGCCTTGTATTCAAGTACCATTTTAGCAGTGCTTAGGACTTTCAGTATGGCCAAGACACAGCCGTAATGCAGAACTGTCCTCCTTGATACACAACACTTCAGCATCTCTGATCAGTTAAGAAACAGACATCTAACACTGGCACTGACCATTATAAATCTCAGCGCTTGCCCAATCTTAAAAGTTGTAAAATGTTTAAGCAACCTATCCCCAACCCCATCTACTTCAGGCAGTGTAATAAAGACTAAGATGCTCCATTTAACATGCAATTTATTAACTCTACAATAGTCTATAAAGCTTGAGAACTATTTTCAAGTCATAAAAATACCTTCTAAAAAGAACATTCCCAGAGAAACATGTCTCCACAACCCGAAATACATTTTACTCTTTCAGGAAGTTTCACCATGTCTTCTTCAATTTAAAAAATAGAAAGTAGCACATCTAGCTCAACTGAGGCTACCAGCACAAGAGTAAAGATGGGCAATTTTCAGTAATCATAGTATATACCATGTGGCTATCTTGCAAAGCCTGTGAATGACAACTCTCCACTCTCCAGCTAGACAAAACATTTCACAAAAATAATGATACCTTAACCTGACTGCAGTGCTGTAGACTATAGGAAAAATGGTAACAAAAGAAATCCAGCTAAACCTCCAACACCATTTCATCTTCCTTTAGCTCATTCAGTGTAGAATACAGGAGAATAATGTAGAATGCATAAGAATACCAGACACTCAAATTTTTTATTCAATTGCTACAAAAAATGTATTATTTAGAGCATTTCTGCATACTCTGGAGGCTGTACTATGATGAGTTTAAAGCCTCATTGCTGAAAGCCTTGAGGTGGCACCAGCATTACCAAGAAAGCATTGACAAACACATCAGACCCATCTGTAGTCGGCTGGCCAAAATATTCAGTATTCAGTCTTCCTGTTCAAAAAAAGCTCCTTAAACACTAAAAAAGTCCACTTGAACATTTCATACATTTGTCTCTACTTATTAATCAGAAGAACAAAAAGATACAAAATCCTAAGGACACACTAAAATGATCAAACCAGTGGTAGTGCCTCGATGAAAGCAAAGTTTATGTATAATAAAACTGGGTCAGTTCAGAAATTCATTGCCTGAGGAAGTGAGCACTGATGGCCATACCTCATTTGACTCCAAATAGCTCATGCCTTAGCTTAAATCCTGATTCACATGGAGCCCTTTAGAAGTTAAAGGCCAAAAGACTTTGGGTATAAATATCAGTCATCTATCTTGCCCAAGAGTTGCTAACTTTCTAGAAGAGAACATTTAAGCTTAGCAATAAGATCACATGGCTCCTCTCCAACAGTCTGCTTGTATCTCATAACACTCTGAAGTGCTGAGCTTCTCAGAATCCAGGACCGCACTTGAACAGCAAACACTAATAAATAATTTTATCACCCTGTGATACACTACTAATGTATCCAGGGCGTGCAGAATTTAGCTGCCATACAATTGTGTTAAGCAAAAACACCAACAGAAATACTTTCTCAGTATTTGTTTAAAATAATGAAGCTCCAAGTCCTCACAGGTGATAATATCCTTGACAGTTATGCAGTTACTTCATAATACGACAAAATAAATTTCTAATTAAAAAATACTGAACTTACTGTTCACAACAGTTCTCAGGACCAAGCTAGTGTTGGTGTCAATTTAAATGCAAACATAACTCACTGCATAATTACTCTACTTATGGTAATATGATTTCTTACAATTAGGATCAAGAAAGCAGTAACACTGGATTCATCAAGCTTTTTTTTGTGAATTATGCATGTGGGAAGAAAGTGCTGCAGAAAATTTATGACTTAAAAATATTTTAAAAGCCTCTGTAAAAGATTCTGTAGGCTGCATCTGCTCGTCCATTACCCATTCTATCCCTTCCAATTGTCTAGAGTAAAATATTTACAAAACAAATTACTAGAAACAGATGCTCATCCCAAATTTATACCTTGATTATTGTATATTATTCTCCCTCTCTTCTCTGTGTTGTAACTTTAGCATTCCTTGTAGCTTCTACAAACCACGCTGCAAACGTTATCACTCGGTGTCAGTTAGGTACCACCTGAAGTCTTTGACCAAATCAAAAGGTCTTGCAACTAAACATCTATTTATGAACTTACTCCACTCTTGCAAAATTCCATCACGGTCTATGGAAGAATTGATACTGAATGGAAGCTCTGGTTACACAATAAACTGAGTCAAGCTAACAGTCTGCTTACGCTAGGAGGTCTCTGTCCTTCACCATTTTCAACGTTAACTGGACACTTCATAAACCCATTCAACTTCACAATTCAACAGAAAGCCATCCAACTGGGGCAGGAGGAAGGAAGAGCTAGGCTAACCTCCTGCCAAGCCAGACAAACTCAACAACCATGAGAGTCAACACTACACTAGAGCAGGAAGAGGTCTCAGAGCAGAGCCATCTTTCAGCAGTAAGACAACACTTTCATTCAGTCCTACAGAACAGCACCCCAAGATCACAGCATATTTGTCACTTCACAAAAAAGCAAGCAAAAATATTTGTCTTTTGTTAAATTAGCTGCCCTAAGAATTGTCTGCATATTCCTTACATCACTGTTTCTCTTGAATCACCAAGAGATTATGCCACAGACTCTCCACAAAAAGGAGTTACAAAGCTAGCAAAATAACTAAACACGTTCTGCAACATCTGAACTCAAGCAGACATCATGTCAAATCACTTCTTAATTATTAGAGATTAGCATTTTCAAATTAACTGCATGGGAAAAAAAGGGGGAAAAAAAGGCTAATAATCCATCAACAAGACTAAAAGATGACACTGTTCATTTAAAAAGGAAATATATGTTTCTAATGCAAAACTGAGCTATATTAACTTAGCAGTTATTTAAGTTATCAAAGCAGTGTTAAAATATAGGAAGATATTTAAGATATCTACTGGAACCAGTCTTCAGTGAAGACTCCACTTTAATAAAAAAAAAGAAAAAAAAAATACACTCTAATCCTAGCCTCCAAGTTAAACAGAAGAGATGTGACTTTCGCCAATATAAGTGTTAAGTACCTGCTTCTAGTTTTCTGCAAGCTGCAGATAGTAAAAAACTGTAATCCATGAATATCAAAGTTGTTGTTTCACCCATTAACTTGTGAAGAAATTATCTACATGCCAAAAAGGACTTGAACTGCTGTGATAGCACCAAGTCCATTTCAGAACTTCTAACATTTTCCATCACAGATTTCTTTCTGATTATTTTGGATATTACCTATTGAACTGCCGATGGAACCACTCTGCCACTCTGGAACCATTTAATTTGTTTAAGTCACCGCTGCCTCAGGCATCCCTTCCCCCTCTGTTGTCAGTCGCATGTACACATGCTCCACCCCTTCGTTAGTACGGCTGCCTAACCCATGATGAGCAAGTCCACTCACTGCTAACTCACTGCCTCCAAAACCCAAAATCTATTCACTGATCTTCAACCTGTTAGTTAAGCAACTGAGCCCCTTCTCATCATTTAAAAAAAGCCACCAAAACCACCCATGAAACTCATTAGAAAATTCAACTGCACTTCAAGCACAAGACAAATAAAAATTATTCATCTGTCATCTCAGGATACTTTTGAAAAAAATAAAACATTCTTCACTTATATCTCCCTATTCATCCAATCATGAAAATTATCCCGAAATTACTACAGGATGTAGACAGACTATAGGCTGAAGTTAACAGTCATCTTTGAAGATTAGCTCAAATTAACTCGGACTCAAAACAATGAGGATTAAGGAGGATTTCTGGATCATCACATGATGTTTTTATCACATGCAGAAATTCTGGTCTGAGTTTTTGTACCAACCTTCTACATGATTTGGGGAAAATCTTTTTGGTTTACAGGTGAAAAAACATTACTCTGACCTCTTCTGTTGAGTACTTTATTATATAAAAATAAATACTACATAAGGCCTTGATAAGAAAGCAGTACACCTGTTTAACAACTTGTATTTTTAATCACAGTCTGATCTCAAAGAAGCTTGAAGTCTATGAAACCTAAACAGTATTTGTCATTTTTCTACTAAAAGGAAGTCTTCTACAAGACAAGATTCATTAGAACAGTCTAATTCACACCCTAAAAGATGCTGATAAAAGAAAGGAAGAGATTTCAGACTACACTAGAAAACTACTTCAAATGGCCAAGAGGCATCAACAGAGAGCTCCAAAAAGCTTAGTTTACATCCAGTTATGTTTTGTCTATACAGGTTCTCCTGACTCCCTACAGTTTAAGAAAAAGCACCTCTTATGAAAAGAAGGCACAAAATACAATCTTTCCAAACAGATATAAAAACATCATTCCTCTAAATCATATGATTAAGCAGAAGTCTTCCTATGATGGAAAATTCTCTCTTCTCCACCACGAGAAACATGAATTCTTGTGGAAGTTCAATCAACCCAACACAAGAAACAGGAACCGCAAAGTCTCAGGACAAAACATTAACTTAGAGTAAACACACAGTACTGCTTAGGAGTACTAAATCAACACAGGAAAACATCATTTTTTTCCAAACCACCTTATCACTTCCCAATCTTGAATATTCATTCAAATACAGGAGGGAAAAAAAATCTGCCACCTCTTGCTCAATATCCAAACCTAAAGAGACCTTTCAAACAAAGGGGAAAAAAAGTTTAAAAATAGTCTAACTGCAATCTTTGTTCTACAAGATTACAAAGATTATTCAACCATTGCCAAGAGAAAATACATTAAGGATGCACTCGAGTTCTGAAAAGTTCCAACATGAAAGCTGCTGGTGTCTAGTGCCAAAAACACCAAATTAATAGAAAAAGAAGGGCTCAAAAATACCAAGAACACCAAAACAGACACTACACAGTTGTAAATACATGTGTCCCTCTGGAGACTCAAATAATTATGAGATGAGGAGGGTGAGGGTGAAAAGAGCGGAGAAGAAGTAATTAATGTGTTCAGAAAACCAGTTCACTCTTTTTATCGTTCATAGTCTTCCTGCCTTTGAAATATGCATCTGATCATCTTGTATTTTCCCCAAGATAAAGCTTTATGTTATTTCTATCATACAATTACTACTAATGTTTATGCATCATTTATTTATTCCATGAGAAACACCATCTTTGTGCTACCAGCACTTGGAACAATTAGAATGGGCCATACTATCACATGCAACTTGACCATAAACTACGTCTATGATATACTATTTATTTGGTAACCGAATTAGGAGGCATTAAAAGTCTTTCTGCCATTTTGGTTTTGGCACACAGGTATCAGACAGCTACTTTCTTTCCACCCTCCCAAGTGCAATTCTATCCACTGGTGGTACATCCACCTGCCTTCCTCCACCCACATTGCCTATTCAAAACACTTTTACTTGCAACACAGTGACTGAAATGCAAAGGCACTGACACCATTTCTATCAGCTCTCCAGCCTCTAGAAACAAAGATCAACTTCCCAGAGATGCCCGATGCCCCCCCCCCAACACTCCAAAATTCCTTCTGTCTATTAAGTTCCGTGCTCTTTATTACAAATATTCAGTTGGAAGACATGATCAGTAGAATTTAAAATATTCTAACGTGATTTTAAAATAAGAAAAAAGTTCTGAAATGCCAGATGATAACAACCTACATAAGTTTTCAACATGGGTTGGACTTCACAGTTACCACAACCTTCCAGTCATCCAAGCAACCACGCTTCAAAACAGAACAATATCCAACCACAGAAAATAATTTAGTCTACCCCACAAACTCAATTCAGTTCTTCATTCACGTCAAGCTAATAAAAAAGCACCTCTTTCTCTTCAGATTGGGGTGGGTGGAAAAGGAGCACCTACGTTTCATGTAAGTACCTATAGCAAAGGAAATTCAGTAGCCATCTAAAAAAACCTATCCATCTTCTAAGAATTGTGATAACATAAGGAAGGGGAGGAATCAGTGGTTCTCTTCTTACATATATAGTAATAAAAACAATACATTTCAGGGATTGTCAACAACCAGCATCAAACAGAAGGGGAAACAAACAAAAATTAGGGGGAAAAAGAACCCAAACAATGAAGCTCAAAGTCACTATCACAATCCAAAGAGGCTTTTAAGGTTCCCAGAGCATAAAACTGAGGGCCAACATGAAAAAACTGAAATAAGTCCTCAGCTTAAGTCACTTCCAAACCAGACAAGAAGAAGAAAGCATAATAGAGCAACTTATTTCAGTACATAGAGTTTACAAAATCACACCACATCTTTCAAGTGGCACAATTTAAAACTTCAGAACCACTTTTTTGATTAAATACTGCCCAAGAGGGTAAATTTTAGTCATTTTCAAGAACACAAAAATACACTCAACACAAAATGCAACCAATGCTTTTCAGTTTCACTCTGAAATATAAATTTAAGAAAATCATATAATCTAAGTAAATACCAAGCAACTAATGCTCAGAAGCTCCTATCTAAATAAAATGTTCATATTCCAAACACATAGGGCACAATAATGCACGCAGAGCACTAAAATGCACAATAGATGCATATCTGAGCATCTGTTAAGAGACAATAAAATTTGTCTGATAATTAGTTCAAAAAGCAGCAGAACAAATAAAGAAAAGCAATGGTCCTGCAATTCTTTAACTATAAAATGCAGATGAAAATTCCTACCACAAGATTAGCACACAAGAGCAACCCTGCAAACCCCTGGAACGGTAAAACATACACACGCACCAGTAGGAGTTGTCACCAAATTGCATGCAAAAATCCTCTTAGCTCCAATGAAGTCAGTGACTCTGATGAGACCTTTACCTTCATTTTCCATCGAAATTGTACTTGAGTCGATAGTTACAAAAGTCTTTAGCAACAGCAGCGCTGGAGCGGGAGCGGAAAGGTGAAGAGAGAAATGCCCCAAAATCCCAGGCAATCACAGTGCTCCCTTTGCCCCCACCTGCAGCAACATCTGCAAGAGAAACCAAGGCTAAAAGAGGAAGAAATGGTAAAAAAATAAAATGAAAAAAAAAATAAATAGAACACCAGAGCCGAGCCCAACGGGCTGCCCAGCGCGGAGCAGCAGAGGCACACACAGGGAGCCCGCAGAGCTGTCAGAGACCACCGAGGATGAGGATTAGGATTAGTCGCCCAGCAGCTACAGCACCACGGCGGAGCAGCGCCGCCGCTTCCCCCTCGCCACCAGCGCCTCCAACAGCCTCGTCCCGCCCGGGGAGGGGCGTTCGCACCTAAAAATAAACCCTCACCCCGAGTAACCCCCCTTCCCCGCTCTGCCCGCACCCTCAGCGCCAGGCGGGAGGGAGGGGAGCGGCGAAGGAAAGCGACGGCTCCCCGAAGCGACCCCCGCCCCGCAGCCCCCTCGGCCGCCCCGGCCCCGCCCGCCCTGTAGCGCAGGCGGCCGCGGGCAGCGCGGTGGAGGCGGCGTGTGGGAGCGGAGAGAGGCGCAAGCGGCAGCCCCTGCACGGCCGCCGCCCCGGCCGCGCCGCCCGGCCGCGCCTCTCACCTCGGAGCCCCGGGGCGGCACGGCCGCATCCCCGCTCCGCTCACTTCCGCGGGCGGCGGGGGCCGGGCAGAGGCGGCGGACGGGGCGGGGCGCGGCGGCGGAAGGGCGGGCGGGGCCCACACACACACGAACACAGTCGAGCCCCGCAGCCCCGCGGGGGTCGCCCGCTGGTCGCCGGCAGCGGAGGGATGGCGGCTGTTCTGTGATCCCCACACGGCGGAGCGGCTTCCCCCCTAGCCCGGGCGAGCGTCTCAGGCCGCGGGGGCCCCGCCGCGCTGCGGTTGGAAAATAAAGGCGTTTGAACGCCCCGGCCCCGGCGGGGAGCCGTGGGAGCGCCCACCTCGGTGCCCGCCTGGCTCCCTGCGCGGGCAGGGCCCGCACGGTACCGCGAGGGAGGCGGGGCCGGGAGCGGCGTTGAGCGGCCGGCGCGGGGGGCGAAGGAGCATCGGGGCTGCGCTGGGGGCTCCGGCCGTGCCCTCAGCCCGCCGGGCTCTGCGCCAGCGCTGGGAGCCAAGCCCGGCCCTTCCCGGCGTGGGAAAACAGTCCCGTAGCGCCCGCTCGCCACAGTGCTGCTCTGCTGCCCTCCCATGAAAACGAGTGTCACGTACGTGGAGTAGAATCGTAGAATCATCGAGGCCAGATGAGACCTTTAAGATCATCCAGCCCAACTGTCCACCCAGCACTGCCACTGTAACCTCTAAACCACTAAATCACAGCACCCAGCGCCAGATCCTGATGCCTCCTAAACGCCTCCACCCTGGGCAACGTATTCCAGTGCCTGACCACGACAACAGCGAAAAAAAGTTGTTCTAACATCCAATCTGAATCTCCCGTCTCAGCTTAAGGCCTTAAGTAGCCACTATTGGAGTTACAGTTCAGCTGGACTAGGCTGGTAGTCCAGTTGGTTTTGCACCACCAAATTATCGCTTTTCTTACAGATGTTAGCAAAAAGAAAAAAAAAAAAGACTCAATACAAAATCTTAAATACCTCAAGTTTAAGTTTTAAACAAACCAGGTTTTAGCTGCCAATCACGGAACCACCAACCCTAATCACTAGTTGAATTCTGAGGGGGAAAAAAATGCTTTACCAAATCAATTATGCTTATCTAGACACCAAGGGAATATTACTGAAAATCTAGTTTCAGTGCTGAGCTCTAAGGCTAGAGAACTGGTTTTTTTTAAAAAAAAAAACTCCAATAAGATAGTAAATTTTAATTTAAGGTATGATCCACAGCACTAGTAAGAACAAAATGCCTTTAAACTGTCAAGGTCAAAATCTAATGAAGACATGCTAATTGTAGGTTTTACACACCATTTCTAAAGGAGCATGACAACATGGTCCTAGAAATGCACTTGCATTAACATCTCATGATTTACAACCTGTCACTTTGGTTTTGTTTTTCTTCAGCAGCAGAAGAAATCAAACTCAGTCTTTGACAGTTCATTAGCAGCATTTAACAGAACAAAATTTTTAACATTTCAATTAAATCCCACAACCCATAACAGCATGCCTCTTGAATTCCTGAGCTAAACAGGGGCAAGTTAAAGAGCATCCTTGCTTCTTTTGAAGCTCTTGAAGGTAACTTTGAGTGCTAATACAATATAGATTTTTTAATATATTTTGAGAGGTAAAGAAGAGTTAGAAGTGCTGACTTAAAGTAGAGGCTCCATATATTTGCATTCAGAAAACTGACAGCAGGCAGGTTAATTGTTTGGCAATACCTGATGCATAATTTCTGACCTGTCCCACATAGTTGCCATGTTACTTGAATATCTCCCTGGTTACTCCATGAAGTGTGCCAGGTAGCACTGTCATCGCAGGAGTGACTCTCTTCCAAAATAGGGCTTCTGTTAACTTGTAAGGCAAGCAAAGAACCATGCTGAGATACTCATGACACTACTCATAATGCCACAATTTCAACACAAAACTGATGCACAAGTCATTAAGAAAAACGTTTAGTTACTCCGTAAAAACAGGTAGCTCTTCCATTCAATGTCATATGTTACCACTAAATATGAAAAACTTATGTAAATATTTCCATAAAGGAAAAAGCAAAGCCTGTAGGTCCTAATACTGTTTACATTCACAACATGTTTGGACTTCTTTACACTGTGAAAAGTTTTGGGGAGAAGATTGTGAGTACCTGAACATTATTGAAATTGCTCACAACTGAGACCTAAATATCTGCGAGAAAGTCTGTGTCCATCCTGTGTTCATGTGTCTCAAAAGAAGAGAAAAAAGGCAAAAGCAAGTCCTACTCTCTAGCAACAACTAAAAAAGCTTCATCTCTGGGGCTTAATCTCTTTCACATTAGCATACATCTGCCAGTCTTACACGCCTGTGATGCTGCCAGGCAGCTGGGAAGAAGCTCTTCAGCATTACACCAGGACTATATCCATCCTTGAAAATTATTTTACTGCTATACTGTATTATATTCTGCTATACTTTACACCTGCAAAACAGTGGCTGTTAAATAAACAATGCTCAAGGTATTTTATTTCCACCTGCTGCTAAATATTGTTTCTTTGAAAATCCTGTCATTAATATGAACTTGATCCACCAGAGTATTAGGAACGCCTTAATATCTTCAGGAAGCCTCACAAAAGTTTGTGGCAAAGGCATTATTTGGCAAACCAAAGCACATTATGAGAATATGATAACAGAGATAGGTCTGAAATTAAAAAAAAAGACTTTGCTTACAGTAACCTGTTGTAGCCAGTTGTACTCAAAAATTAAAATAATATTTGATTTAGATTTTTTAATCTTGAAAAAAGTTTTGCGATAAAATGCTTCTCTGAATATCCAATGAGCAAACATGTCTAGTCCCAACAGAACAATTCCAGTGAAAATACGTATACAAATCAGAAAAACATATACCAATTCAATTAGAAATGGCCAAACAGTCCTTAAATTTCAGTTAGATTCTCTTTTTTAAAAAAATAGAATGATGTGCAATACTGATGGGTTTTGGGGGGAAAAAGACTGAACACTTTAGTGGTTGTTACATCAACATTTTCTCTTTCTAGTTCACAGACCTGAAAATGCTTCATAAAACCAAGAAAATCTTCTGGAAATCGCTTTGCATTCAGGAGAGAAGAGCATTCACTGACAACTTAAGCAGCCCCCCCCAGGCTTTCTCCTCTTGTCAGGCTTAAACGCCACACAGTACTACCTTAGTGTTCTGCAGCAACCAAAAATAATTCCTGCAACACCAACACCACCACCCCATTCCCTCCCCATCCTTTTCCCCACAGAAGTCTCATAATTTACCTCCTGATGGTGGCCAAGTCAGACTTTGCCTTCTGTGAGTGCCTGTCAGCAGCAGCAGGCAGTAGGTTATCTCAGACCCGCAACCCCAAACTGACCCGCGCCTAAGTTCATGTGGGAAGTGATTCATGTCTGGAATAACCCAGCAGATCAGTGAATACAGACTACTCTAACTAAATCAGAAGTGGTTATTCTGGCACAGCCAGGAGGGTGGAACAGGTATGGGCTGCATGAATAGGTACTGCTGCTTTCAGCACTTTCTCTGCCCTCTTGGGCCTTCAAGGCTGAAAACTAGTAATTTCATTAAAGAAATTGGTTGTTTGGGTTTTGCTTACTTGATTTTTTGGGTTTTTTTTGTTTTTTTTTTTTTTTTTTTAAAATGCAACTGTAAAAATGCATACTTAGCT